>JAVLUZ010000142.1:7093611-7223333 GCA_036768485.1 Mermis nigrescens
CACAGAGAAAAAGCTCAAAAAGATCATATATTTTGTCTAATCGCAAGTGGTTGTTGAGATATTCAACCTCAATGTTTTAGCCCCACCCCTAAATTCGAAAGGCCTGCTAAACAACTCGAAAATTTGAATCTACAACTTTTCATTCATGACAATCATAATAATAAAAAATGTTAGTTTTTACGATAAGAACACAAATTAGTCTGAATAATACAGAGAACTGTAAAATGTTTTACGAACGCACAAATCTAAAAATAAAAGTGGCTTTTAACTATGCCAGGGCAATATAACATTATTACTTATGACATTCCAGCCTACTTCACAGCTTCATTAAGTAAGACTCCGTCACCTACTACAAACGTAGTTTAGGTAACCTACTTGCGGGGTCAGCCGCGCACAGGTCAAGAATGTGACAACAAAAGCGGCTTAAATCAAGGCAGGAGTGATATTCAACGGTGCAAAGATTTAAGGGTGACTTTTGGAAATCTTAAGATTAAAAATAATTAGAAACTTGGCTCCTAAATTAAGTAATATCATGAAGCATGTGTCAATTTAGTAGCAGGTTTATCGATTAGTATAAATAAGCTGTTTTATAATTTACTGTATAGTGTGCAGCAATCGTAGTGGTATGGTTGGTAGTTTTCTTTCCATTTTGGCAGTTTTAGATTTTTTGGAAGTTTTTAACTTCTATGCTTAGCCACAGGTGTCAGTTTTTTGAGGGACCCTTGGCAATTTTTTGGGCCGCTGCCATGTATCTTGTGCAGGGGATGGCAGTTTTTCTCAAGAATTGTGGCAATTTTTAAAATTTTGACCTGGCAACACTGTGCGCCTCCCGTTTGTCATACTACATCCCCATAGGCGTAGCCAGGATTTTTCTCAGGGGAGTCCGAAAATTTTGTACTCTAAAAGTCGATAAAAACGTGTAAAAACACGTGGGGTTAGCAACAGTGATCAACCGGGTACCCGGGCCCGGACCGGGCGCGGCCGGTCATAGCAGGCCCAGGCCCAGGCCCGGCGGAAAACCACCGGGCCTCAACCGGGCCTCAAATAATTATCGTTAATATTTTAGACGTTTACTATTTCAGCTGTTGTCCGTATTTCTTATGAATTTGCTAGCCTGCGGTTCTATTTAAATCCATTTGCCTTACTTCTGCCTGCCCACCTGCTCATTATCATATACTTGTCAACTTCATATGTGCATTCATCTTCTATACAACGCTTCAATCAGAGGCGTAGCCAGGATTTTGGTTCGGGGGGCATACACAAAAAATTTTTTAAGACTAATTTTGCATTGAATGTTAGTAACGTTATGTACCTATAATAAAACTGAGTTTTTCGACCTTTAGTAGTGTAGCCTAGCTAATTTATGGGTTTCTGACAATCAGAAATACAAAAATGTTAATCAGCGCAAAACGCCGTAAATTTTTGAAATTGTTACCGTTTTTATGTAGAATTTACGGTCTTTTAATTGACAAACAGTTCGAAAATCATAAGAGGCGCAAAGCAGCCTGTGAATACTAATATTCTGTGATATTTTGCCTGATTTAGGCTATTAAACGCAATGCTGAAGCTTTACAAAAAGAAAGAACAATAACCAGCAGCGCCATGCGCCGGAAAATTTTGACGTTTTAGCTCTTTAAACACAATTTTTACCGCTTAAATCATACAGAACAGACAAATTAATTTCGGCGAACCCTTTTTCCTTTTTGTCCTCCCAAAAATCTCGCTGCACATGTACAACGAGTCCCTCTTTTAGGCTGCTAGCTACAGCCGAACTGATCAATCATTGTAAAATTATTTTTTCGATCCAAAAATCATTATTTTGGCCATCTAAGAATGTGTAACATTTTGTTCACCTTTGTTGTTGTATCGACCGCGATTGTGGCAGTGCGCAATAAAAGTAAGTGTCCGTGGTAAAGATTTTGTGTATCATGGTAAAGTCATCGTTATTTTTCTATTTCCGTCGAACCTCTATCAACGAAGGCAGCTATCACGCTCGCATTTTTCTATAAACGTCGACCCTCAGGCGACAATTCATTATTTTTCTCTCCTGACGACGAAATTTTGTCACTTAGGGTATTACCTACCTGTTTTTCTAACCACGTACACTGTCTTGCGCTTTAGGCTTAGTCCTACCTGTTTTCAATCATTTCATGTCAGATATATCTTACTTCACGTAAGCAAATACTATTCACTTGAAAAAACCTGCTTTTCGAACGACAAAGGCCAAATTTGAAACATTTATTTTAAGCAAAATTCCGACGTACTGAAATTTATTTCACCCAAGGTCATATTTTTCGACGTTCTTGATGACTAAAAATGGCAGGAAAAAGGTTTTGCGGACACCACCCGCTAAATTGAAAAAACCTTCTACGCCACCTACCTCATCTCACCGATTACCCACCGCGCCTGTTGACTCTAATAGCGCGAGTAATTCTGCGAGTAATGACACTAATAACAAAGACGTAACTAGTAAGGCTGAATAATGATCAATTACCCGCGTCACTAAATGCCGCGAGCAATACACAGTCTGAAGATGAACTGTTATTGACTACCGTGCAAGCACGCATTAATCAAACTTCGATAACTAGATCGGACCCTAACATCGATAATTCATCAAATCATACAATGATTGATAATACGACTACTCTTAACAAGGCAAATAATCCTGAAACCAGTTCGGAGCACGAAAATCCTGATTCTGACGTAGAAAGTAATCATAGTCATAGCAGAAATGCCGACGAAGATTGTGCTAGTGCTAATGTGACTAATGATCTTATTTTAAAAGCGTTACAAGCCATTCATTTGCAATTTTCGGATCTTTCTACGCTTGTAAATCAAGATAAAAAGGAAAATGCGGAGGAATTGCGTAAACTGCGTCTGGAGCTAAGCACTATGCTTAAACCCCAACCAGTTTCGAATCACATTGAAAGTAATCCATCTGAGCGCGTTAACCACTCAATTGATAGCGCAAATTTTTCTGAATTTAATGCGCAAAGTGCAAATCGTGCGCAAAGTACACATCGTGCATCTTCATTGTTGTCCACTGGCAACAGCGCATCAAATTCACGTTCACCTTTGGAAGCTATTCCCAAAAATATCGCTCAAAGTTGTACAAACCGCGCGCCTGAGTTATCTAATTTGTCACAAAATCCTTTAAACACGGGTTTGCAACCAGTGCAAAACTCGGGTTTTTCGGATAACATACCTACGATTTCGCAGCCATCGGTACCGATTTCGCAGACGTCGCGATCTCAGCCGTTGCTGTCTTTAAATCGTAATGCGCCTTCTTTCGTACCTAATTCTTTGAATGCGAACTCGCAGCAGCAGTTAAACCCACCACCGCTGCAATACTTTCCACCTCAAGGCGAAATTTTTCCAACTAATTATGTACCCAATCCTGTGAATGTGGAAATACCACATAATAATCCTATTTTGCATTCTTCTGATATCGAAACGCAACCTGTTGAGATAAATTTATCTGGCATTAATAACGAACCTGCAAATTTGCAAAATGAATCTGCGCCTCTCCCTGAATCATCTAGTAGAAGAAGACATGTAAAATTTTCTGATGAAAGCTCATCTAATAGTTATGATCGCCCGCGCAGTCGTCGTTCGCGTCGCAAAAGTAGATCGCGCCAACGACGTCATCATTATACTTCAGATTCTTCATCTGAAGGCTCGCATGGTAAATCGCATCTCGCTGATTCCTTGAATCGCGGAACATTTATGGCACAAATGCAAATTGCAATTGCAAATAAAAAATTTTTTGATGGCGATAAAACGGATATAAAAGCGTATTTTGCAGAATTTGAATCACTTGCCAATACCTATGATATCGACAAATCTGATCGTCTAAAATTTATGACTGGATTTCTAGATCCCTACGCTTCACGTTTATACCGTTCGTTACCTGCTTATATACAACAAGCTTATTCAAAAACTAAACAAGCGCTAATAGCCGAATTCTGTCCAATGGACACCGGTGCGCTCTTCACTCGTTTTTGACACATAAACAGCAGCCTAATGAATCGGTTAAATCTTATTATCTCTCGCTTCGCGAAGCATTAATAAAATCTGACCCTTATCTTGAAGTTGACACGCACCATTTCAATAATTAGATGCAACATCAATTAAAAGAAGGTTTATTACCACATATTTCAAAAGAGGCATATCACAAAAAGCCTAGAGCATCATTAGCTGAATTTTTGGACAATGCGCTAAGTGGTGAATTTGCTGATAAGGAATTTGAGGAGAAAAAATCATTAACACCATATGTATTGGTAACAGCTGCTCCCATAGGCAGCACACTACCTAAAGATACTCCTCGCGCGTCTAACCAAAATGATTCAGATCATTCGCGTCAGAACGTTTCATCACTCGTTGCATGCTGAGAAGCCAGAAAATTCCTCTCGTAAATATTGTACCTTTTGCAAGCGCATAGGTCACATTTATGAGGAATGTTTTACGCGTCAGAGACAAGAAGCGTCTAATAATACTAATTATAATACCCAATCTGATCGAAATTACAATTCTAGGGCTCACAATCGCAGCCAGTTGCGTTCTTTTTCGCGTCGAAATCGTTCACCATCGCGTTCAAATTTGCAAAATAGACATTGATCTCAATCACGATCTCGTAACTCTAGTCAACATCGTTCATCTAACTATGCAAATAATGATAACCGCTTTGAACCTAAGCAACCACAATCGAATTTTAGGCAAAATCGTAATGATTATTACCAAAATTTGCGTGCAAATTATCAAAATTCGCGTTACGATAATCACTATAATAATCAATCGCGACAAAATACACCTTTTGTGCAGTTTCCAAATGAACAGCGTGGCACATATTACAACTCAAATTATCGCAATGACAACAATTTGAATCGCCCATACGTCACATATACAGCAGATAACCAACCCACCATGAATGCGCCCCCACCGCAGCCAACCCTTACATCTCCTCATGATGTCAACACGGTTACTGCGAAAGGGCCAGAGACTAGCGCGCGTCCTAATCTATTCGCGTCACAAGAATTTCTCGATGAGTGCGAATGTTTACAGCGTCGTCTCGCGACTTATGAAAAACTCAATTTACCTCCATCTAAAACTTTAGACTCTAATATTCCTATTGTAAGCCATGCTGGGACAAATTTGCCCACTATTCTTGTTAAAGTTCATGGCGTTGATGTACCCGCTCTCATTGATACGGGGTCACATGTTACCATGATGACCACGTCTGCATTTTTGCGGCTAGGTTTCAATTTACCACCTAAACAAGTCTCACAAGTTGTACATGGCGTAGGCGAAATCACGCAGTAGTTCGTTATAAAGTAAATATGACTCTTACTATTGCGGAACAATCTATCTCCACTTTAGTATCTATAATTGATCACTTGCCGGAAGACATGCTCTTAGGATATGATTTTTGCGAATCCGCACTAATGTGGGTCAATCCTATTGAGCGCTGTGCTTTTATAAACGGCATAAAGGTTAATCTACTTTCATCTCACAAAAAGTTGCAATTTCGCTGAAACCCAACACAACTACCTCTGGTGTTGTGTGTGTGCATGTTCTGTTACCTGAGCCTGTTATAATACAACCTAGGCACAAAGTAATTACACCTGGCTATATAAGTCATGGCTCTTGCAATTTCGATTTCGCATTATTTGAACCAAATCCCGATTTTATGGAAAAACTTCACTTTTTGTTGCTCCGTCTATAGTTGATGCTTCACAACCTATAATACCTGTTCGCGTTTGTAACATCTCTAAAGCACCAATTCGCATTGACTCTGGTGAAATAATAGGTTCGTTAACCACTGATGCCGAAGTCGTGTCACATGTCTCAAACTTTGATGATAGGACACCAGAACTTTTTGCATCAATAAATAAAGCTTTAAACGGCTCCGCTGTTGATTCTCGACAACAGCAACAAATTCGTGAACTTTGTTTAAAATACGACTCAATTTTTGCATTAAAAAACGAACCTCTCGGACATACCCCCTTGATGAAACATCATATTGATACAGGGGATAATCCGCCCGTTGTTGGAAAAACTTATCGTGTCGAACATTCTAGAAGAGAATCTATGCAAAAAATTATAAATGAAATGCTTGCAGACAAAATCATTCGACCTACAACCAGCCCATGGGCAAGTCCACTATTTCTCATAGGAAAAAGGACGGTTCCCTTAGGCCGGTCGTCGATTATCGACGATTAAATGACATCACTAAAACGCAAGTTTATCCTCTCCCACAATTAGATGATTATTTTGATACTTTAAGCAATGCTGCATATTTTAGCACACTAGATCTAAAATCTGGTTACTGGCAAATTCCTCTTGATGATAAATCTCGCGAAAAAAACCGCATTTATATGCCCTGTTGGCCACTATGAATTTGAAGTTTTACCTTTTGGTTTAAAAAATGCGCCCGCATATTTCCAAAGGCTAATGGAGTTCGTGCTCGCAGGTCTAAATTGGAAATCTTGTCTCGTTTACATCGATGACATAATTATTTTTTCACGCACTTTTAAAGAACATTTAAAAGATCTTTAAAATGTCTTTATTGCTCTAAAAATGCAAACTTACGCGTAAAGCCTGATAAATGCCATCTTGCTCATGCCGAAGTAAAATTTCTTGGCCACAATATAAGTGCAAGGAGCATCGCTCCTGATATGTCTAAAGTCGCAGATTTAATCTCATTTCCCGTACCGAAAACTGTCAAATTTTTGCAGAAATTCCTTAGCTTAGTCCAATGGTTTAAAAAATTCGTTAAAGATCTTGCTAAAATCGCTAAACCATTGTTCCATCTTCTTCGTAAAGATGTCGAATTTTGCTGGAAGGCCAAACACTAAACCGCCCTTGAGCTTCTGAAGAAAGCATTTACATCCCCACCCATTTTGCAATTACCAAAATTTGACAATGAGCACCAATTTATTTTAACAACTGACGCAAGCAATTATGCGTTAGGTGCTATTTTGACGCAAAAACACTTACCATTCAAAAATTGTTTTATTCTTAGCTACGCTAGTTGCGTGCTAAATTCTGCCAAATGTAACTATGCTTCTTCGGAAAAAGAAGCGTTAGCGGTAGTGTGGGCCATCAAGCATTATCGACACTATCTGTACGGTAAAAAATTTATTGTCGAAACTGATCATCAAGCACTAACTTGGCTAGTAAACGTTAAAGACCCATCGAGTCGTTTACGCCATTGGGGTCTCAAATTACAAGAGTATGAATATGATATCGTTTACGTTCCTGGTGCATATAACTGCGCAGCTGATCTTCTTTCACGACATCCTAAATACGATCATGCAGAATGCAAATATAAACTGGAGTGCAAAAATGTTGTTAACATCGCAAATTTAGAGTCAGAAGACTCTGAATCAGATGATGAATCGGTTCCTTCTGACCGATCGCGCGATAATGCGCCTACTGCACCAATTAATCATTCTAATGTGCAAAATAATGACCCTACTGTGCAAATCGATCCTACCAATACGAAACCACCTACATTTCGTGAACGCCTATTGCTTACCGATGCTGAAAAAGCTGAAATGCTAACACCTGCGCGTTTACTAGCAGAGCAACGTGCAGATGATGAATTACATAAAATTCGCATCGCATTGAATGACCTAACAACGAAAAAATATTGTGACGAATTTTTCTCGTAAACGATGTACTTTTTCGTAGATTTCAACCTAAACGTTCACCAACTGTCGTACATCAAATAGTCATACCGAAATCTTTGTGTTGCTTTATATGAACCGAATTTCATGATTCTATTTTAGGAGCTCATTTTTCATCGCACAAAATCTTGCCCGCCATTCAAATGCGTTATTGGTGGCCGCGCATGGAAAATGATGTGATCGCGTGGTGTCGGAATTGTGATGTGTGCTTACAACGTAAGGTTGCATTAAATTCCACATCTGTTCCATTGCAACCAATCGAAGTATCCGCACCTTTTGAGCTTATTGCGTGTGATTGTTTGCATATGCCGCAATCCCCTCCGGAAATGACCAAATTGTAGTTTTTATGGACTATTTTACCAAATACGTGGAAGCTTTTGCTGTTTCTGACATAAAAGCAACAACAATTGCAAATTTGTTATTACAAGAAATTATCCCACATTATGGAGTTCCCAAAAAATTTTTGACAGATCAGGGGTCAAACTTTACATCTACCCTTATTTCGGAAGTCTGTAAAATATTAAACGTTCAAAAAATATTTACAACCCTATATCACCCCCAGTGTGATGGGTTGGTGGAACGTTACAATTGTACCTTGATTGATGGTTTGTCTAAGCTGAGCGCGCATTCCCAGTATGATTGGGAGCAATTTCTGCCTTTCGCGTTATTCGCATACCGCGCGACTCCACAATCATCAACTAATATATCACCTTTTGAAATGCTATATGGTCGCGAACCAGCATTTCCACTTGACACTCTACTCATAAATGACTTTGTGATGAATCCGAATTTACCATCTGTTGTGGAAAAATATGTCATTGACTTAAAGCTGACTTTACAAGACCTACACAAAATCGCATCTAAAAATTTAGCTCAAGTGCGTAAGCAACAGAAATCTCAATATGACAAGTCCGTAACTAAACAAATTTTTCTCTTTTGGACATTGTTAACCTCAATAACACCTCAGTAATTCAACCTGAAATTGGTAAACTATCACCTAAACGTGTCGGTCCGTATAGAATTATTGACTTACCTACTCCTGAAACTGCGAAAATTGCTTATGTCTATAATCCTCTAGTCACTCATCTTGTTCACCGGAATAGACTTCTGCCTGAGCCCAAACTACCATACTCCGATTTAATTGTCAAAAAGCACGCGTATGTCCCTGGCAATTTTGTTTTGGTAAAATTACCACATCGCCCTCTCGCCCTGGCAGTAGTAATAAGTTTTGTGGACTTACTGGGCAGGGAGCAAAAAGCTAAGGACTGCGCGCCTATACGTTTATTAAATGGCTCTAAAACAGCACATGCCGTACCATTATCTAATGTTTTCCCTTTTGCAGACCCATGGCTGCGGAAGGTACCCCAAGCAAGGAGGCATTGCTGGAAGCAGCTGGTCGCCAATGCAAATTTGAGGGGCGCGATCCCGCGTCCCTAGATGAGTTTCGTTTGGCTTTGATGAATATGGCTTTGGAGCAGGGGTTGGTCCTTCCAGACCCGCTGTCACAAAATGATGACTGTCGTGTTGGCGGTCTAGACTCACTAAGTGCAAAAATGATAAAGTATGAAACATCACAGGTAGCAAGAAATCATCGTAGACGTATAAATGACCAAGAGCTCTGGTGGCAGAACAGGTTTGATAGATTCCCTTTGGCTACCCTTTGTGTGCCAAAGAAGAGACTTCTATCGACTGTATTAATCACCAACGACCAGGAGTCTTTTGGGGCTATTTTGGCTTTAATTCAGCCATCAAACATGACAAATGGCACCTTATTCTTGGGCTATGACTCAGAATTTGTGAATGACCGAAAAGGCCAAAGTTATAAAACTTGGGATTTGCGTTTTCAGCAGCTATGTCCTACCTACCAGGACCTCCATGGCCCATTCATTCGCTATGTCCAAGTTGCTAGCGCGAACGGCCACATGTTCTGTTGGGACATTGCTAAGTTCCCAAAACCTCCGTTTGGGTTACATCAGCTGCTTGAAACGCGTCTACCGAACGTATTTATGGTCTGTTACGACCCCACACAAGACAGACTTGCATATTTTCATGTTTACGGTCCAACTTTTGAAGAAATTTTGGCAATTCCTGATGCTGAGATTCGAAATCAACGGCATTGGAAAGACCCGTTTAGTGCAAATTTTATCGATATACAGCCTTTAGCGGGAATGTTCACTTGCCGTCATCATATTACAGCGCATTCTCATACTCTAAAGCGCTTGGCTGAATTTTTCTTTGACATGTATATTGATCCGACCGCGCCGGATAACTTTGGTCAGGCGTGGAGTTTAACGCTAACTCGGGACATGCAGTATTATTTGGCGATGGATGCCTCGATCACTATCGATGTTTTCATATTGATAGAAGGCTGCTCGCAAAATAACCGCATTACCGTGGATAGAAAACCAATGCCAGTTTTGTTTAAAGGCGATGAATCGCAAGTTAAAGCTAGCGAACCGAAAACTAGACGGCGTATACCGTTGTCATCTCGCACGCCTTCACGGGGCCAGTTGACCAGTTTGGCGACTGAGGTCTCCGTTGATTCGGATGGTGGTGAATTGATTACAGTAGAGGAGTTCTATGGACCAGCTCCGCAACTACCAGCGGCTATAGCCGCAGCCACCACCGTTGCCTCTGTAACGGAAGCGTTGGCCCATACTAATGTTTTTGATAATCCTGACCTAAAAGTTCAAGGATCGCAGGCCGTTGCCAGCACAGTTCTGGGCCCGGTTAATGCGCCTGATACTGAACCTAAATCTAAACCAACCAGTACCAGCACACCAGCCTCTGCAATTTCTTCACAAACTGATATTCCATTTGATTCACCTATGGTTGGAATTGAACAATCTTTGTCCACAGAAGACGACGATTTGTCTCCTAAATGTTTAGTAATGGCGTTATCGGACGCTGAGGCCGAAAGGCAAGCTAATTTGTTGCCATCGCGTACCACACGCGCTGTATTGGCGCGAAAAGGGGCCACTACCATTTTGCAACTGATTGCTCCACAATCGCTTGCGGCGGATCAGCAGGCACCCTTGGGTTTTGGGTCGTTGCTACCTTTACCGACTTCTCAGCCGGATTTGGTAGAACGTCAAACCGACCCAGACGTTATCATGTCGGATATCATAGGCTTGCCTCCGCCTGCACAACGCATGCTACCACCCCAGAAAACACAACAAACTGCATTGTCCACGCAAATCGCATCCCAATCCGCGCCACAAGGCGTGTCAACTTCATTGGCACCTGAAACTCGTTTTACAGCACCAATGGCCATGACGGGTGTGTCGACTACTGTGACGAACATTCAACCACAGAATATTGCGATTCCACCATTGAATGTGGAAGTTGCAGTCCCTGCGCATATACAAGCCATACACGAACGTGCATCTGCAGAAGAAAGCTCGAGAGTCCAAAATTGCTCGCGTTATGTTATGTCCAACATTTCTTTAATATGATGGAGACTATGACGCGCAAAGCGCCGTGCTACATCGTCCTCGATGTTTTGCACAACTTGCGCTCTTACTTGGGTGAAGTCACAGGAACGCGTTTGTATGACCAGTTGGTTGAAATTGCCCAAGTACATTTCGACTGGGTTTACGCAGCACATTTGCATTACGCATCCACAACTGACACACCCTTGCGTCCTTTAGTTTGGTCCACAATTACACAACCTTTGACTGATCTGAATCGTGCGCCTGCACCTCGATTTATCAGTGAAATGAGCGTTTTTAACCAATTATTTTATCCTGACCAATTTTTTGTGCGCATCCGGTTTTTCATCACAACCGGAATGATGCTGTACCGAAGTTCCATTACAGTACTTGGTAGTTCACCCACACCTCGAACCACCGAGTGTGGTGACTGATGGAATTGCGCACCAAATTCGACCAGAATTTTTACTGCACCGAATGTGCCTGGCGCCTGATCATTTAGCGCCGATACTAATATCGACGCGTCAAATGGTCAATATTTTTGATACCTTCTGAGAGTTTCAAACGGAATACGAATTGGAGTATCGATTTTTGACGATCTATTCAACGATAGACGTCATGCATGCCAAAGTGCTTTTGGAATTTTTAGACCAAAAGTTCCACTTTTATGCGTACGCCTACGGCAATGCCGCGATAGGCTGGCGCATGGTGGAACAGCTACGTCGTATGTTGCGCGTAGCTTTCCTTGGCGAATCGTACACACCTTCGCCAAGTGAGGCTTTCCCGGAATTTTGGGAATTGACCAGGCGAATCGAAAATCCAACCGTTTTGCACAACATGATTCGCCAAATTCGGTTAGCAACCGACCCGGCACTTGAAGTACCGGTTCAATTTGACCGTTTTCGAGGTCGCCAAAAATCCGTATTTTACCTTAAACACCGTATTCAAGGTGATCTGGAGAAAATTCGTAAAGAGAGACAACAGGCATCCTCACAAGATCCTAGTGGGTCCTCGGCGAGCCTTGAAATGCCCGAAGTCGATCTATCTCTTGATGCTCAAATTGAAATGCGTAGAGCCCGCATGATGACCGAACAACGCGATTGTGCAAACCTTGCTTCGGAGATGCCAAGGCGTGCGTCAAAATTACGCGCCACCGGCTCTCTCGCTGAAACCTCAGGCGTTCTCCACATGCCTGAGGATGAGCATAAGGAAAGATTGAACAGATTTTATGACACAAAATCCGAGCATACTTTGCGTCGGTTGAAAAATTTGGAGAAAGAACGAGTCAAAAGGCTTGTTTGCGCTGAAGTCGCAGCAAAATTGAGAGCTCGTGCAAGCCAAAGGGGATCTGGGCGGCAAGAACCGCAGTCATCCCGGCAAAGATATGCACAAATGCACCACCATTCACAATCACAGGTACAACCACAGGCACCAGTAAAACCACACACACAGACTCACACACGACCGCAGACCCAACCGCGGCAGCATCAATTTACGGAATCGCGTCCGCGTTCCGAGGCATATTCACAGGCGGATGCTGGTCATCTGTTGTGCCCGCAACAGCAGCAGCCTTATGAATATTGCCGTCAGCCACAGTCTAACCGCAGAGCTCATCAGGGCCGGTCGCAATCCCATCAACGGCAGCAATGGGATCAATCGTATCGATCACCGTCGAGGCAAGATCAATCAGCCATCGGGGTATATCAACCACAACCTCGACCGGGTCCACTATTGCCTAAACCGTGGCCTGTTACGCAACCACAACAGCGTCCACGTGAAACTTCACGCGAACTATCGTTTGGTTTTACGCCGGAACAATTATTCACTCTGGTGCCACCCACACCGCGTTGTTACGCGGATGACTACGAGGAAGATGACGACAATGAGGACGATGGTCGACCAGTTGACCCACACCAATGCTTACGCCAACATATGTACGGGTGTAGGCATTCGCCATACCAGTATCGCGAGCGTTCAAATACGCGTCGTGAACCCGAATCGGATCGTGACTATTTTCAACGACAATGTCATTGCGGAAAACCGCGTGGCTCAAAGGCCAATTACAAGGATCGCTATTGATTTACAAGTTCAACGTACAGAACTTTTTGAACTCTGCGACATGCGTCAAATTTGACCAGCAGCTTTTTCGTCATTTTTTCGTTTTTTGTCCTGATGTGGATCCCAGGACATCGTGTTTTGTCTATTTTCTGTGTAATTTTTCTCTTGTCATTTTTTTCTTGCTGTAATTTTTTCTCTGACGGTGCTCATTTTTCCTCATTATCTCGCATAATTTGCCATTTTTCGTTTTGATCGTTACCTCGTGTTTTAATTCGTCAGTGTCTTCAATTTTTGCTCAGCATAATCTTGCCTTATCATTCCGTGTCTTAAATTTTTGCTCAATAGCGGTATTACTATTATGGTATCTTAACTCTTTAACAGACAAGGGGTTAATTTATACCCAATCTTAAAACTTTTTCAATTCAAAATCTTTCTCATTACCCGGGGACTGAAGGAGGCTAATTGGGCAGCGAGATCGAATATTATGCTATGCTGTCCAAGACTGGAGTTCATCATTACTCGGGCAACAATATAGTTTACCTAGCGTCATTGAGAGTGTTGCTCTAGAGTTTCCTGAGTGCGAACGAGGTCATGCATTGACCATTATTTGTTATTGCTATTTGTTATTTTTTTCTTCATTCTTTTATTTTCATTTTTCATGTTCACTCAGGATGAGGCGTTGCGGATGCCAGAGTAGAGGCGTTGCGAACGCCATAGTTCCGAGTAGTAGAAGCATTGCAGACACTAGCGTTGATGGTGTACTCCCGAAAAAATTCTCCACTTTGTTTCAAATTTTTTTTTCTGTACGTGGGGGAGTGTAACTACGAGAGTTACACGTTTGGCAAACTTGCCTTAGCACTTCGCGGTAGCCACTCACATAGCCAATACTAGTAGCCATAGTAGCTATCTACGATAGTGTACTGTGGGCTATGCCTTCGGTC
This sequence comes from Mermis nigrescens, assembly GCA_036768485.1. Classification (NCBI taxonomy): domain Eukaryota; kingdom Metazoa; phylum Nematoda; class Enoplea; order Mermithida; family Mermithidae; genus Mermis; species Mermis nigrescens. The sequence continues at coordinate 7,107,730 of JAVLUZ010000142.1, forward strand.
TTCCCACTTTTTCCCAATTTTCAATAATAAAAAACAATAAGATACTTGTCCGGTAACGTAGAGTTAAGTATATGATAATAGTAATTGTTTAATGCATTACCGCTTATTGTGTTCTAGAACATTCGTTGTGATTTAAAAGTGTTCCAGTATTATGTTAATTTGACGTTTGTTTATTTTACTGTAATGGTCCTATGTGGCCATCATAGTTAGAGTTGGTTGGCAGTCTTGTTGGCCATCGTACGATTGTATAGTGGAGTACGTTTTTGTTTTCTTTTTGCATCATTTGTTGTCCGGCAATTAGGCCATGTATTCAGCGTTTGAAATAAATTGGAGAAAACCTACCCAGGGGTTTCGGATATACCGAGGGTAAGGTCGGAATTTCCCTACGTCGAGGATTTCGACTCTTCAGAGTGGACGGATAGGTAAATTCCATATGATTGCTATTTTTATTCGAAAGTCTTAATTCTTTCTCAAATCTAAAATTGATCAAAAATATTATTTAATCTTTAAGGATGATTGATCAGTATAGAGCTCGTTGTTGTTGTTTTCAAGGTTTATTGTGCTATACACATTAGGAACCATAAAACATTTCTGTTGGAATCGAATCTTGAAAATAAGTTAAACAATCAACTTGAGCTCTGAGATAGGTCAACTGACCTCCGCGGCAATTCCGAGACTAGGTAGGTAGCCTTAGGTCTTAGGGCGTAGCTGCTAAGATCACCCAACGAGAAGCGGTCAGCAATATTAGGACCGAGGGGATCGAAGTCGTAAGGTCTGTGAGGGTCCAAGGATCGAAGCGATTTTAGGCTAAGCGATCGGGGCCAGCGGTAAGTGCAGATCTAAGTACCTACGTACCTAAGTAAGTCTCGAAGGCAAATACACCCGTCCTATGTTGATTCTTTGCAGACATAGGGCGGCCATGTATTCACAGAAACTTGGCTCCGAAACTACGTAATATCATGAAGCATGTGTCAATTTAGTAGCAGGTTTATCGATTAGTATAAATAAGCTGTTTTATAATTTACTGTATAGTGTGCAGCAATCGTAGTGGTATGGTTGGTAGTTTTCTTCCCATTTTGGCAGTTTTAGATTTTTGGAAGTTTTTAACTTCTATGCTTAGCCACAGGTGTCAGTTTTTTGAGGGACCCTTGGCAATTTTTTTGGGCCGCTGCCATGTATCATATGCATAGGATGGCAGTTTTTCTCAAGAATTGTGGCAATTTTTAAAATTTTGACCTGGCAACACTGTGCGCCTCCCGTTTGTCATACTACCTCCCCATAGGCGTAGCCAGGATTTTTCTCAGGCGGCCGGTCATAGCAGGCTCGGGCCGGGCGGGCCGGCGGAAAACCACCGGGCCTCAACCGGGCCTCAAATAATTATCGTTAATATTTTAGACGTTTTCTATTTCAGCTGTTGTCCGTATTTCTTATGAATTTGCTAGCCTGTGGTTTTATTTTAATCCATTTGCCTTACTTCTGCCTGCCCACCTGCTCATTATCATATACTTGTCAACTTCATATGTGCATTCATCTTCTATACAACGCTTCAATCAGAGGCGTAGCCAGGATTTTGGTTCGGGGGGCATACACAAAAAAATTTTTTAAGACTAATTTTGCATTGCATGTTAGTAACGTTATGTACCTATAATAAAACTGAGTTTTTCGACCTTTAGTAGTGTAGCCCAGCTAATTTATGGGTTTTTGACAATCAGAAATACAAAAATGTTAATCAGCGCGAAACGCCGTAAATTTTTGAAATTGTTACCATTTTTTGTAGAATTTACGGTCTTTTAATTGATAAACAGTTCGGAAATCATAAGAGGCGCAAAGCACCAAGGAATTTAGTAATCTAATACTGTCCTTAACATTTTGTAGCCTGTGAATACTAATATTCTGTGATATTTTGCCTGATTTAGGCTATTAAACGCAATGCTGAAGCTTTACAAAAAGAAAGAACAATAACCAGCAGCGCCATGCGCCCGAAAATTTTGACGTTTTAGCTCTTTAAACACAATTTTTACCGCTTGAATCATACAGAACAGACAAATTAATTTCGGCGAACCCTTTTTCCGTTTCGTCCTCCCAAAAATCTCGCTGCACATGTACAACGAGATTTTACGGCGGGAGAGGGGGGGGCTGCGCTGGCGCGCTCAATCGCTCCCTAGAAAATTTTGTAAAAAATCGGAAAATATTCGTAATTACTGATTTTTCAATTTCTTACAAAACAGCCGTTTTTCGGGTTTCTAATCATTGCGAGCATCACTAGAAACCCTCAACTGGCCGCGGAAACCAAGTTTTGATATGCAAATTAGCCTGATTTGCATAGTATGCAAATTAGGCTGATTTGCATATTGCAAACTTGGTTCAGGGCATGTCTTAGATTCATAGTGCTGCTCCTGATGATTAGAAGCCTCAAAAGCGCTGTTTGAGGCTTCAGATTGGTGTCAGGGGATGATCTAAGCCTAAGCCAAGATGGGGCAAGAATTGCTTCGCTCGCTTCGCTCGCTCCGCAATTTTTGCCCCATCTGACTCAGGCTTACATCATCCCTGGCACCAATTTGAAGGCACATAACTAAGCCTAAGCCTAAGCCAGTGCTAAGCTCAACTTAATGATTAAGAAATCATGTTGTTTACACCACTCACTATTCTAATCCTCCAGTTCTTCGGGCCTTTGTCACAATTATCAATTAGCGTAGTGCGATTGGAGCATCAAGTTGAGTGAAATCAGTAGTAGTATAGATTTTCGGAGCGCGGATCAAAAACCGGAATGTTCTAGCTGCTAATCTGTTGAAAATATGATATAGTTAAGGGGCAGCAGAATTTGTGGTATTGGCCGAAATTGACGAATCCAAGGACTTTCTATATGGGTATACTCGAATTCTCAAAGAATGCTTGCTGGCAAAAGCACACTCAAACTCGTGCTGGCCGTCGGTGCCTTCCGCTTCTTCACTTGTACATGTGCCCACCACATAGCGATTCCTTACATATTCACCCGTCAGTTCGTACATTGTATAAACTTTAACAATGCGCGCGGGAGCATTGCATCTTCCTTTTATAGGTCATTTTTCCTGTCATGCTAGAAAATTTAGCGCGAATCAATTTGATTCGCTGTTGATGGATTTCGCAGAGGTCTGAAAAAAAGATAAGTTTTGCGCTTTTTCCTACCAATCGCACATCAGTCTCTTAAATGTTGTCCAATCCCATCGTCGCCTGTGGTGAATATAGAAAGTAGTTCGATTTCTGTGATACAGTAATATTTGTGATTAGATAATTTTCATAAAGGAAGGTACTTGATCAAATGCGTTAAGGCTTTACTAAAATCAGTAACAAGACCAAACTTGTGTTCAACAAATTTTTACTAATACCATATTCTATCGTTTCTATAAGTACATTCCTCCCTAATGTTTATGTCCCTCCTACATCCGTACCAATCATTTCGGATCATGTAATCGTCTGTTTCATTGAACTTTGAATGTCCCTTATTTATCCGGACAAAACTATTGGGGTTGAAAATTACCTCCCTCATAATTTTATGTAAATGTCCTTTAAACTAATGCGGTAAACGTGATATTCTACAGTATAATGAGTTACAAGGAGTCAAACACATCCGCCTAATGGTGTTATCATTTACCTACTTCATGTTTATATGTAAATGTCCTTTAAACCTATGCTATTTACTTTATATTCTACAGTATAATGAGTTCCAAGCAGTAAAACACATCCGCATGTCTGTTTTTATTCCATCTAGTCTGTTTCATTGTGCTTTGAGCGTCACACATTTACCCGCACACACCTAATGGGGGTATAAATTACATGGTGTTATCAATTACCTACTTCATGATTTTATGTAAATGTCCTTTAAACTTATTCTATTTACTTTATATTCTACAGTATAATGAAACACATCTGAAGGTCTGTTTTTTATTCCATATAGTCTGTTTCATTGTACTTTGAACGTCCCACATTTACCCGCACCCACCTCATGGGGGTAAAAATTACCTACTTCCTGGTCCTTTACACTAATGTAGTAAACATGATATGTTACAGTATAATGAGTTATGAGGAGTCAAACACATCCGCATGTCTCTTTATTATTCCAAATAAACTTATCACATGACTAATTGGTTCAGGATCGCTTCACTCTTTCTCTAATTCTGCTTCGCCTTTCCTCTGTCATATTTCCATCAGCTTTGCAGCTTGAACGTTCCGGTTTTCTTTCCGCGGCTGCCACTTGGCTGGTCTTCGTTTGTTCTAACACCTCTATGCTTCTCCAATCGCGGTTCGCTGGTTCCGAAACTCATTTTTCTCGAATGATACCCAAAAAATCACTTTAATGTTAAATACTATCGCTAAAATTTTCGCAAAATCGGCCAAATCTCGGTTCTAAATTAAGCCCAAAACAGTTAAAATTAATGAAGTCCTACATTGTACAAGATTTCTGAGCTGAAATGCGCTTTTCGACCTCTGCCAAGTATAAAGCGCAGCAAAGGGTGCTGCCAATAAGATTTAAAAAAGATGTATCAATGACAATTTTGTTCTTATCGTTTTCAGGCCCATTTGTGGCCTTCTTATCAAAAAGATATAATTCAGAAAACAGAAAATGCGCAAAAACATAAGAAAATTTGACCATTCCTTTCATTTAAAATAGGATTATGTGTTCTGTCTTTGTAAAGAAAGACAAACAAAGCAAAGAATAGACAAACTGGTACACAATCATTTTTGCACATTTACTGTTATGCTCAACAAGCATGCACAGTTTCATTCAACGAACAAATAGAGCAATAAATCACTAAAGTGAGGTGAATTGATCGATTATTTTAGCTAATTAAAGCTTTTGAACTCATTGGATCTATATAACAATAAATATAATAAAGACTGGAAAAATTTTGACGTTTTTGCCTTTCTGAACTCAATTTTCTGGACACAATTATTACAGTCGAAAAATCAATAAAATTTCTGAAAAATTTCGGGGGGGGGGGGCCTGTGCTCCCAATGCCTACGCTACGCCTATGGCTTCAAATTGTGTCCTATCCTATACACTACACAATTTCAATTGACGTCAATGAACGCTATAGTTTGAGTTCTAAAATCCAAACAGCATATCTTCTATCCGACCATATCATAGTCGCTGTTATGTCTGAATGCATAAATTTAATGCTCAATTTCCTTTAAATATCTACATGAAACCTTGTGCTTTTTCAAACCGTGTTTAGTTGCACGTGCATTTTAATAATGGAATTGCGCGCTATTGTATTAAAAACTTTGTTCTTGCTTGAATAATGCTACCGAAACCCTTGCTAACTACTTAATTTATTTTTAGAAAGATTGAATAATTAACAGAGCTTAGAATTCAAAAATCTTCTTGATAAAGCAGTAAGCCTTGCGTTTGACAAATAACATGTAAAATCGGTCTAAATATGTGATGCATAACATTATATTGGAAGCAAGGCATGTTGTTAGTATATAAGCCCGGGCCCGGCCGGGCCTGGTACTAAGCCCGGCAGCAAAGCCCGGGCCCGGGCCCGGTATTTTTGAGCCCGGTCGATCACTGGTTAGCGACCGCTTAAATAGCAAAGTTTGCCTTTTTGCTGATGACGTCAAGCTTTATAATTTATCTAGCAATCACACCCAACTTCAAGATGATATCACTAAACTCGTAGTCTGGTCCAAGGATTGGCACTTAAAAATTGCTACTGAAAAATGCTACGCGTTATATCTAGGTTTTGGAAATCCCAAGCATTCTTATAGAATTTCTGGCTAATATCGAAATCATTCGCTTCTAAAAATAAACTTAATATGTCTAGGGCTTTTACTGTTTACGTCAGACCGCTTCTTGAGTATTGTAGGACTGTTTGGGATCCATACCGTAAGACCCATGTTTCAATGATCAAAAAGGTTCAAAGGAAATTTACACGTAAAATTATTGGATTTCGGGGACTTTCTTATGCTGATAGACTCAGTTCCTTAGAATTGGATAGCCTGGAGATTCGCAGATTGTGTAGTGATCTGTGTATGATGTATCAGATATTGAGTGGTAGATGCGTTTTGCAGCAAACCGACTTTTACTCTTTGTGAAAACAGCACGCGTGCTCAAAATTCAATGAAATGTGAATACACTCCTTTTCGGCTTGATGTTCGTGGGTATGATTTACCCAATAGATGGATTCACGTATGGAATACCCTCCCTCAAGCTGTTGTAAGATCTCCTAGTGTTGCTTCCCTCCGTGAAAAGTTGAAAAAAGTTGATCTAATGGGGTATTTGCTAGGGGGGCGTGTTCTAAGTGCATAATTTATATAGCCTGCGCGCCTACCTTCGTCTTTTGCACAAATCTTGTATAAATGTACTTTAATTAATAATTTCTTGCTTTTAGAATATGTGATTTTGTATGATGATTCATGTCGAATGTTTATTTATAATTGTATTGCATTGTATATTAATGTTTCTTTTCTTCTTGTGTTCTTTTTGTGCGACGAAAATAAAATATTTGTATTGTATTGTATTGTATTTGGGGTGCACTGGTTGCAACGGCACTGCACCCCATGGGCAGCCGGGCGGTCATAGAACACATTTAGAAGTTTGAGGTATCGCATTAAAATTTAAGTAAAAATAAGCTTAAGCCTAAAAGTTATAGGTGCGCAAGGTCAAACTTTAAGGGAGAGAGAAGACCAAAAATTGATTGAAAGTTATGTGCTTCGTAAAAATGGCTCTATAGTCCTTTTAGGGTCAGAAAATTAGCTATATAGCCTTTTTGGTCTCAGAAAACTAGCTTTATAGCCTTTTTGGATTCACAAACATTGCTATACAGCCTTTTTGGACTAAAAATAGCTATTCATTCCTTTTTGGAGTTGAGGAAATAGCTGTATATCCTTTTGAAACTCAGTGAAGACAAATGAATATCATTTCTGAGCTCGAATTTTCTCAAAATGTTTTTTTCAAAACCAAGTTTTGGGACCAAATCGAGTATGCTGAAGATGATTCTGACAATATTATCGCTACGGAAACACTTTTTCAGTAAGTTATTCGGAAAAAAAGTTGTAAATTGGTGTTGTGGAGAAGGAATGGCGAAAAGTAAGCTGTGCCTTTGGGAATGTTCCGTATTAGTCTTCGAAGCGTCGGGGGATTGTGACTGGGCGGGGTTACCAATTTCTTAGGCTTAGGCTCAGTTATGTGCAGTCACATTGATGCCAGCGCATGGGCTAAGCCTGAGATAAATGGAGCAAAATCGTGGAGCGAGCGAAGCGCGCGGAGCAATTTTTGCTCCATTTATGCCTTAGGCTTAGCCCATGTCTGGCAACAATCTGAATCCGCAAGCAATTGCTGTCGTCACACGGGAAAAATTGTAAAAGAAATTCAAGAGCATGTGTGGTGTGCAAAACAGTACGCTCGATTCGCATCTCGATGGATTTCTTTTGCGCGAAATGCACTGCAAAACAAGTCCTCAAGTGGTGAATTGTCTTCTTGATCACATTTCGGTGGCATCCTTTGCCTTAGTGTCTTTTGCATTGACATTTGTTAATAAAATAGTCGTTTGACACATAATATTGTCAGAATCGTATTCAGCATACTCAATTTAGTCAGGAAAGTTCGTTTTTCAAAAATATTCTGAGAAAAAAATGTAGGGTCTATCTTTTTCCAGTAGTGCCGAAAATGACTAAATATCTAGTTTTCGGAGCCAAAAAAGGCTTTATACCTAATTTTCTGTGCCTAAAAAGGCTATATTCGGCCAAAATAGCTGTATTGTTGCTATCAGTTTTTCAAAGCTCAGGGGTTACCCCTCATCCCCATGCTCATGCTGCGCTATGCTTAAGTATGCTTAATAATTGAATATTTTCTGCCCTTAGCAGCCAGCCATATGTATCTTGTTTTGTTAAGAAATCGCATTTGAATAAAGACTATAGATGCACAAGGACTGGGTCGCCAGGCAAGGATGAAATCCGAGATTTTTTACTACAGTGTGTGCTTATTAGGTAAATTAGCTATGAATTGCTTGAAAATACAATAATTTGGGTAGAAATTACCGAACAGTACCTAACTTTCGGACCTTGTGCTGGCTTAATCGTAATACCCTGTATACCCCTCCTATATGTATACATGAAGACATCATTTTTGAATATAGCATCTTCCATGCTTTGTTTCGAATGGATTGCATTATTTTTATCTAATTATTCAGTCGATTGTAGCAGGCACTATTGTTCGGTTGAGGTGCCTACTTCATGAACTTCTTAAGGCTCTTTTGAAATAAAGTTTTTACCATCCGGCGATTCGGTTTTACCCGATTCGGCTTGCTTTGACCTGAATGACGCGTTGACCAAAAACAAATACAATCAGGTGAGAAATGACGTCAGCATAAGAATTAATTATCCTTACTAACTAATCCATAAATATAATATTGATTGCACTCTCAAGGTAATAATCAAGCCACGGTGTATTGGATACAAGCAGTTTTGAAAGGAGGTATTAACCTCACTGAAGGATCCAACAATTTCCGTCCATACAAGCTGTTTAGATAATTTTTAATAGAAATTTATTGTAAACATACTCTACTCGGGATAAATCACGAATTTTACCACTCGGCACCGCACGTTGGCGTTGGGGGTCAGTGTTTTTTTGTATTCGGCAAAGATTTTTCCCGTGTATAAAGACTTTTTGGGACCGTCTTTGTACATGTACAAAGATTTTTAGGAAGACAAAAACTGCAAAAAAGGTTTAAAATTCGCAAAAATAAATGAGTAATTGTGTGTTCTATATATCTTTATAATGTTAGAAATTGCATTTTGAAAGGAAAAATGTCAAATTTTTCGTCGCTTCGCGCCGTTTTGAGACGATTATTAGTGATTTTTGCCCTCAGAAACCCAGAAATTAGCTAAACTACACTACCAAAGGTCGAACAACTGTTTTTGCCACACTGAAATCGCTATTGTACTATATTATAGTACCCAAAAATTTGTGTGTACAAAATGTACAAAGACTTTTAGGGACCATCTTTGTACATGTACAAACGGACCTTGTACAAAAAAACACTGGTTTGCACCCTCAGAAGTTTAAACCCCCGCAGATTACTGTAGACCTCCAGAATTCCATTTTAGTAATATTTTTGGCGATTTCATTCAACCAGACCAGACCCCCCAAACTTTTCTTGCTGCCCATGTATGCACTCGCTAATAACAATTCTGGGTTTTCATTCCTCCCAGCCTTTTTTCCGGATGCGACCATTCCTTCTGTGCGGAAAGTGCTCCGGAAATTTTCCGCGCACTGAGTTCTTTAATTAAAGCAACATATTTATTTATGAGAAAAGTGTAAAGCTAGTTGTCCAAATGACAACATAAATTAGTAAATATATGATAGGCAGCAGAAAATTATCCTTCACTTGTGTATGTTGCTTCTTTTCACCGAAAAATAAAGGGAACATGGTTTGCTTGTCTTATTGCGAGAAAGTCATTAAACATGCTTAATCCTAGCTACTGCCTCTTTCAAATGTTTCTTAGCAGATTTTGATATACGGTACTTGACGCATATGCGCAACATGGAAATTATGGGGGGGTGGAACGAAATTTTCTGTCTAAATGGTCTTTTTCGGGCTTAAAAACGATGGTTACGCGTCAAAAACAGTTTTCCACTTTTTCAATGATGCTTTTCCTTTCTAGGCGAGGAAAACAAAATATTCTAAAGTAAAATATAATGAAATTGGAGTTGAGAATGGTTCGTTTGACGCTGAAAAAATTATTGGTCATTTTTAAACTAATAAATTGTTGTAAATGCTTATTCCGAAAATCAAAATTTCTGGGGATGAAAATTTTTTGCGGGGATAGACCACTTTTTCGCATTATAGATGAAAACTACGCTAAACTCTAAGATCACGTATATCACTTAGTTTATTTTAATTTTCTTCGAATTTTTTATGCAATTGAATGAAACGTAGACAAAAATAGTAAAAAAGCTTTCGCTTTGACACCGATTTTCCAATATTACTGATAAAAAATTAAATTTTCAGGGTCTCTCGGCCCTTCTATGGTAGCTGCATAAAATGATATACTATATAGTTGCTGAAAAAATAAAATCAGTGAATACCAACATGCCATGAAGGAGCATGTAATAGTTACCTGTGCGGAATCATATGCACCGGAGTGTAAAAGAGTACTCTATCGTGTAAAGGAGTGATTTGAGTGTAAAGGTAGTGTAAAGTAAAAAGGTAAAGTGAAGTTTAAATGTAAAGTGTAAACGGGTAATTGATTTTAGTCAAGTAATTAAATTAATTTGATTAAATTTAAATCAAACGAGTGTAATGGAGTAATTTAAAATTATCCTGTAAAATGAACATAGCAAGTTCGAGTAATATTATTCATAGATCAGATTGTCAAAGAGTAAGGAGGCGAACAAGAAAATGCTGAAAAATTTGGTAAAAAAATTCACTTCTCACACTTTGAACGACGGCGAGGTAAGCGATGCTCCGCCCTCTTTGACCGGCGATCCTTCGATCGCTACGGTTTCCGCTGGCCTTGCTGACAAGTCATTGGGTGTTGTTATGTCGACCCATCGACCCGAAAGCCATCAGCACCAGCTGAGACGGATGCCTATTGGAGGTGCTGCTGCTGTTATGGGTGGCGCTGGGAATCGCAGTATGCTGATGCGTATTTTGATAATTTTATTCTTACGTACCGCTAACAACACTTTAGATTTTTAGCCCCTTCCTTACTTACCGGAAAAAACGTTTTTTGATCCTTTTTAGGCCCTGTTGTTGTTAAGACTACGACTAAAACCAGGTTCTATTTTCTCTTGCCCTTAAAACACCTAGTCGGATACCTGCCAACGAATTTAAGTCTTTGAAACTCTGGGCGTACATGTAACGGCTCGAAATTGGGGGAGGTCCCGACCACTTTGAGGGGGGGGTAAGTGACCTCCAATTTTTGGCCAAAAACGGCTAAAAAACGCCTAAAAACAGACACAGAATTCAATTTTTTCGCAAAAATGGGGGCCTGAAATTTTCTGGCTTGGAGGGGGGCGTCCGATTTGGGTGGGGGATTATCTAATCCCTCTGTCACATGTATGGTGAGGGGAGTATTATTTTCCCTTTGAAGGGTCAGACAGACAGATAATGTCAGGCGATTTTTAGCTTACGAAACATTTTCGACATTCTTTTTATGAGCAAAGGCAGTAGCAATTTCAAAATTATTGATACTTTTCTATCTTGCTTACTTAGAAAATGCCCAAAATCGTGTTTAAATGGCCTAAAAATATAATTCTTTACGCGAAATTAATGAATTTGTATATTTTATGTTTTAAAGTGCTGTAATACAGTTGAAGTGGACTGAAACTGAAATGGACTAAAAATGCGGTATTGCCACAAAATCTATAGGTTATTTTGTCCATTTCGTCATTTGAATAGCAAAAAAATCGTGAACGCTTAAGTTACTGGTTTGGATTTTTTCTGGGATTAACGCGCAATGCCGACCCTGATTTTGTGTATCTATAGAAGTGATTCATCTTAATTCTCATTTGAGCGTTTCCGTACTATTCGAATCATACATGGGCAAGGGTGTGAGAGGGGTTTCCACTGAGCATTAAGAAACTGATATATAGCCATTTGACCGAAGAAAACATTGCTATGTAGCTCTTTTTGGGCTCAGAAAACTACCTATATTGCCTTTTTTGTACTCAGAAACATACTGTTTGTTCGAAAATGCTATTGAGCTTCTTAGTTTTAAAAAGGTTTATAGCTATTTTCCCGACTTAAAAAACGGCTAAATTGCTAATTTCAGTCTAAAAAGGCTAAATAGTTACGTTTGTGAGTTGAAAAAGGCTATATATTTGCCACAAATGCGCGAAAGCGATGGCTTTAAAGCGATACGATCGTCTTTTTCGCTGTAGAATCGTTATTTACAAAGCACTTGGCTATCTCAAATTTTTTTGATTCTCACGCTTCCCTGAAAGTATGATTTTGCGCACCATACATGTAACAGCTCAAAATTTTGGGTTAGGGTCCCCGGCCACATTTATGGGGATTAATGACTTAAGTTTTGGTCAAAAAGACCAAAAAACACCGAAAAACAGCCGGCCAGAAAAATTAATTTTTTCACAAAAAACTTTTCGGCTCTGGAGGGGGTGGGGTGGGGGTGGGGGACAACTAACTTTGGGTGGGGAATCCCCCATACCCCCGTTATATGCATGTTGCGCACCTATGATTTGAATGATTTAAGGCAGTAGCGCTGCATACACCAATGTTAAAGGAGCGCGGCGCGGTCGGTCGACGACAACAGCTGCCGCGACGGCAACGCTGTCGCCAGTCACTGGCGGCGGCGTCGGCGGCGGCAAGCGTCTCATTCGGAGGCAGCCGCCGTCGCTGGCCGATTCTGGCATCGCCACTATCGACGACGATTTGCGCGATTCTGGCACCGAATCGGACGAAGAATTGGCCGTAATCGAAACGAGTATGTGCTGAAGCATGATTTTTTATGTGGGATAAGGTTTTTGCGGATTGTTCAATATGGAGCCTGAGGGGGTATTACCATACATGCACATGGGGGGCTGTACCCCTCACAAAGGCTCAGCGGACAGGTACTGTCCGGCAATTTTGAGCTGATGGAACGTTTTTTTGCATTATTTTTGAGGTCAAAAGCAGTACAAACGACAACATTTTTCGACGCTTCGCGCCAGATTAGTACTTTAAAGTAATTTTTACTCAAAAAGCGCCCAAAATTGATAAATTTTTGCATTTTTTAGTGTTGAAAGTAATATAATGCAGTCAAAATGGACTAAAAATGCTTTTACAATGCGATATTACCACTCAAAACGTTTTATGGGCTATTTTGACCATTTTGATCGTTAAAACAGCAAAAAAATCGTGAACATTAAATTTACTGTTTCGAATGTTTGAAATTTTACCCCCTCTGCCAACCCTGACCTTGTGCACCTATGGGTATTATATATGTACCCTCTTCTCAGGGTCCGAGACAGGAGCCACTGTCTTACGATTTTGACCTACCGAACGTTTTATTCGTGATTTTAGGGGCGAGGGTAGCAAAGATGTCAGAGGTTTCTCGCGGATTAATACATTGCTGTTCTTTTTACCCATAAAATGCCAAAAATGAACTCGAAATAATCTCAAAAGTCAAAATTTTTGATGAATTCTTGGCATTTTTAACTATACAAGTGATGAAACGAGTCAAATTGGGCTAAAAAGTACTAAAAATACAGTCCCTTCTGCATTATTAAAGCATTTCGTATAGGATATTTTAGTTTTTTGTCGCATTGGACTTGCGTAGAAGGCCAAAACTATAAATTTACTGATCCTGTATTTCCAGATTTTACCCCTCTCTTAACTTTTTGCTCTAGGAATCTATTATACATGCAAAGGTCTATCAAGCGATGTTTTTAATACGTTTGAAGGTATTTTTGGGAAAAGGATAGTAATTTTAAGTTTTTTGGTTCAATTTTCCGGCGAAATTTGGAAAATTTCAGTGTCTAATATCAATTGCTACATCTGCTAAGCCTCAAGCGCGCCATTCAAACATTTTCTTCAATCGTTGTGTGAGTACATTTTAAAACATACTCTGCATCGAACTCATATCTTTCCTGCAGCTTTTACGAAGTGAACACGATCTGTGGCGACAACTTGACATTCAGTCGTTCTAAAACAATATTAGATTTCTTGTCATACATTCCCAAAGGGGGTAGGGGGTATAGCCTCTACATGAGTGTCCGAGACACGAGTCACTGTTTGACGATTTTGAACTATCGAACATTTTCTGCATGGTTTTTGGGTATGTACATAAGTAGCAAAGATAAAGAAATTTTCCGGCGTTTCGCGCTGACTAGCATATTTTTTGTTTTGTCCACCCATGAAGTACCTAGAATGAAGTTGAAATGATCTGAAAAGTCAGAATTTTCGATGAATTCTCATATTTTCTTACCGATAAAAGCGACGAAACGAGTCAGAATTAAGTAAAAGTACTAAAAAATGCAGTTTTTCACATCAAAACATCTAAAACTGCATTTTTCAATACTTTTTACAATTCGAGACTTGTTTCGCCACATTTTTCAAATTTCGACCTAAAAAAGGTTCGAACTCTAAATTTACTGGTCCTGAATTTAGAGATTTTATTACCCCCTGAACTTTTGACCATAGGAAACTATATGTCCCTTGTGTATGTTTATATTTAGTAAATGCATAAGTGCAATGGCGTCTGCTGCCAGATTCTATTGGCATGTTATAATATACTTGGCCATCCTTTTTTCTTATATGTTTTTCACAGCGAGTGCGAAATTTGTGTCCCCCCTCACAGCTATAACGGCACACATCTGAGAGGTGCGGTTTTTTTAAAAGGTACATAATAAAAAACTTAGTGCCCCCATTTTTTTCTTGTTTACACTCAATACCGAGCGCGTCGTGAGTGTGTAAAGTTTACACCAAAAATTCAAATAATTTGCGGAGGGCCAATTTTTTTAAAAATGTTTTCCCTAATTAGTAGGTTACGAATCTGGTCTTAAAATTTCTTTACACTCATTGGTTGTTGCACAGGAGTGTAAATTAGACGGTTTTTTTACAGTTTTCATGTGGCCAAGCATGTCTAACTCAGTTTTACATTCTATGCAGTCTGATTGGTTTCAAAATGTAGACGGTTAAAAAATCTAGGGGTCACTTTTTTAATTTTTTTTCAAAAGTAATATTCTCGAATTTAGAGGCGGTTTATTGTAAAGAGTCTAAGACAAAAAGAATTTTTTCTTGCCATATTCTCCACTTGGTAGACAAAACGTTGTAACTACCCTTAAAATGTGCCTCGTCTTAAGCGCTACACGTCAAAATTTATTTTGTTTTTTTACAATCAATATTGCGTTATTAGTGCAAGTGTAAACTTTACACTGAAAACATTTTTTCCGCCCATAGCGTCGTGGATGATGAATTTTTTTAAAAATGTTTTTCCGAATTAGTAGGTTACGAATCTGGTCTTAAAATTTCTTTACACTCATTGGTTGTTGCACAAGAGTGTAAATTAGACGGTTTTTTCTGTTTTCATGTGCAAGAGCATATCTAACTCAGTTTTACATTCTATGCAGTCTGATTGGTTTCAAAAGGTAGACGGTTATAAAATCTAGGAGAAACTTTTTTATTTTTTCTTAAAAAGTAATATTTTCGAATTTAGAGGCGGTTTATTGTAAAGAGTCTGAGACAAAAAATATTTTTTTCCCTGCCATATTCTCCACTTAGTAGAAAGAACGTGGTAACTACCTTTAAAATCTGCCTCGTCTTAAGCGCTACACGTCAAAATTTTGTTTCTTTACAATCAATATTGCGTTATTAGTGCAGGTGTAAACTTTACACTGAAAAATTTTTTCCGCTAAGAGCGTCGTGGATGATAAATTTTTTTTAAAAATGTTCTCTGTGAGGTCAGAATAACGAATCTGACCTTCAAACTTTTCTACAATTAATACACAGTACCAGGGGTTTAAACTTTACACTCTAGTGGATGAGTAAAAAACAGATTTTGTCCAAGATTTCTCTGCCAACTTTTTCGGTTATGAGTTAAGATAATTTAAATAGATAAATGTAAAGTAACCTTTAAGGGCTACACGTCGAAGCAAACCGCGTTCAAAAAAACGTAATATTGAGTTGTTTATGGGGGTGTAAAGTTCGAAATCTGGGGTGTAAAATAGGCGAAAAAAAACGGGTTTTTTTCGTATTTAATTGGTAAATCATATCAAATATTTCGCGGAACATAAGTTTGGCACATACAAACGTACTACAATCAAAGGGCTACAAACTGGCCTAAACCGCATTTATTTACACTCAATGGGGCGGGGCGTTCGGTTCAGATTTTTAAAGTTTACAATGTGGTGGACAGTGAAAAATACGTGTTTGTCCATACTTTTGTTCGCCACCCTTAAAAAGTACTTTATTTTTATCCTATTCGACCTCTCCCGACTTCTTCACTTCATATTTTTGTTCGCCACCCTTAGAAAGTACTTTATTTTTATCCTATTCGACCTCTCCCGACTTCTGAACAGAGAAAGTGGAGTGTAAATAAATTCGGTATGGGCCAGTTTGTAGCCCTTTAATTGTAGTATGTGCCAAACTTATGTTTGTAAACTTTACACTGAAAAAATTTTTTGGGAAAAAAAATCGGTTTGGGTTTTTTTGGAACAGATGAAAAAAAAACCGATTGATTGCCCCAGATGTACATTCTTGTGCTCAATTTCCATACGCACGTACACGACCGTTAAGCGCAACGCTTAAGTGAGTCGCCCGGGACCACCTTCCCCTAAAAATTATCATATTTTTCATTCCATTCCCACACATATTTTCAATCAAAATCCGGAGTAGGAAAATGGGTACTCGGGCTTAATGCGACTTGAGTACGAATTGGTATGTGTGTTATTATATCTTACTTGTGTTAAAAGATCATATGTGTGTGTCTCATATTTGTGCCTGTCTCGTTTGTACATACCTTCACCCAGGGGCGGATTTAGGGGGCGGCCGCCGCCCTCATTGGCCCAAAAAAGTGCGCGAAATTAAGCATTTTTAAGCGATTTTTAGCGATTTTCGGGTTAAAACGGCTAATTTTTCCGCCCAAGTCAGGGTCCGCCCCCTTAGGGGTACCGCCCCCTTAGGAAAATCCTAGATCCGTCACTGCCTTTACCGTAAGCTTTTGCCCATAGGCCTATTGTCGAATTCATAGATCCTTTTCATCTCTTGGTCCGTGTTGTTACGCCTCTTTTTCCGCATCAGTTAAAACTGCGTGCGAGCGCAGTTTTGACGGCACTTTAAGATTTTACATTTTACAATTAGTTTTTGAGCTTGAGAGGCTCTCCGCCAGCTTCCGCGCTGAGCGTATCTTTTTTCCTTTTCGTCGCCGTACGTGAGCAGACTCCGTACGTGCCTTTTTATCTGCTTGGCTGCAGAACTCGTCTGTTAGTTTTCCTGCGTAGTGTGCACACTTCTTTTCGCCGTACGCTTTGTTTTTTATCATTCGTGTTTGTGCCAATTGGCATCAGTTGTTGTATGCCTTTGGCAGGGCTTTGTGCCCTTGTTTAATTACATTGTTTGATTTTACCCGTTTAGCGTAACACGACGGTCAGCAGCATGTATCCTCCATGCTGTCGCTTTTTAATTGCTTCATAATTTTTCTGTCCAAAAAATATTGTAAAAATTAATTATTTAATTAACGATGCTGGGCTCGGTTGAATTTCCGTGCTGTTGAATTCTGTCCTTGTGCTACACTATACTTAGGAACCCTTAATATTTTCAAGCACCGGAATTCGGTCCAAAACAAGTTAAATAATAATCTTTTTGAGCCCTCAATTAGGTTTCCGGGGAACTTTCTTTAATTAGGTACTTAATCTCAAAGGGGTTAAGTAAGTAAGTTCCACTAGGTGCGTGCATAGAGGGACGGGCTACCCTGAATAGGCCGGGCCGCTTACCCCCGAATCGCCGGCTGGTGATCGACCTCCTAAAAAGGGCGAGAACCCCCGTGTGAGCGCTTTTGAGATTCGGGTTAAGTAAGCGAAGTGAACGTAGCTTGAGTCTACGTTAACACATCTGATATTTATTTGTCCTTGGGCCATTGTGGAGACTTAATTTTTTCATAAATGTTGATCGTAATATCAGAATAACGAATCCGACTGAAATTTTATCTAAACTCTGTGGTTGTGTAAAGTTTACACTGCCTATCAACTCAACTCTTGTTCTAGAGCCTTGCGGAAGCTTAATTTTTTTCAAAATGTTCTACGTAAAATCAGAATTGAGAATCTGACTATTAGTTTTCTCTACACCTAGTAGTTGTGTTAAATTTGCACTAATCATTTGTTGTTAAAATGTAGTTTATACTACAAATTTATTTCACTTCTAAATCTGAGCGTTAGTGTTCCTTACACTTGAAATTTGCGTAAAGTTAATGCTGAAAAACTTTGATCTGTTAAAATAATGTAAGGTTGTCTTGTTTGAGAAGCATAATGCTGATGTTAAGAACAGTATTGCTTTCCGTGTTCTCGGACTGCTGTCATTATAATGGCATGTTACTGTATGTGTTTACTGACTGAGGTACTCAAATCATACTAATTAAAAGCGGGGTGCTAGCAAAGAAAAATGCTCCGATGGAACAAAAAAGATGAATATACTTGGAATTGTGGATTATTAAGGATGTAAAAGGATGGGACTAGGAAAAATCTACCTAAAGTCGCAAAATCTGCTAAAAATCACACTTTCTCTAAGCAACGCAAAAAATCGAAGTATATTCTGCGGCAAAAAGATTAAAATAAATATTTAACCGTAAAATGATTGAAAAAGCAGCACATTAGCTACGCAGTAGCTATGGGAAATGATGTTGAGTAAACTAACTGTCTTTCTAAGCCAATTGAATGAATGGTTTAAAACAGTAGGAAACACTTAAGTTGACTTGAAACAGACTAGATGTAGGTACACTAGCGTGCCCTTAAGGATTGTGTGCATTAATCAATCGGCCGCTGCTTTGCTTGCTTTAATGCTCAGAACAAAATAAAATAACTTTAAATACAATACCACTTAATTTTCTATCGATCAGGATACGAAGCTAGTCAGCGTTGCTACTTGCCATTAATTTAAAAAAATAAACATTACAGATTTCGTTTATACACTCTTATCTGAAACTTTGAACATTATTTAAAAAAGACACTTTTTAGAGGCTGCAGAATATACTTCGATTTTTTGCGTTGCTTAGAGAAAGTGTGATTTTTAGCAGATTTTGCGACTTTAGGTATATTTTTCCTAGTCCCATCCTTTTACATCCTTAATAATCCACAATTCCAAGTATATTCATCTTTTTTGCTCCATCGGAGCATTTTTCTTTGCTAGTCAAAGTATATTCGAATAAAGATAATATGCAAACTGGGTTTGTTGCCAGATAAGTTTGCGTCTTCTAAAATATAGGCAACGGGTTTTGGAAATCAAACGCTCCATGCTCGTTTAGATATCGCAATTTAATGTTAGACAAATCGTAGTCATGCAAATAGTCGAAATTAAGTGTGAAATACTGAGATATGCTTTCTGTTGTTTGAAAGCGATAGTGAAATGCATGTAAAGATATGTAAATTTTATTTTTTTAAAAGAGCAATCAAATAGATTTTTTGTTTTAGTGCAAACTTTTTTGGCCCTATGCAAAACAAATATAGGGTATTAACTATTTTTTATGTGTAAAGAAAAGTTTAAATAGGCTTTTTGAAGAGAACAAAAAAAGCACTGCTGTCAAACTAAAAATCATGTGCATACGAGATGTATTTAATGCACGTACGTGTGTATTATCCTGCTCTTGTGTCACGGTTTTTCTTAGCGCCACGCTAATGAAAGTTGCCCCGTGTTAATGAAAATCAAGTCGTTAGCAGCACTTGCTAAGGGATACGAAGGCGTTTTTGGCAAAAGTGCAGTAATTTTGACGCTTTTAACGTATTTTTTAGCAAAATTTCAAAAAAAATATTCGGCGCTTCGAGCCGATTGCAATACTTACTGTTTATTTAACCTCAAGCGCGTGATTTAAACACTCCATTATCAATCTACGCACAGCCTAAAAGATTTAGATTCATCTCACCTGTTTGCTTATCAATTTCTAGCACATAATTATTACGTACTGTGTAACGACTTTGCACTCTTTTCTGTTGTTTGAAGACAAAATTAGCTTCTTTATGTTCATTTATCATTCAATTCATAAATGCAGTTTCGTCTGTTTTTTTATCAAATTAGTATGCCGACGGCATTATCATTTCTGATTTTGTAAAAGGTACAAATATGCCAGTTTCCAGCTTTATTGAGCATACGATATAGCAAATTTTTTGATTTATTCAAATATAGAAGAATATTGATCAATAAAAAACATTGATCTGCAGAATATCATGACATTCTTTAACAGCTAAGTTAAAAAACAAAAGGACTCTGTATTACTGGGCACCATTATGTAGGTATTAGACAGCTTGAAAACTGGCGTGCTAATGTAACCTATATCCCGTGCTAATGGGAAAACTTTTTATTGGCACTGATGCTAATGGGGGTCTTGCTTAAAAAACGCTGTCTTGCGTACGTAATTTATAACGATAGCTATGGCGCTGACGCATTTAACACACATTTGTTATATGTATTCAGAAGCGTGACTTTGTTCCTTCCACTCCGTACTTATCCTTGGCCAAGACTTTGATGAATGGATAAATCCATAATAATCACATAATAATAGCATTCTACACATATGTGCATTATATTTTGTTTGATCTTCCTTAAATGAGCTGATAATACCCTTGTGTTTTATA
Organism: Mermis nigrescens; assembly: GCA_036768485.1. NCBI lineage: Eukaryota > Metazoa > Nematoda > Enoplea > Mermithida > Mermithidae > Mermis > Mermis nigrescens. Next base: position 7,127,990 of record JAVLUZ010000142.1, read on the forward strand.
TCAGTTGGTGCTAAATCATTAGTCATTGTTTAATGCTAGTTGATAATTAACCTTAATCATTCACTTTGTTTACGACTAAGTATTTAATTGTAGACAGCGTTTTTTTGTACAAGGTCCGTTTGTACATGTACAAAGATGGTCCCCAAAAGTCTTTGTACATTTTGTACAAGCAAATTTTTGTGTACTCTAATATAGCACAGTAGCGATTTTAGTGTGGTAAAACAGGGTTTCCGATCTTTGGTAGTGTATTTCAGCTAATTTCTGGGTTTCTGACGCCAAAAATCACTAAAAATTGTCTCAAAACGGCGCCAAGCGCCGAAAAATTTGACATTTTTCCATTCTAAATGCAAATTCTGCCATTTTGAAGATATATAGGACAAATAATGCTAATTTCGGCGCGAAGCGCCGAAAATTTCCTCGAATATTTCACCTTTTTACAGTTTTTGCCTTCCCAAAAGTCTTTGTACATGTTGTATACACAAATTTTGAAGTACTTCAATATGGTACAACCGCTATTTTAGTGTGGTAAAAACAGGGTTGTTCGACGTTTGGTAGTGTATTTAGCTAATTTTTGGGTCTCTACGGGCAAAAATCACTAAGAATCGCCTTAAAACGGCGCGAAGCGCCGAAAAATTTAACATTTTTCCTTTTGGAATGCAATTTATGCCATTTTTAAAGATATATAGAATACACAATTACTCATTTCGCGCGAAGCGCCGAAATTTTTTGCGAATTTCACACCTTTTTTACAATTTTTGTCTTGCCAAAAATCTTTGTACATGTACAAAGACGGTCCTGAAAAGTCTTTGAACATCGGGAAAAATCGTTGCCGAATACGAAAAAACGGTGATTTTAGAGCGTCATGTTTGCAATTACATGCTCTACATTTCTTAGTTCATGCTTGCTATGATTATATGCTAAAAGTGCTGTTTGCATAGGCGTAGCTAGGGGGCATTGGGGGCAAGTGCCCCTTCCCCGAAATTCTTTCAGAAATATTGCTGATTTGTCTGTTGCAATAATATGTGTCCAGAAAACTGAGTTCAAAAAGGCAAAAACGTCAAAATTTTCCGGCGCTTCGCGTCGAGTCATTATCATTTATTGTTATATAGATATAATGAATTAAAAAGCTTGAATCAGCTAAAATAATCCAGCACTTCACATCATTTTAGTAATTTAATGCACTATCTGTTCGTTGATTGAAACTGCGTATGCTTGTTGAGCCTGATAGTAAAAGTGCGAAAATGATTGTGCACCAGTTTGTCTATTCTTTGCTTTGTTTGTCTTTCTTTACAGGGACACACATTTTCTTATATTTTTGCGCATTTCCTGTTTTCTGAACTACATCTTGTAAATAAGAAGGCCACAAATGGGCCTGAAAACGGTAAGAACAAAATTTTCATTGATACATTTTTCTATATCTTATTGGCAGCGACCCGTGGCTGCGCTATATTATTAGCAGAGGTCAAAAAACGCATTTCAGCTCAGAAGTTTTGTGCAATGTAGAAGTTCATCAATTTTAAGTGTTCTTGGGCTTGCTTGATTCAGAACCGAGATTTGGCCGATTTTGCGAAAATTTTAACGTTACTATTTAACATTGAAATGTTTTTTTACAAAATTTTCCGGGACTGCCCCGGACCCCGCTGGGAACGCTTGAGCGCGCTATCCCAGACTCCCGCAACCGTAAAATCTCGTTGTACATGTGTAATGAGATTTCAGGGAGAACAAGCCAGGTAAAAGATTTGGGAATTTCTAAAATTTTCCGCCGTTCCGCGCCGGCATTAATTTGTCTTTTTTGTATGATGTAAGCGATATAAATTGAGTTTAAAGTGCGAAAACGTCAAAATTTTCCAGCGCATAGCGCCGCCAGTTACTGTTCTTTCTTTTTGTAAAGCTCCAGCATTGTGCTTAGAAGCCTGAATCACTCAAAATATCTTCCGACAAAGTTAGTAATTCGAAGTTTTCTTGTTAGAAGCTTGAACTGTCAAAATTGTTTTGTATAAATTTGATAATTTTCTGCTCTGTCAGACTATTAGTATTCACCGATCTACAAAATGCTAAGGGCGGTAAAAGATGACTACATTTCTCGGCACTTTGCGCCACTTATAATTTCCGATATGTTTGTCAATAGAAAGGCCGTAAATTCTACATGAAAACGGTAGAAATTCCAAAAATTTTTGGCACTTAGAGCCGCTATACACTTTTTGTATTTTTGATCGTCAGAAACCCATAAATTAGCTAGGCTACATCAGTGTTTTTTATATTCAGCTAAGATTTTTCCCGATGTACAAAGTCTTTTTGGACTGTCTTTGTACAGGTACAAAGATTTTTGGGAAGACAAAAATTGCAAAAAAGGTCTAAAATTCGTAAAATTTTCGACGCTTCGCGCCGAAATGAGTAATTGTGTGTTCTATATATCTTTATACTGGCAGAAATTGCATTTCAAAAGGAAAAATGTCAAATTTTTCGGCGCTCCGCGCCGTTTTAAGACGATTATTAGTGATTTTTGCCCTTAGAGACTCAGTAATTAGCTAAAATACTCTACCAAAAGTCGAACAACTGTTTTTACCACACTAAAATCGCTATCGCACCATATTATAGTACTCAAAAATTTGTGTCTTCAAAATGTACAACGACTTTTGGGGACCATCTTTGTACATGTACAAACGGATCTTGTACAAAAAAAACACTGGGCTACACTACTAAAGATCGAAAAACTCAGTTTTACTGTACATAACGTTACTGGCATTCAATGCAAAGGTAGTCTTAAAAATTTTTGTTTATGCCCCCCCGAACCGAAATCCTGACTACGCCTCTGGCTGTTTGTCTAAGTTTATCGAAGTGATCCAGATGGCAAAGCCCTTAATCCGAAAGCCTAACCCATTCTTCACTCCTTATTTTCTAAAAAGATATTTGTCTCGTTTCTGCGAAGTTCTACTAGCTGAATCATTTGAAATCATTGTTTCAGACGCTATTTTAAAAATTACATTTTGATCAGGCTACCAAATTTTGCCCCCTTAGTTACAGTAGACTGCCGTGGCTGATCTAGGATTTTTCTGAGGGGGCGGTACACTAACTTTTCCAAAACAGTCGAAAATAGGTTCAAACATATGCCTTCACGAGCGAAATAGCAATTTTTGACGTTTTGGAAAATTTGTGAACTTAAAGCAGAAGAACGTTAAGAAGCTTGAATTACTGCTCTATCTCCTGCATTTGCAGCATTTGACGTGAAATGTCAATAATTTTCAAAAGTTATGTTTGAAAATAGAAGAAAAATATGCTTAGAAAGCTGTTACTGCTCTTGATATCCTTTTAAAACCTATTCCCTAAGCAAAAATATGACTTCCGAGCCGCCAATAAAATAAATAAATTTAATTAATAAGTATTGAAAAATTTGAGGAATTATGATCACTGACGGCTGACGGATAAAAGTCATTACAAGTTATATATCCATTTTTTATATCGCCAATTATTTTGGGCCAATGAAAGGGGGCGTCGCCTTCCTAAATCAGCGTATGGCAGCTTGCAATCAGTACGAATCTGACAGAAACATGTTTGAAATAAGATAATGGTGTTCATTTTTAGACCTACTTATTGTAAATTACTGCAACTAACGAACGGAAATTATGTATGGACTACCTTTTGGTTGCGTCTTGCGTTTTATTTTATCCGAACAAAAGTCGCACAAATGGCAGTTATAAATTTGTGTTCACTGTTCAGATACATAAGACATACTTTATATTATTTTACATAAAATTCAAAAAGAAATTTGGTTCCGCTTATCTGAAAAGGGTCATGGATTTATAACTTTTTAAGCTGTGATGATTGATTGAATACAAACCATGAACAATTTTATATGTTTTTCGGCTTAAAGACGAAAATAACATCTTTCCTGTAGCATGCTGTGCTATATTACTGTATGCTTTGCTGTACAAACGAACTATGCTTATTTCTAAGAAAACTAAAATTTCCTATATTCTACAAAGTTTTTATACTTCTTTAACAGACAAGTTTAACTTCTTAGCTTTAACTTCTGCCCCTAATTAGCTTTTGTGGCCTAACGATAGCGATAGCACGAGTTGGTATCACGTATTTTAATGCCACGCTACGTTAGTGAAAGTTGCTTGGTTCTGCTTAAAATTTTAGCTCTTAGCGCGACATGCTAACGAAACGGGGACTCCGAAAAATTTCCGGCGTTTCGCGCCGAATATCATATTCACCATTTACTCAGCTCAAAGTGCGCGGTTTATACACTCCACAATCAATCGTTGTGCATTCAAAAAAGTGCATTTATCATTTTGAATGATATTTCGGATTTTTGAATCCAATGAGCATTAGAAAGTCAAAAATTTTGATTTAGCGTGAATTTCTTTATTTATTCAAATGTAGTACTAACGTCAATGTAAGCGAAATATTGGTCTTCTGGATATCGTTGCGTTCTCAAGCAGTAATATATTAAAAACAGATCACTTACACTGCACGCATTGCATAGATAAAAAGCTAGTGTGCTAATATCAGTCATTCCATGCAATAAAAATTTTCATTTGGGATCGTGCTAAAAAACGCTGACTGGCATGTATATGTCTTCCAAAATGCGGAGGCATTTATTTTTTGTGATTAAAAAGCTATAACTTGAAATTGGTCTCCGTTGAATTTCTAATCTATACTTACGAAGATTTCGCTAAAGATTCGCAATCAGTCCCTTATGCCTGATGAAAATTGGCGTTCTATGTATCTACCTTTTTTGACGATTTCAAACACGCGAATTTTCAGTTAGTGAGCTGAAATTTGTTCGCTTATCATCGATCACGTTTCTTCATTATTTCTATTCGCAAGAAAAATATTAAATTGACAAAATAATCTTTATTCGTTGTACTTTGTTTTGCCGGAACAGCTGAATGGTAATTTCATGCGGTCGCGTGATAAAGAAGAACACAATGTGATCAATAAATTGTAGATGGCATACGCGTAAAATCTTAAAAAGTTTGGTAAGAAAGATCATCTATTACTGTTTCTAGGCGCTTACGTTTTCATTGTCAAAGATTAAATTCGAGCTCAATTTTCAATAGAAGAGTGGAAAAATTCTAGCTTCTTATTTAAAGTCGAAAGAAAGTCACATTTCGGATAGAAACTTCAAGAAAATTGACAAGTTATTACTTTACAATTTTTTGCTGTTTAAGCGACTAAAATGGTCAAAATAGCCTATAAAACGCTTTTTCGTGGTAATACCGCATTTCAAAAGCATTTTTAGTCCATTTTTACTACATTATATCACTTTTAACACTGAAAAATACAGAAATTAATCAATTTTGTGCGCTTTTTGAATAGAAGGTACATAAAAGTATTAATCCGGCGCGAAGCGTCGGAAAAATTTTGACATTTTTATTGCCTTTGACCTAAAAATATTGCGAGAAAGCGTTCCGTCCACGCACCCTCTATATGCACGTATAGGCGGGCGGCCCGCCCCCTTCGCCGAAAATTTTTTTGAAAGGTAGGATTATGCATGGAAGCAGTGTTTTTTTGTATTCGGCAAAGATTTTCCTAGATGTAGAAAGACTTTTGGGGACCGTCTTTGTACATGTACAAAGATTTTTGGGAAGACAAAAAGTGCAAAAAAGGTTTGAATTTCGAAAATTTTTCGGCGCTTCGCGCCTAAATGAGTAATTGTGTGTTCTATATATCTTTATAATGTCAGAAATTGCATCTTGAAAGGAAATATGTCAACTTTTTCGGCGCTTCGCGCCGTTTTTAGACGATGGTTAGTGATGTTTGCCCTCAGAAACCCAGAAATTAGCTAAAATACACTACCAAAGGTCGAACAACTGTTTTTGCCACACTAAAATCGCTACTGTACCATATTATAGTACCTAAAAATTTGTGTGTACAAAATGTACAAAGACTTTTAGGGACCATCTTTGTACATGTACAAACGGACCTTGTACAAAAAACACTGCATGGAAGCATACAAAATTGTATCTTCTCGTCACAAAATTTAATATGCTCTATAGTACATGGCGTTTCCCGACTTCATACTATGTTTAACGCATTAAATTTTCAAAAACAATAAAACATTGTAACGCCGTCGTCTTCTCGCTTATCTTTGCGCACTTTCGACTAGGTACTAAATAGTTGATTTAACCTGAAATAACACTAAGCAATTCGTTTATCCGCTTTTTTATTATCTACAAATTTGTCTCTCGGCGACCCTAGGCAAAGCAGCACCATTCTTAATTTTATTCCTCCAGTATCGGATTGATTTCTTGTTATGAATAAACACATGTGTAATTGAAATTGGGCCACTGGGACGCAAGTATTCCGTGCGAATACAAATGTGCTTATACAATATCTAACATTTGAGCGTACTTTTCGTCGACTTTTAGGCTCGAGCGTAGAACGCAGTTGAAGTAAGGCAACCGGTTTTATTTTTGGATGCCAGTTTTTCATTACCTGCATTGGGAAATATATCGCTGAATGCCGTTTCTTTCGCTGGAAAATGCAGCTCTTTTAATTTTCGCTTCGTTTAATTTTCTTTACTTTTGCGAATCTTTTATCAAATTGATCAATATAAGTATTACAAGCATACGTGGACAAACCGTACGAATATAAACTTTTGCAGAGTGCTAAGCACATTAAAGAAAAATGATGGGAGATACACAAAAAATGATGGGAAATACACAAAAAACGACTCTCAAACCAGCTAATTAGTCAATCAGCTCGAAAAAAATAAGATGAATCTAGGAAAATACATAGATGATTAGATAATCAACTAATCAATTATCAGTCAACTAATGACTAACCAAACAGTAGTCAATAATCAATCAAGTAAAACGATAATTAACCAATTAAGCACTAAGCAACCAATCAGCCAACCAAACAACCATTTTACAAAAGGACAAACAACCAAAAAATTGGGCAGTGAGTATCAATGGGAAGATTGGCCTTTGTCCATGTATGATTACAAGCGTAATATTAAGTTAATTCCTAGTGTCGATCTCATAATCGATCGCTGCAACGTTCCAAAATTAGCCGACGATAGGATAGTCATTAAAGTTCTGCCTGCGTTCACCAAGAGCATATAAGTCAAATCAAGCAATCTGTGTGATATACATTCAGATTACTTGGTGACGAAATTGGATTAAGGGAACCCTTCTCTAAGACTTGGGTAACGTCAGGTGCTTACAAAGCGCAAAATAGACCTAATGAGAAAGATGTTTGACGAAAATTTGAATATAGGCTGTAGAATAGACCAACAGCAGTTATTTAAAAGGTTCAGATTAACTCAGCCCTGAAAAGTTCTACTCAAATATTTTTTGAATTTTGCATTTGTATTTGTATGTACGGAGAAGGCTTTCAACCATATTAGATGCACAACATAGTCGATCTGGGGGTCAGCCGGTCTGGGGGAATGGAGCTTTCTCAAATCAAAATGACTTCAAAAACTATTATAAGCACTGAAATAGCGTTAAAACTACGTTATTACACAGTTTCTGGTCAGACATGCACTTGGGTCGTGGGGAAAATAAGGCAAAATGAAGGTAAAAAACGGATGAAAATTCAAAATTTTCTTCAAAAGCGCTTCAAATTGACCCGAAATTGTGCAATAACGTAGTTCTAACGCTAATTTAGCGCTTATACTAGTTTTTTAGGTCATTTTGGCCCAAAATCACAATTTTGACCGCCTTAGATCGGCCATGTTGTGCAACTATGGTTGGTCGGCAGGGGCGAATCTCAGAAATCTAAATTAGTCACGTTTCATGATTTTTTTTGCTATTCATATGACGAAAATGATCAAAATAGCCTATAAAACGTTTTTGTTCGTGCTAATACCGCATTTTTAAAAGCATTTTCAGTCCATTTTAACTGCATTAAATCGACTTTAAGACAAAAGATAAAAATTCATCAATTTTGGGTGCTTTTTGAGTTAAAAATGCATAAATGCTTTTGTCCTCAACAATAATGCAGAAAATGTTCCGTTAGCTCAAAATCGCTGGATAGTGCCTTTATGGCTGGCCCTTCAACGAGGTGTGAGACCCCTCACCCTTTTATGCGATGGTATGCTTTTAGCCATTCCCGTTCAACATCGTTTTCCCAAATAATACTGAACACAGTAATTCATCCTTAAAATACTAGAGTAACAGCATCTTTCTGCTTTTTTCAGAATTTCGAAAAATTTGGCGCCAAATGTATCTTGACATTGAATCAAAAGGATTCTCTAGAACTTGCTTGTCAGTAGTGTATCTTTAATTGCTTTTTAGGAACTGTTCATCGATAAAGTTTTTTTAGACACAACAACAGACATGCATAGCATAAAAATTCTTGGGGAGGGGGGGTAAAATTTCAAAACGTTTTTCGGCTCATGGAAGCGCGTCGAAAACATGGGTTTTCGGCTAAAAATCGCGAATTTCGAGGGGGGGGTTGAAAAACCCCAACCACCATATCATGTATGATGACAACCCTGTATGCTATGCTGAAGTGTACGTGACATATGCATATGCTTTTTTGTCAGCGTAAATTTGTTTAAATTTTTATAAATTTTTCAAAAATTGATGATGTCTTATAACTCGTTACCTCATTGTTTATTATGTTTGCCTTCTAGTTTAAGGATGTTTGCCAAGCTAACATTGATTTGCGCCCGTGTTCCGACCATAGGTGTAAAGCATGGTCGGTCTAGGAGGGGTCAAAAATTGAGCTTTTCTGGGCCAAAATGACCTTAAAAACTGGTATAAACTCTAAAATAGAGTTAAAATCACATTACATATTTTCCGGTCAACTTGAAGTACTTTGAAGAATGTTTTTAATTTCCATCCGTTTTTGGCTATTTCGCCTCATGTTTCTCACAAAATTTTTCATTTTTCCATTCTGTTGGGGGTCAGGACCCGGCCCCTCAAACCCCCCTCTCTACGTGCATGTCTGGCTCCGACTAAGAACTGTTCTTCCCGTTCGTAGTTCGTCGAACATCGACGTTAATTTGTGTAAAGTATGAATATTTTTGATCTCTAAATATCTTAGTTCTTCCTGATGACTAACCATTTCATTTATGAAAGTTTATTTTGTTCGGAATTTTGCTAAATTTAGCGCCAAATGTATCTTGACTTTGAATTGATAGGGTTCTAGAACTTGCTTGTCAGTGGTGCATCTTTAATTGCTTTTTAGGAACTGTCCATCGATAAAGTTTTTTAAGACACATCAACAAAATGCACAGCATGTGAACTCTTGGGATAGGGGGTGAAATTTAAAAGCGTTTTTTTGGGCTCATGTATCCGCGTCAAAACATGTGTTTTCGGCGAAAAATCGTAAATTTCGGGGGTGGGGGTTGAAACAACCCAACCCCTAGATTATGTATGATGACAATCCTGTATCTTATGATGAAGTGTACGTGACATGTGCATATGCCTTTTTGTCAACGTAAATTTGTTTACGCTTACGAAGGCAAGAAGTCGAATCTTGTCTAATAACTCGTTACCTCATTGTTTATTATGTTTGCCTTCTAGTTTGAGGATGTTTGCCAAGCTAATATATTGATTTGCGCCCGTGTTCCGACCATAGGTGCACAGCATGGCCGGTCTGGAGGGGTCAGCCGGTCTGAGGGGTCAGCCGGTCTGAAAGGGGGTCAAAAATTGAGCCTTTTTGGGCCAAAATGGCATTAAAAACTGGTACAAACGCTAAAATAGACTTAAAACCATATTATTACATAGTTTTTGGTCAATTCGAAGCACTTTTGGAGAATATTTTTAATTGAATTACGTTTTTGGCCATGTCGCCTCATTTTCCCTACACAAAATTTTCCATTTTCCCATTCTGGAGGGGGTCAGGACCCCCAAACCCCTCCCTCATCAGGTGCTTGTTTGGTTTCGACTAAGAGCTGTTCTTCCCGTTCGTAGTTCGTCGAACATCGACGTTAATTCGTGTAAAGTATGAATATATTTTTGATCTCTAAATATCTTAGTCCTTCCTGAAGGCTAACAATTTCTTTTATGAAGGTTTATGTTTACTGCGGTAAACGACTGTTTGTAATCTCGTCAGGGCCGTGCTTAGGGTTCTAGTGGTCCTAAGCGAAGCTGTTTTTAGCAGCCCTCGAAACTTCAATTCGTATAAAGTAATGCATTTTTACAGGCGCTTATTACAAATTTTTTATCGTAAACTATACTCCTACATGGAACATTTGAGATTCTTTCTTAACGTAAATTAAAAAGTGAAGCAGTTTGTTTCAAATTACTTTGTCGGCTTTCTGAGCATTTAGATTAGCCAACAATTACTAAAATTGTGTAGGATATAAGATAAGATGCATAAGTGAAATAATATCGGATTATCTAAAATTTTTTAATTTTAAACTGTAATTTATTCGACCAGTTTTTGGAAAGTGTACAAAAATCTCCATAAAGCTTTTCATACAGCAAAAATTTTCATATTTGCATAGTATAGGGAAGCCATCAATGCCATTTTCCAGCAGAAATCGAAAAAGGTTTTGTCGCTTTGTGTTGGCTAAATACTATAATAGTGTTTTATTTTGCCCTTGAAAACCTCAGACACAAACTTAGTCATGTAAAAAAAGAATACATATACAAAACTAAATTACTAGATGTGCACGGTAAAATGTGAAGATTAATTGATTTTAATACAGGTTTTATAGCTTCAGAAGTCCTAAATCTAAAATGGCATAAATAACATGTTCGTCAATGTGATTTGCCAGATTGAAACCGCTAAAACAGATTTTTCCAAGTTCTCTCAAATTTTTTAGCGGCCCTGGGCGACCGCCCAGTTCGCCACCCCTAAGCACGGCTATGAATCTTGTAGATAGCTGAAATTTCACTTGCTGCCCTACAGGAATATAAAAGTTCGAGTTTCTAAAGCACGTTCTCTTGCTTTCTCAAAGTGCTTTATTATTATGATGCTATCTTTCAAAAAGCATTCTGCTGGTTCTGTCTAAACATAGCTCATTCGTACACAGTACTCGTAGTCGTGCGCATAAAAAATGAAATTCCTTTTGTCAGGTATTATAGTTTTTGACTCGCTCTTGGGATTTCCGTCGCGTATTTTCAATCACTTTTCTTTGTTATAAGGCTCCTTGTGTAATCTGCATACGTTTTACAGGCTTAGCTAGAATATGAAGGTTTTAGGTGATTCGCGGCTATTTTAGAAGTGTTACCTACCTCGAGGGCGTTATGCTTTATTAAGATGAGCATTATCAGAAAAATCCTATGTATAACAACAGTTACACGTTCTATCAAATCACGTTGCAATCGAAATTGTGACACATAATATTCCTTGATAATTAGATACGAAATAGAATTGGAATTCGTGCTAATGTCTGCACACACACGATGTAAAAATTGAATTCTTTGGGATAACGAAATGATAAGGCAACTGTAATGCTCATAATTGTATGGTAATGCAAGTTAGAATTTGCGGCCTTAATTTTTATTAGTCAATAAAAAACATACTCATTTAATGTCCGATAAACAAATTGAAGAAATTTAAGTAACAACAAATTCTATTGGATATTCTATAAAATTGACTCATAAAAATATAATAAAGCATAATTTTTTCAAGAAAGCTTGTGCATGACTGGGCAATTGTCACATCAAAGTCAATCGATAAAAATTTATTATACTAAACAGTTTTTTAGCTTTCCTGGAACAGTTTTTTAGCTGCCTTCATGCACTCCGAAAATTGCTTCATATGTCGAACGTTTCTTGAAACAGACTAGGAAACTACGATCTGGGATTATTGCTTCCGACTCCATAAATTATTGTTTACACTGTCTTCTAAGTTTGTCAATTGATGTGCTTCTTTGTGCAAAGTCAAGTGTACCTACTACAAACTTGCCGACTTATCATATATATATATATATATATATATATATATATATATATATATATATATATATATATATATATATATATATATATATATATATATATATATATATATATATATATATATATATATATATATATATATATATATATATATATATACCTGGCCTAATTTAAGCGAATGATTACTAGATTCTGCTTCTAATCTGCATACTGATTCATGCATTCTTCAAATACTTAGAAATAGACACGCTTCTCAAAGTTTTGCACGTATGCAGCTTCTTTGAAACCCATAGATTCTTCCTTTTCGGTAGGTAGGTAGTAGTGATGTCCCGGTGCCGTTTTTTTACCAGTGCCGGTGCCGGTACCCCCTGTACCGGCGCCGGTGCCGGTGCCGCTGCCGGTGCTACATTAGCATATTATATAGTGTACTACGCTTCTTCAAAAAGGGTTAAATTTGTACCTATTTTTCACCGGATATACATATTGAGGGCAAAATTTCATTTGGCTAGTAACGACTTCATTATTTTTAATTTATGAATACATATTAATTGTCTCACTTAAGCATTAAACAAACAAAAAATTGTAATAAAATTGAAATTCCAAGAAAAATAAAAGTTAAATAGTGTATTATAAGTTTAAGTGTTGCGCAATCAAGATTGGCTTGTGCAGTAGTCGATTCTTTAGTCAAATCGAAATTTTGTTTCTTCAACTAGTGAGAAAAAACATGAAAATAGCCACAAAAACTTTTTGAGGTTAAATTATTTGAGTTTATCATTTCACATTTTCAAAAGCCTCTGAAAACAAACATGGGATATATTAGTAATGCAAAACACTTAGAACTTCATTCACAAAGTTTTAACAAGCTTTTTCTGAATAATTTGCAGGAAAAAGTTTTGCATAAAAACTATTCTAAAATTCTAGCTTCGTTTTACGGTCTTCTGCTTTCTGAAATGGAAAAATAAAAATGGATTTGATGAAATTAAGTTGAAAAATACTCTGTATTACTCATCCTTCTTGCCTACAGATGGTAGAATTAGAAGAACTTTCCACTCTATATGTCGATGTTTTTAATTTTAATTTACTTTATTTATTAGTGTCCACGCTTCTTGCTGTTAATTGATGTTTTCAATAAGATGTGTTTCGTTAAATGAATAATTCATTTTTAAAGCTTGAAGACTTGTTCTGAAGTTCAGTCAAAATGCTTCACTATGCTAATCAGAAGATTTTAACAAAATGCTACCTTTTTGCGCCTTTATTCATTACATTGGTGATAAATGAGCTTAAATTATTCTTTTTACACTAATTTTTTCTCTCTTATCTAGCACCGGCACCGGCGCCGGTACCAGCCTAGCACCGGCCCGGTGCCGATGCCGGTGCCTAGGACATCACTAGTAGGTAGATATCTGAAGAAATCTTTACAGTTTTAAAGATTAAAAGTTGCAATGATTCTCTTTCCTTCTTGCTATTATAAATTTTATTCACGATTTGATTACCGGGCTGGGACGAAAGCGTTTGAAGTCATATATCTCGAAAACTATCAATAAATAAACTAGTGTATGGTCTACAATGAAAATCTGTCGTTCAAACTATCTGAAGGCTAATTGATCAGAATTTTGCAGCAGTTAAACTCTTGAAAATCATGAAATTTGACCATTGAGATTCAATTTTAGGGCACTGCATAGATAAATGATGGAGAAAATTTATGATTGAGCGCGGCGCGCCTAATAATTTTCGCGTATTCACTGCATCATGTCATATTTGGACTTCTTTCGGAAAAAACCGTATATATGTGTCATGTCTAAATAGATTTTAGAATGCATTTACGATTCAGTCTGTCTGGTCCTTGACTTCTACTAAAAAACATTCTGAAAGAAATACTCGCAGGCCATTAATCGTCCACAAGGGTTAAGATTTTTTATATAACCCGCCGATTTCTTACCGAACATTTATTTTTAATGCCCTTTTGTGTGTTTTTGTTCATATCACAGAGTAGTTTAATCACACTCCATTAAAATGATAGCCTAATATATGTATTTTTGGAAAATTCAGGCGGTTTTCTTCAACCCCGGAATGTTTGTTTACGCTCCCGAAATGTTGCAGGGATTTTAAATTTTTCAGACTTTGAAAAGTACGCCATTTTACATATACTCTAGAAAAGACTAAGCGGTCAGATTGTGGTCAATGAGTCCATCCTGGCTCGTATTCAGGAGGCGGGGAGGGCCGCCCCCTGAAAAAAATAATTTTTGAAAAACACAAGGGTCCCCCAGAGGAAAAAATGAAAAATTCTCGAAGTTTGTAGATCTAAGACACTAAAAGTGCTCAAGTTTGAGTTAGACATGTAGAACATATCAAATTTTTCCGGTGCTTGGCGTCGAATTATTTATTTTCTGTATTGTTTTTCTTTGTGAATTACAAGTTTAAATAAGAGACAGAAGTTGGAAAATTATTCGTCGATTGAATGAAGAGAAATTGGTTGTGTAGATTGTTTAAAAGATAGGTCTGTGTAATATGAGTACGGAATAAAGTAAAACTTCAATTTTTTTATATTTTTCTTGACCATTGCATAGAGCTCGTTGAGATACGCTCTAAAATGCCTTTATTTTTCCCCATCGCCTCATGGTTCTCGAGTTATCTGACCTCAAAATTTTTGGCCCTTTCCGAAATAAAATCCTGGATACGGGCTTGAGTCCATCCATATATCTTTCGCGGAATGGTTTGTTCATTCATTTTTTACTACTTTCAGCTTGAATCGTGTTTTTGTGCATGAATCTCATGTTCCATGCACGTATTTCACGACCGCTTCGAAAAGCTAACTAACAAAAACGCTAACTTCCATGACGACTCAAAAATGTATATTTATTGTGGTGGGATCTTGTTTGCGTGCAAGTGACATTTTTGGTATGTAATCTCAACCTCGTGGTCGTTCTTTGTTTAAGCCCTGTATTTTGGGTTGTTTCCTTTCTATACTTTACACACGCGTCCATCTTGTTTTCTGAGCGGTCATTTTTATTTGACCGTTTGTATTATGTACAAAAGGAGGCATTATGAAGACAATTTCCCCTGTCATTCGATTCGATTGTTCAGTCAGTTCGTTTTCGACCATTCATTCATGCATGCCATACGCAGTTCCGCCATATATATATATTCAATTATTAGGTAGCCAAACCGCGATTCTAAATGGGATCAACCGGCAGCATAGTCTAACACGCACTCGCATGTGTTCACAAATTTTGTGACGAGGAATAAGTATTATTATTAATATTATTACTATTTGTTCACTCTCTCTTGCTTTGTATCACTACAAGTTACACAGAAACGAGTGTTGAGAGTTTTTCGTTTCCATCAGGCGTGTTTCGTTCTACGTCTACTGAAAAGTCGATTGGGGACCGTATGCATATGAAAACGGAAAAAATTAATGCACGTGCTGTTTATTTCGAATATTGCAGCCCCGTTGAAACGTAATAGCTCGATCGAGCGAAGCTATTCCGTAAAGTGTAATGTAAATGTTTGTCAGCTTATGTGGAAACTTGTTCACAATGGAAAAATTTTATTACTGTGATTCAATCGTAAAAACTAAAATGATCTTTTTAGTATTTTTGGTTTTAAGAAAATAATTTTGGCAGTTTTAAATCTAGAATTGAGCATGTTTTGCGTTTAAGAATTGATTGAAGATTTTAATTGGATTCAGTAATCATGACGAGCGGTAATAATTAACTGATAACGATATCAACTTTTTAAATGGAACGATGTGGATCAGAAGTTGTTGATATATGCTCTCATTTGATGCATATTCAGAGGAAATGTTTCTAGGGCTCTTATCTAAATTCATTATCGATACTGGAATTGAATTATAATATTGATCTAAAGTTCTCTATTTGACCAGTTTGATTAGTGTTTGTTTATACAAGCTTTTTAGGCTGTGCTGGGTACATCTTTCAGAACTGTTTTGTAGCAACAGCGTGATTCTCAATCAGAATGAATGAAAACAGACGTTCGATACTTTCATTCTTCCCAACCTCAAATTTCGACTCCACAGAAGAGGATGTAGCCAACAGTTAGATAGTATGGGTGTCAGTCCATTGAGCTTTTTATAGCCTCGGAAATAGTCTTAAATCTTTTTTGCAAAAAAAAGAAATTAATTTGTGTCTGTTGTTGACCTTGGTTTTGCCTTGTTTTCCACAGAAAATTTTCCTATTTTTATAAACAGGGATCAGAGATCATCTAATCCCCACGTCCGTGTCTGGACAGTTGAAACCATATATGGGCAGCAACAAAATTCTGGGGGGTCCGATGGGGCCAAATTGCCTAAAATAGCACTGAAAATTCAGTTCTGGGGTCTGTAGATTCTAGTGATCTTTCAGATTCTGGGGAAAATTCAGGTCTTCCCCTCGGATACCCCATGCCCATGCGTGGTTGAAACTATTCTGGTACGATCTGAATGATGCAAATAAGTAATAAACCAATCTCGTCGTGAGGTCTGTAGTTCAAAAATATCATATGCATGTTATTGTAGATTCGATACGCAGCGTACCCGTTAGTTTGACCTCGGACTACTATACTAGCCAACAGAGCTTGTCGGCCAGTTGTCGATCATCACACTGTGGATCTCCTATCTTGGATCAAGATTGTGCCAGGTAAAGTGTCTTCGCTCAATGATTTAGCATTGAATGTGATTGTCGTAATACTTCCAACCATAGATGCGTAAGGTTAATGTCGGCTGGAGAAGGGGAGGTGAAACCCCAGAAATTCAGACCAGTGAATTTAGTGTTCACGTTTTTTGCCAGTCAAATGACTAAAATGGTCAAATTAGCTTATATAAAACGCTTTTATGTGATAAGGCCGCGTTTTGTATTTGTATAGAAAAGGTGCTTTTTTGGCTATCTGCTTGCTCATTAATAGCAAATTTTCGGCGCTTCGCGCCATATACTCATTATTTGACTATATTTTATTCAATTTACTCGAATTTTTCCAATGTTCTTTTTGAAATTTTTTATCTTCTTACGCTCTAGAAAGATTGAACATCGCTAGAATCGCAGAAAAATGATGTTTTTGACGCGTATCCACCGTGTTTTTACGACCAAAAAGACTTTAGAATTTCACCCCTCCAGAATTTCGTGCTTTGCATGTTTGGTAAAAACAGCACATAAAATTTTGACATTACTATTTTTATACTCAAAAATGTTGTAGAAAATGTTCCGTAAGCTCAAAATCGCTTTACATTACCTACCTTTTTTGCTTGACCCTTTAGGGGGTAAATACCCCCTCGCTGGTTCCAACAGTCCCACCAATATTTGCAACAGTCTCACCATTACGTTATTATGAGTGAAACAAATTCGCGCAGCATCAGCAGGTAGAATTTAATCACACTTTTTAATTATAATTACATCGAACTTGTTGTATGCAGTCGTCATACATAGTAATGTGATGGGATAGTCGAGATTCTTGGTGGGGCTGCTCGGATGTTCTTGTGGGGCTGTTCCGATGGTGGGACTGTTGCGACATTGCTTTATATATTTATCTTCGATTCGCATGCCATGCAAGACCCGTAGCTTGGAGGGTTGGGCAGACATTCACAACATAGGATTCTGGGGGCGTGAAATTTCAAAGTGGGTTTCTTGGGCGGTGAGTACGCGTCAAAAACCTCGTTTTTCGGCGTTTCTGACGATGCTCTATCTTTCTAGAGCATAAGAACATGAAAAAATTTCGAAAAAATCAAAAGTCGAATAAATTGCACAGAATATAGGCAAATTATGAGTTTATGGCGCGAAACAGCACATTTTCTATAAATTTTTAACAAATTTTTGGAAACTTTCGAAAAATCGCGAATTTTGGGAGGGGGTGAACCATAGTTTCCCAAGGTCGAAAGTTTAGGGGGTGAAATCCCGAAATTTGAGACCACTAAATTTAGAGTTCCAGCCTTTTTTGCAGGTCAGATATGAAAAATGGCTAAAACATCTTATAAAGCATGTTTTCATGTGGAAAACTGCATTTTTAACTACTTTTTGTCCCATTCTGATTAGTTTCGTCACTCTTTTAAGTTAAAATATAAAAATTCATCGAAAATTTTGACTTTTCAGATCATTTTGACTTCATTCTAGGTATTTTATGGGTAAACAAAACATAATGTACCAGTCGGCGCGAAGCGCCGAAAATTTTTTAACATCTTCGCTGCTTTTGTACCCAAAAATCATTGCAGAAAACGTTTGATAGCTCAAAATCGTCTGACAGTGATTCAAGTCCCGCACCCTGAGGTGGAGGTAATACCCCCTCACCCCCCTATGGGAATGTGTGGGGTGAACTTCCCAACCCTTAAGATCATGTATGATCGGATGCACAACCGCCGCATAGTTCACGACCGCCGCATAGTACAAAACCGCTACATAGTACAGAACCGCCGCATTAGAAGGCACAACCGCCGCACAGCTCACAACCGCCGCATAATACAGAACCGCTGCGTACGTAGTTCACAGCCGCCGCTTAGTACAGAATCGCCGCATAATTCATAAATCGCTAAACGCGTTGTATGCATACGTGCTCTTGGGGGGGGGTTTGATCCCTTAGGATGTTTGACCTTCAGAATGGCTGCTGACCCCCGCAATATGACTGCAACCATAGATGCACAGCATGGCCGATCTGGGGGTCAGCCGGTTTGGGGGGTTAATAATTTAGTTTTTTGGGCAAAATTACCTCGGAAACTGGTATAAGCGCTAAAAAACGTTACAACTACGTTATTACACAGTTTTTGATCAATTCTAAGCACTTTTTGAGAAAATTTTCAATTTTCATCCGCTTTCGCCTTCATTTTGCCTCATTTTTCTAAGACAATTTCCCATTTTCCCATTATGGGGGTCTAGACCCCCAACCCCCAATGTGCGAGTCTGGCTGCAACCCTCCAGAATTGTCGATTCTTCGTTAAATTGTAGAAAGTGTGCCTTTCTAGCTCATTTTTGGCTAAAATTTTTTAATTTTCGGCGCTTAAATGTACAACCAATTGACAAGGGCTCTAACTGAACTAGGTTATCGCGAATAGCTAAAAAAGTTTCGTGTTCACAAATATTGTCTGTTTCTTAGTCAGTCATATATTATTTCCAAAAAAAACGACTTACTAAATTTTGAAAAATGAGCTTGCTAAGCGAGAGTTGTAAACTAAGAGGAGCTTAAAGTTTAAACCTACCATTAAATTATAAAGATAATAATAAAACATTTAAAGCTTTAAGAAAAAGAAAAATGTGGTAAATTAAAACAAATTTAGAGGATATGATGAAACATTATTGTTGAGAATGGGACGATCACGTGCTATGTATAATGACTCCTTGATTAAAAGATCATAAGAGTTGGATGCTCGACTGATAACCTTGAAGCAATCTGATGTAATTGGATGATTGCTATTTGAGATATGTTTGTGAATAGCAGATAACATCACGAATTGGCTTTCCTGTAGCAAATGAGATGCCAGTATGCTCTGCCATTCTACTCCCAAAATGTCGGCGAGTTTCACCGATGTAACTAGCCATACAGCTAGAACACGTATACTTATATACTAAATTTGAGAGTAGTTTAGCAGGTACAGCATCCTTGTTCTTGAAAAACCGGCCTGATACACACGACAGGCGGTTTTTTCAAGAACAAGGATGCTGTACCTGCTAAGCTACTCTCAAATTTAGTATATAAGTATACGTGTTCTAGCTGTATGGCTAGTTACATCGGTGAAACTCGCCGACATTTTGGGAGTAGAATGGCAGAGCATACTGGCATCTCATTTGCTACAGGAAAGCCAATTCTGGGTGATAGTTTATCTGCTATTCACAAACATATCTCAAATAGCAATCATCCAATTACATCAGATTGCTTCAAGGTTATCAGTCGAGCATCCAACTCTTATGATCTTTTAATCAAGGGTCATTATACATAGCACGTGATCGTCCCATTCTCAACAATAATGTTTCATCATATCCTCTAAATTTGTTTTAATTTACCACATTTTTCTTTTTCTTAAAGCTTTAAATGTTTTATTATTATCTTTATAATTTAATGGTAGGTTTAAACTTTAAGCTCCTCTTAGTTTACAACTCTCGCTTAGCAAGCTCATTTTTCAAAACTATTCTTCTATGATCAGTCGCTTTTACTAAATTTTGTTTAATTAAACGAGAACCGTGCACAAGTTATATGTTTTACATGTACATCTGCTTTATCAAAGACACATTTCTTGTGTAACAGCGATTGAGGCGATTCTGTACTATGCGGCGGTTGTGAACTATGTGGCGGTTGTAAATTATGCGGCGGTTGTGCAATGCACAACCCAATCATCCAGGAATCGCCCAAGGGGGGCGGATCTTAGATGAATTTCGTTATATGCAGACATGCACAGCATGGGAATTCTGGGGGGGGGTAGTAAAACCGACGAATTTTTCTAAATTACTTTTCTTTAGGCTCAAAAACTAAACTACGCGCCGAAACGTCTGCTTAAGGCGTTTCGGAGGATGCTCTATCTTCCGAGAACGTAAAAACAAAAAAGTTTCGAAAAAATACCAAAAAAGTTCAAATAAATCGAAAAAATATAACCTAAAAATGAATATATAGCGTGAAGCGCCGGAAATCTGACACTTTTGAGCAAATTTATAGCTAAAAACGATCAAAAAGCACCTTTTTACGAATTTTGTGGAAAATTGCGAATTCTGGGGAGGGGTGAAATAATTTCGGTGGAGGGGGTGCTAACCCCTCAACCCCCAAGATCATATATGGTTAAATTTCGGAAAGTTAGTTGGGATTGCTTGCGAAAATTGCATTTTTCGACGTTTTTTAAAATACACTATATATTAAGGTTATGAAATACGAGCTTTCAAAAATTTCTCCTTTTCATTAGGTTGCGAAAAGTAGTTTTCTGTCGCGCGTGAGACAAAATTATGGAAAATTAATTCTGCTTCCTTCTGGACGAATATGAATACCGCCTCGTATCACGGTTTTCTTGTATTCGGCAGTGATCGGACCGAGGGTACTTTTTGGACCCTCGGCCTCGGCCGAGGCCGAGGCGCCTTAAAATCCTTGCCTCGGCCGAGGCCGAGGCCGAGGGTAATGCCGAGGGTCAAGCTTATATACCTATACCCATAAATAGTGCTCTTAGAATATTTTGTATGCACATGAGCTAGAGAATAATCGTAATATTGAACACTTTATCGAATGTCATTTTCAATAATAGTAGATTAAATGTGTGAAGGATTTATTGAATAAAGTCAGCAAAATGAAAGCATACTTAATTTAACAAGTTGCCGTTGAAGACTTGGAAAAGTTAATAAAAAGTATGGCTGAACAAGCACTTAAAAACTTTTATTACTACACATAAATAAAAGAACAGTGTCAAAGAAATAAACGAACAAACGAAATAAGCTAACTAAAGACAGAACTGTAGCCATTGCTGTGCTCGCTTTTGCAGTAATGCATGTTTAAACACGCTTTTTCAGTCATTCAATTCTGGTGTGTAAAATGACAGAAACTGCACTGTACTTTCCGATGATAGTTTCCCAAGGTCCAGAGTTGAGGGAAGAGTGAAATCCCAAAATGGGGGACCAGTAAATTAAGTAGTGTCTTTGTATGAGCGAACAAATTTTTGTAGATATTTTATATAAATATATTTTTAGACATACACATTTTTACGTATTGCCAGTGTGTGACCTGCAACCGGCATGCAGTCCTAAAGAGTGTTTTTTTGTGCAAGATACCTTTTTACGTGTACAACGATGGTATCCAAAAGTCTTTGAACATTTTGTACATGCAAATTTTGTGTACTATTATAGTATGGTACAGTAGCGATTTAGTGTAGTAAAACAGGGGTTTTCGACCTTCGGTAGCGTATCTTAGCTAATTCCTGGGTCTCTGAATATTTGACATTTTTTCCATTCTAAATGCAAATTCTACTATTTCAAAGATATATAGGACAGACAATTACTGATGCGCCGAAAATTTTCGGGAATTTTACACCTTTTTACAGTTTTTGTCTCTCCAAATATCTTTGTGCATGTACAAAGACAGTCCTGAAAAGTTCTGTACATTATGAAAAATCTTTGCCGAATACAAAAAACCGAGGTCCTAAATGCGATAATTCGGGCTGGATATAGTTCATAAGATTATTTGGCGCGAAGCGCCGAAATTCTTATGAGCTTTTGATGAAATTTACACATAAAACTTGACTGAGAAAGCTAAAACAACTTGTACTACAAAATCAGAAATATTACAGATATTGTAATATGCCAATTAAATCTTGTAATAAGCACTACTGTGCTTAGAAATCCAATGCAACATCAGGATAAATTAGTCAATTTTATCTTTGAACGGCTAAATGTGCTGAGTTATTACATAGTACTTGTTTCGCATAAAATTTTTGAAAACAGTATAAATGGATACAAAAGATATTTAAATCTGCATCAAGATGCCTTGATTACACAAAAATTGATTTTTGAGTGTTTAATGCCTCTGCTTCAATCTAAATACAGTATATTAGCGATATTTTTCGCGAAGCGCCGAAAATTTTTTGAAATTTCCTAGAAAATACTAAAAAACGATATAATTAATATCACTTTGTCGAAGAAAGTATTTTAACATTGTATAAAAATGGCTCCAAAAATGCACGAGCCGAAATTGATTTTTGGCAAAACCATTTTTAGGTGCGTTTTTGCGATTTTCGGCCGATAATTCGTAATCATTTACGCCCTCTTCCATAAAAATGGCCGAAAACCATACGTGTAACAGGAAGGGCTTTGGGGAATTCCCCACCCACCCAGGGTTGGACGTCCTCCCCTAACCCTTCCCTCCAACGTCAGAAAATTTTGACCCACCCTCCCCATTTTTGGCGAAAATTTGCGCTTTGTTGGCTATTTTAGGTGCTTTTGCCATTTTCGACATAGAATTAGAGTCGCTAATCCCCCACCCGAAATTTCTAGCCGTTACATATATGCCGAGGAGCCCCTCCCGAAAATTTTGAGCTGTTACATGCATGTTTTATAGTGACAGTTTGTCTATTCACTCTTGCTTACATTCAAAAATACTGTATCACTTTGGGAAATTCTAATAGTTAGCTGCACTTTTGCCATAGTAAAAATTAGGTTCAAAAATATTCAAAAGGTTTTCACCAAAAATCGTCTGACAGTGACTTGAGTCTTGTACCCTGAGAAGGGGTAATAAACCTCCCTCACCCCTCCCTTCGGGAATGTGTGTTTCCGATCCATGTAGCAAGCATGAGAATTAAAACTTAGTCATCACATGAATAATAAATTGGCACTTTGCTGTATGTAACTTTGTGTAACTGGGTACGCGACTAAAACCACAAGAAAAGTCTATAGGTAAAAAATAGCCTTTGTACTGCAGATGCATTCTAAATAGTTAATATTCAACGGACATATTAAACTTATTCAAATTTGATTTTAACCCTCGGCGCCTCGGCACTTTTCAGCTTCGCCCTCGGCGCCGAGGCCGAGGCTCCAAAAAACGCCGAGGCTTGCCGAGGCCGAGGCCTCGGTCCGATCACTGGTATTCGGCAAAGATTTTTCCCGATGTACAAAGACTTTTCGGGACCATCTTTTTACATGTACAAAGATTTTTGGGAAGACAAAAACTGCAAAGAAGGTCTAAAATTTACAAAAATTTTCGGCGCTTCGCGCTGAAATGAGTAATTGTGTGTCCTATATATCTTTATAATAGTCGAAATTGCATTTCGAAAGGAAAAAAGTCAAATTTTTCGGCGCTTCGCGCCGTTTTAAGACGATTCTTAATGATTTTTGCCATAAGAAACACAGAAATTATCTAAAATACACTACCAAAGGTCGAACAACTTTGTTTTTACCACACTTTAGTCGCTACTTTACTATATTATAGTACCCAAAAATTTGTGTGTACAAAATGTGCAAAGACTTTTAGGGACCATCTTTGTACATGTACAAACGGACCTTGTACAAAAAAACACTGCCTCGTTTGAGAAAATACGTTTTATCAACCACTTAATTATTACATTGAATGGCGATCACACATGCACACCGGGGGTTATGTGGGGTATCAGGACTTTTGAAAGGCATACCCCTTCAGGCCATTTTCGGACCAAAACCTATTATTGGAGATATGAAACAGCGCCAAGCGACGTTCAGTAGTATAATTCGAAGTATTTTTCGAGCAGTACTCAGTCCGTTCATTCATTCGGACATTTTTGATCCAATATTCTGCGCATATTTGATAGTCTAAGTCATTCCATTGTTCTTATTATACTTTGTTTACATGCAAACTTAATCACGAATGTTGGAGAAGATTGAAATACAACGAATTAAGGCATTTTTACGGGTTATGAGGGGGAAAGGAACGACGAAAATATCTAAAAAAATAAACATAAACTCATAGCCGTAAAAATTAATCACTTACTTCCCTCCGAAGAAACTCGGTTTACCCTCTCCCAGAACTTCGGAACGTGTGCATGCATGATGAGTATACATGATCTGGGGAGCCCAGAAAAATTTTCCGTCCCGTAAAAATTTTTTTACCCCCAGAATTGGCAATTTTTTTGAAGTTCTTCAAAAATTTTCTAACATTTTTCAGAAAATGTGCTTTTTAAGCGTTGTTAGCTATCTGTTTGCTCAAAAGTGCCAAATTTTTCGGCGCTTTGCGCCATTATACTCATGTTTTGACTATATTTTGTTCAATTTGTTCCGACTTTTTGATTTTTTTGAAATTTTTTATGTTTTTATGCTATAGAAAGATAGAGCATCGTCAGAAACTTTAAAAAACGATGTTTTTGACGCGTGCCTATCAGTTTTAGACTCGAAAAGGGCACTTTATAATTTCACCCCCCTGAATTCCCATAGTGTGCATGTATGATGATGGCGATATCTTAATGGTACCAAATTTCAGTTGATTTATTAAAAAATCTGCCAGTTCTGCTCATTATTACATAGGGGGAAACAGGGGGCACATGCCCCCGAAATTTTTCAGAAACTTAAGTGATTTGATGCACTATTTGTTTGTTGAATGAAACTGCATGCTTTTTGAGCATAATAGTAAAAGTGCAAAAATGATCGCATATGTACCAGTTTGTATGTTCACTGCTTTGTTTGTCTTTCTTTACAAGGACACGTAATCCTAAATTAGTTGAAAAGAATGGCCAAATTTTCTTGTGTTTTTGCTCTTTTTCTGCTTTCTGAACTATATCTTGTTAATAAGAAGACCGCAAGTGGGCCTGAAAGCAGTAAGGACAAAATTTTCATTGATACATCTTTCTGTATGTTATTGGCAGTGAAGCGACCCTTTGCAGCACTATATACTTAGCAGAGGTCGATTTTAAGTGCTTTTGGGATTAACTCAGAACCAAGATTTGGCCGATTTTGCGAAAATTTTAATGTTACTATTTAACATTAAAGTGCTCTTTTTATAAAATTTCACGGCGCTCTGCCCCGGACCCCGCTGTGGGGCGCTTGAGCTCGCCATCCCAGACTTCCAGCCATAAAATCCCGTTATGCATGTACAAAGATTTAAAGGAGGACAAAAAAAGGTTAAAAGGGTTAGGATTTTCTTAAAATACCCGGCGCTTCGCACCGCAATTAGTTTGTCTATTCTGTATGATTCAATCGTATAGATTGAGTTTAAAGAGCAAAACCGTCAAAACTTTCCATCGCATAGCGCCTCGTTATTGTTATTTCTCTTTGTAAAGCTACAGCATTGCGTTTAAAAGCCTGAATCAGTCAAAATCGAGCCATTTATGATATCTGAACTTTTTGTCAATAAAAAGGCCATAAATTCTAGATGAAAACGGTATTGTGTTTTTGATCGTCAGATACCCATAAATTAGGTAGACTGCACAACTAAAGATCGAAAAACTTATTTTTACTATACAAATCATGTTATTGTACCTTATCAAAGCATTCAATGTAAAAGTAGTCTTAAAAAAAGTTTTTGTGTGTGCTACGAACCGAAATCCTGTGTACGAGTATTTGTTTTTAACGTATTAACATTTGATTTGGTTCGAAATCTAGTTTGTTTAAAGTTCACCTAATGTTAACATTAGCGTAATGAGGATGTTATTTCTGGTTTCGCAGTGTTATCTGCGATGTGATATGTAGTGATCGACCGGGGCCCCGGCCCCGGCAATCCCCGGCCATTTTTAAGCATCCCCGGCCCCGGCCGGGGCAAGGTCAAAAAATGGCCGGGGCCGGGAAAAAATTTAGTGTAATTCGTATTTTGTACAGGCTGTGATACTGGCACTTATTTATCAATGAGCAAGTGTTAATTTTGAGAACTGTACTGATTAAACCATATGTATACTTACTTAGTCCTTGTTATAACTGCTACTGTGTATAAATGAGCTTTTACTGAATAAATGTTCAGGAAAATCTGCTTGTCTTCGATTCCTCCACTTAACTTATTTAAACTAAATGCTACTTTTTACTCATTCATTCATAGCTATGGCTAACAGATTTAGAGTTAACAGATACGTTCTATTTCTAGTTGGAAATTGTACGTTTTCAACAACTATTTTTACAAAAAAACACTTTTACATTTAATTGAATGGGAACTGCGTGCTTTAAAACGCGTTTCTTGTGTAATAGTTATTAGGACAGAGGTTAATTATAGGCGAATATAAAGTACACTGCAGAATTGCGTCCGATCCGATAAACTAAATATGTCTCAAATAATTTCCTAAGGTCCAGAGTTGAGGGAGGGGTGAAATCCCAAATAGGAGGACCAGAAAATTAAGTGGTGGACTATTATTAGCCGGCTCTATTTTGTTGTACGAGCTTCTTGTGCTTGTACAAAGATCTCCGAAAAGGTCTTTGTATGAGCTAACAAATTTCTGTAGCTATATTATATAAATATATTTTTAAACATACACATTTTCGCACACTATCAGTATATGACAGTGTTTTTTGTACAATGTACCTTTGTATATACATTAACAAAGATGGTACCCAAAAGCCTTTGTACATTTTGTACCTGTCTTTTTTGTACACGGTCCGTTTGTGCATGTACAAAGATGGTCTTCAAAAGTCTTTGTACATTTTGTACATACAAATTTTTGGTTACCTTAATATGGTACAGTAGCGATTTTAGTGTGGTAAAACAGGGTCTTTTGACTTTTGATTGTATATTTTAGCTAATTTCTGGGTTTCTAACTCCAAAAATTACTAAAATTATCTCAAAACGGCAGCGAAGCGCCTAAAAATTTGACATTTTTCCATTCTAAATACAAATTTTGCCATTTTGAAGATATATAGGACAGACACTTTTTCATATCGGAGCGAAGCGCCGGAAAATTTTTAGGATTTTACACCTTTTTACAGTCTTTATCTTCCCAAAAATCTTTGTACATGTACAAAGATAGTCCTGAAAAGTCTTTGTACATCGGGAAAAATCTTTGGCGAATACAAAAAAACACTGTTTTGTACCTGCAAATTTTTGTATACTTTAATATGGTACAGTAACGATTTCAGTGTGGTAGAACATAGTTTTTCGACCTTTAGTAGTGTATTTGGCTAATTTTTGGGTTTCTTAATATTTGACATTTTTCCATTCTAAGCGTAGTGTTGCTTATTACTAGAGCTGCACGCGGGTACCCGAACGGGTACCCGGGTACCCGGGTAGAAAATAATTTTACTACCCGGGTACCTTACGGGTACCCGGGTATACCCGGGTACCCGAATCCCCTAATATAAAATGGAAAATTAGCACTGCAGTTATGCAATATGTGCTAAGAATTAAATTAGAAAGCTAGAAACATATTGCTTCTAAAGTGCGACTGAATCACAATGTAAATGTGATTTGATATAATCAACCGTAAAATGTTAAATAAGCGAGTCTGTTAATATTTCCTATTATCACAATATATCGCGCATACGGTCTAGGCATATTCCATTATTCAGCTCTTTAGTTACATTATTTTATTTGTGCCGAATTCTTCTTATTCTTCATTGTAAACAAATTTAAACAAGAAATTATCTGTTAGCGACGCTTTTTTTATAATTCATTCACTTCAGTGACCATTATATAAATTTAAACTGCAAATTTTATTCACATCGTGCGCGCAACTGTTTTAGTTAGACCTGGTTCAAAGCCTATCGATGTTCCAAATGCAGTCAGCCATAGGCGTAGCCAGGGGGGCATTGGGGGTACCTGCCCCCCGAAATTTTTTAGAAATATTGTTGATTTTTTTGTTGTAATGATGTATGTCCAGAAAACTAAGTTCAAAAAGGTAAAAACTTCAAAATTTTCCGCGCCGAGTCATTATTATTTATTGCTATATAGATCCAACAAATTTAAAAGCTTGAATCAGCTAAAATAATCGAGCACTCCACATCACTTTAGTAATTTAATGCACTATTTGTTCGTTGAATGAAACTGCGCACGTTTGTTGAGCATGATAGTAAAAGTGCGAAAATGATTGCGAACCAGTTTGTCTATTCTCTGCTTTGTTTGTCTTTTGTGTACCAGTTTGTCTATTCTTTGTTTCCTTTATCTTTCTTTACAAGGACACATAATCCTTTTTAATTGGAAGGAATGGCCAAATTTTCTTATGTTTTTGCGCATTTCTTGTTCTACGAACTGCATTTTGTTAATTAGAAGGCCACAAATGGGCCTGAAAACGGTAAGAACAAACTTTTCATGGACACATCTTTCTATATCTTATTGGCGGCGACCCGTTGCTGCGCTATGTACCCAGCAGAGGTCGAAAAACGCATTTCAGATCAGTTTTTGCAATGTAGGAGTTCATCAATTTCAAGTGTTTTTGAGCTTGCTTCCGAACCGAGATTTGGCCGATTTTGCGAAAATTTTAATGTTACTATTTAACATTAAAATGCTTTTTTACAAACGTCCCGCAGCCATAAAATCTCGTTGTACACGTGCAACGAGATTTTAGGGAGAACAAGCCAGGTAAAAGGGTTAGGAATTTCTAAAAATTTCCGGCGTTTCGCGCCGGCAAAAATTTGTCTGTTTTGTATGATTTAAGCGGTATAAATTGGGTTTAATGTGCAAAAACGTCAAAATTTTCCGGCGCATAGCGCCGCCAGTTACTGTTCTTTCTTTTTGTAAAGCTCCAGCATTGCGTTTAAAAGCCTGAATCACTCAAAATATCTTCAGTCAAAGTTCGTAATTCGCAGTTTTCTTGTTAGAAGCTTGAATTGTCAAAACTGTTTGGTACAAATTTGATAATTTCCTGCTCTATCAGATTATTAGTATTCACAGAGCTACAAACTGTTAAGGGTGGAAAAAATGACTAAATTTCTTGGCGCTTTGCGCCACTTATGAATTCCGAACTGTTTGTCAATAGAAAGGCCGTAAATTCTACATGAAAATGTTTATGCCCCCTAACCAAAATTCTGACTACGTCTCTGCAGTCAGCTCCAGATAGACTTAGACTTGTTTTTGAATAAATTTTCATTTCCGGTTGATTTCGAAATTGCTTTTCGTCAATGTGTTTTCCTGCTGCAAATGTTTTAATGACGCTATGAAGATACAAAACCTGCTTCACAATTTTTTGCTTTGAATTATGAAAATGACTTAAATTTCATTAAATGCATACGAATTCTTCAGATTGAAGCCTTGATTCTATTTAATCTTGCATTAATTTTTCAGTAATTTTACTGCTTAAATATCACTTTGCCCTAGACCTCACTGTCAACCGTAAATAAACGATGTTCACTGCATTCTCTTTTATCTAAGGTCCTACCCGGGTATACCCGGGTATACCCGGTACCCGAATTACCCGGGTACCCGGGTAATGAAATAGCCGGGTACCCGGGTAGTAAAATTTGCAAAGTGTGCAGCTCTACTTATTACAAGATTTAATTCGCATATTACAATTTTTGTAATATTTCTGATTTTGTAGTACAAGTTGTTTTAGCTTTCTCAGTCGAGTTTTATGTGTGAATTCCATCAAAAGCTCATAAAATTTTGACACTTCGCGCCGAACTAATATCAACTAAATTCAGGCCGAATTATCACATTTAGAAGCACGGTCTTTTCGTATTTGGCGAAAACTTTTGCTGATGTACAAAGGTTTTTGAAGAACAAAAACTATAAAAAGGTGTAGAATTCCTTATTGCAAATTCTACCATTCTAAAGATTTTCAGGGGGTAAGCGGCTGCAAAAATGGAGCCGCTTACCTCCTTTCCCCTAAAAATGGCCGAGAAATATACGTGTGACAGGGAGTTTGGGCCATCCCCCATCCACGCTTTGAAGCCCCGAACTTCCTTGAAAGTCATAAAATATTTGACCACCCTCCCCCATTTTTTGGCAATTCTAAAATAATGTATCACTTCGTGAAATTCTTATAGTTAGGTACACTTTTGCTAAATTCAAAAGGTATAATATAATATAATGTGTGATGTAATATAATATAATGATAATAATATAATATAATGATAATACCCTTCCCTCTTATGGAAATGTGTGATGTCTCATTTATTACATCCAATACCTATTGCATTCAATCGCTACAACAGCAGTAGCAGTAGCGAAGATTCAAATGATATAGAGTGTGCTAATAGCGGCGACACAGACTTTATCGATGATTCAGACAATGAAACACTGGACTAAATTTGTTTCTTGTGACATAAATAGTAATAAAACTTGATATGAAAAGGCACACCTAACTTTGCGCTTGCCATTTACTACTGAATGGAGCAGTCACTCATTATTATTTTTCCTATGCTCACCCCAAGTATGTGTCATGCAATATTTTCCTTGTCTGACCCCGGCCAGCCCCGGCCCCGGCCGGGGCCGGGGATTTTTCAGCCCCGGTACCGCCCCGGCCCCGGCCAAAAAAGTCGCCCCGGTCGATCACTAGTGATATGCCCTGCCCAACCGATTCATATTTCAAAATCTGTTGCATTGCAGTGCTTTGCGCTATGATTCAGTCGTGTAAACAACAAAGGAATCCTGCATGCGTATTTATATTTCGCACTATCGGTTGTTCAAGCGATATCTCTAAATTGCACATTAGTCTAGCATAACCGTACATTTTTAGCCCAATTGTTCAATTCGATATTATTTATGATCATCTTATTTCGTTTTGTACATTAAGTCGTACGCGTACACTAAAATTGCGGCGGCGTGATAAAGCGGTTCGCAATGTAATATACGCCTAAACTTAATGTATGGCGGCATGAACAAAGCGGTAGAATGCTTTGTTTTTTACAAGATTTTGAATAGGGTCTTTGCAAAAACGAACGAAGTATGCATCTCACGTTTTCTATTAGTGGACGCAAAATTGAGCTAACGATTTGCTAGTTTTGACTGTTTGAGATCGTTTGATATACGTATGGGTAATTCACTAAACACGCGCATGGACATTCGTTCAAATAATGGATACTAAAATGCAACACTTATCAGGAATCATATTTTTGAATGTTATGTTGAAAGCAAGATAATTTCTTCATAAATTTCTTGTACCCAATGTTGCTTTTTCCTCTTTTGTTCTTAGCGGGACGTTTCACCTGGTAAAAAG
This sequence comes from Mermis nigrescens, assembly GCA_036768485.1. Lineage (NCBI taxonomy): Eukaryota > Metazoa > Nematoda > Enoplea > Mermithida > Mermithidae > Mermis > Mermis nigrescens. Next base: position 7,159,277 of record JAVLUZ010000142.1, read on the forward strand.
GCTTTTTAGGGACTCCTTTGTCCATCCACAAAGTTTTCTAAGACACATCAAGATAAACGGATGGAGTAGGAATAGCGAGAGGAGAATGAAATTTAGGAGCAGTCATAATAGCAAATGGCCTTGATAAGATGCGCCTTTTACTATTTAAAGCGCCATTAAGACCTGTCTTTAGCCTCTAAAGCTACTATTTTTAAGCAAAAGCGGACAAAATTTAATATGATAAAATACAATTAAATAAAATTAATTAATAAATAAGATTAAATAAAGATAACACTGCAGAAACATTGATATTGTTGCAGTGAATTAACCATGTGAATAAAAATTTTGGTAAGTGTGTTAGGTTTTTTAAAATTATTCTCAGAGATATTCTTTTAAAGAACTATGCGTTTCCCTAAAATCGGCTGATAGTACTTAATTTTCCTCAATTTTAGGCATCACCCCCTCTCACTCCCTATGCCCATATGTGAACAGTAATTTTCTAAAATTGATTCGGAAACCTAAAATGAATTTAAAATGCAGAGGATGTCAGATTTCGGGTCTAAACGTCTGCGACAAAACATTCTAGGACAAAACATCCCCAACAGAACGTCTGTCTCCACGACAAAACGTCTCCAATATAGCGTCCCAAACAAAATGGCTCGAGCGAAATGCCCTCACGACAAAGCGTCCTCAAGACAAAATGTCTCCACGACATAACTTCCCTAGCAAAACATCCCCCGCGACTGAAAGTCCTTGCAAAACGTCATTGTGTTAAAATTTTTTATATAATGCCCATCAGATTTGCACTCGAATAAGGTTATCTTTTAAAAAATATTGGAATATAAAGAATTACAATAAAACAAACGAGTTGCGCGTGAAGAATAAAAAAAATGATGAATGGAAAATCGAAAACACAAATTAGAGAAAAATTGAAAATATGAATGAAAGGGAGACAAATAAAATAAGAAGTAGATAAATAAATAGTAATAATATAACTAATTAAAAAATAAAAATCGTAATAAATCAAATTGAAAGAAAATGAGCATGGAACTATCGAAACAGGAGTCGCCGAATTTGAGATGTTCTCGATTAATTTCATCAGTTGTACCTACAACAATACCATCTGCACACAGACCTAAAACAATAAGGAAGTGAAATACTACATGTTACGGAAATCAGGGCATTCATTGCGTCAAGATGATGCGAATGAACGATGGAAAATTGAAAATTTCAATTTTGCGTCGACCATGCGACGCGGTGCTAATGCTCTTCATTAGCATAAGTTGGAGTGTAAAAATAATTAAAAACTGCTTTCGGGGAAAGGATAATATCGGGCTAGCAAACTATGTGAAAATAAAAAGTAGCCAATATTTTGCCATGTACGTTTTATTTTCCTTAGTTTTTTAAGGTAAAAAAATAATGTGCCCAGACGTTTTGTCATAGGGACGTTTTGTGTTAATGATGTTTTGTCCGGGGACGTCTTGCTGGGGTCGTTTTGTTGGCGACGTTTTATCGTGAAACCCCGATTTCGATGCTTTGCGCACAGTCAATTATTTTCCATATTCTGCTTTTTAGAAGGCTCATAAGTTATTTAAAGATGACTGCTATCTGGCAGCCCATCAGCGAGGGTTGTACTATGCACAATCTTGGGGCTTTTCACCCCTGCAAAAAGTTTTTCACCATCCGCAAAAGTATTTTCATCCCCACCAAAAAATAGTTGAAAACGTTCTTTTTGAAGTGTTTTTTGCAATCTTCAGTTCCAAAGTGCCTATTTTTGGCGCTTCATTTCCAAATGTATTCTATTGAATTTTTATCGAAACGTTTTTTAGGCACGTGAAAAATGATTGATTCCACCCCCCCCCGAGAATTCCCGTGCTGCGCTTGTATGGACTGCACTCTCAGCCATACGTTAGACAAACCGTATTCAACCCGGTATTTAATGGGGTCGGCGGGTCGGTATCAATCGGAAGACCTGCTAATGTCGATGGAAAATTTTGATACAAATCGAAGAGAAATGAAGTAAATACATAAATATGATTTTAAAACCTACTAATCAGCCAATTAACAAGAGAAAAAGGAGAATTTAGATAAATACATGGAACTTATATGAAAATTAACTTATCAATCGACCAATCAACAATGACTAACCAACCAATTAAATAACCAATTATTGACCAGTCAAGCAACCAAACAACTATTTCGTGAGAGAACAACCAACCGAAAAATTGGGCAGCTGGCATCAAAGGAAAGACCGGCCTTTGTCCAATTGTGCTGTCAGCACTCGTGTAAATACTAAATAGTGCATCTTGTTCTTGTGTGCTTCATATGTCAACTATTTCATTTTAGCTGGGACAGTTTCGGTTGTGAATCGGGCGGCTACGTTCGTAACAACGAATCGATTGCCGATCTGGAAGTCGAATTGCCCAATCATCATTACCACACTAGGCAGCAGTTCAAGCGTTTCTTGAAATATCAGCAACAGAGGCAGCAAATTTCAAACATCGGTCCAGCTACGATTCACGAATATTGTGTTGCACCAAATGATGCGCAAGTACAACAACAGCATGCGGGAAATATTTGTTTTGTTGATGCAACTCCGGAAGCAGCGGATCAGAAAATGGGCACCAGGAGCGGACTCAGGTCATTGGATCACGGCCTTGTAAGTTGACCCTAAATTATAACACGCTATATAATTTTTCTTCTGAAACTTTATCAAAAAATAATTAGAAAATAACAAAATATGGCTAAAATAAATAAATTTAAAAAATTATTCATATGCCTATTTAAAAAATTATTTTTATTCAAAGAATTTACATTCAGGTTAGAGATGTACCGAGGCCTGGCCCCGGCGCCGGGGCCTGACTGGCCTCGGGGTCGGGCCCGTGTAAAACGAAAAAATTAATGAAGATAAGGAAATTAATATTTGTTGTCGAATTATCCAATGTTAAATTTATTTATTTACAAAAAGTAAGCTAAGTTACGTTAAAATTGAACTCTGACTTTTGTTCGTTTCACTTAAGATAATGCAATAATTAAGATTTGATTGACCATTGAAACGGTTTGAAAGATTATATAGGTTATGTTTTAAAGGCTATATAGCTATGTTTTTGAATCCAAAAAGGCTATATAGCTAGTTTTCTGAGACCAAAAAGGCTATATACCTAATTTTCTGACCCCAAAAGGACTATTAAGCCGTTTTAACGAAGCACATAGCTATCTGACAATTTTTGGTTTTCACTCCCCTGAAAGTTTGACCTCGCGCATCTATGTCTTGCTCATCTCTTCCTCTAATTGCATTAGCAAAAATCTTCAGAACAATTCGTATTTTTGCATAGTTTGTTTTTCATGCATATAGCTTATATTTATTCATTATTTATGTTATTCTTTTGTTCATTTATCTTTTAATCTTGTTTATTTCTATCACTTTAATTCATTATACATTTTGTGATTGCCTACAATATTGATACTGAGATTCTAAGTCTATACAGGCATAATATGGATCACACATTTCCATAGAAGGGTGATGGGGGTATTATCCCTACCTCATGGTTAAAGACTCGGGTCACGGTCAGTCGATTTTGAACCAACAGACATTTTCTGCATGATTTTTGGGAACGAAAGTAGCAAATATGTTAAAAATTTTCGCGTCGACTAGTACATTTCTGTTTTGTTTACCCATAAAATGCCTAGAATGAAGTCAAAATGATATGAAAAATTAAAATTCTCAAGGAATTCTTATATTTTTCACTTATAAAAGCGACGAAACGAATTAGAATAGGGTAAAAATACTAAAAAGGGCAGTTTTTCACATTAAAACATTTTATATAGGTTTTTTTCAAGAATATTTCAAATTTTAACTGCAAATAAGGCGGGAACTTCAAATTTAATGGTCCCAAATTTTGGGACTTCACCCTCCCTCCTTTATTTCTGACCTTGGGAAACCATGATATGGATGCATGCATGATATACCTTAATAGGTATAGTGCATACATATGTACTGTACAGGCCCCGGCAAAAAGGCGGTTCCGGTACATCTCTCATTCAAATTCATATTTGCATTTATCATGTGAAAAAAGTCAAAGATATCTAAAGGATTTTTGTTGTCGCTAAAAACCCCACAGTCCATCCTAGACATGCACAGCATAAGAATTCTGGGGGGGATAAAATTTAAAGTGCCTCTTTTCAGCCAAAAAATGGTGGGTACGCTTCATAAACATCGTTTTTCGCCGTTTCTGACGATGCTCTATCTTTCTCGAGCATGAAGAGAGGCATTGAAAAAATTCGAAAAAATAGGTAAAGTCAAACAAATTGAACAAAATATAGCCAAAACATGAGTATGTGGCTCGAAGCGCCGAAGATTTGACACTTTTGAGCAAATAGATGGCTAAAAACGCTTGAAAAAGCACTTTTTCTACGAATTTTTTGAAATTTTTTAAAACTTTCGAAAAATCACGAATTCGGGGGAGGATAAAAAATTTTTTGGGGATGGGGTGAAAATTTTTCAGGGGGGGGTGGAAACCCCCTCCCCAACATCCTAAGATCATGTATGGTCCATCCGGTTCTGTTCACCTTTTTTACATTATGCGTTGTGATTACTTTTTCAATTCGTTCTGCAGTTCCTTTTCGGTTCCTTTCTTCGAATGAACAGGCTCGTATCTCTGGGGGGATGAGGGGGTTCGGACCCCCTAAAATTCAGAAAAATCGGAAAAATAGGACTTTTTAAACGTTATTTTGTGCTATTTTTGGCTTTTTTGGGCCTAGTCCCCCCAAAAATTTGTGTTGGCCCCCCCCTAAATAGGACGGCCAGCTACGTGCCTGCGAATGAAATCATGTGAAATCGTCAAGTATTAAATGAAATTGTGAATGCTTTCATAAACAGTATTAGTTAATGTGATTTAAGAATCAGGGCGGTCAGGACACTCCCACCGTAGACGAGTGCGCAGCTTACAATGTGCAGTTGGCGTCGCCTAGTTCGTCTATTGACGAGCTGGAAAGTATAAATGGTTCTAATACGCTGGATCAAACAGAATTGGCCAAGAAGGAAAAACAGGAAGCGGAATTTCTTGTTCCTGATGTGAGTATAACATATTTAAATCATCCATTCTTTGCACACGGTTTGAAAATGAATATGTAAAAGTGTAAAGAACGAACTGACTCTCTCCATTTTAAGTAAGTTTATGTGCGGTACATAATTCTCCTGATCAGCAATTAGCTCTCGCTTGATTTACTAACAGAGTTATTGGACCGCCTACATGCAGGTCACACATGTAAGAGGGTGGATGGGGTATACCCTCACTCAAGTCGGATGTCCCCCCATCCCCCAAAGCCAGAAAGTTTTAGACCCCTCCCCCGATATCGAATTTGTTGGCCGTTTTTAGGCGTTTTTTGGCCATTTTTGACTGAGTATTGGAGGTCATTTACTCCCCCCTTAGAATGGCTTGAGACCCTCACACAAAATTTCGAGTCATTACGTTTGTGATGCAGGTTGATAATACTCATCAACAGACATGCATAGGATGGAAATTCTCGGGGGGGCTTATCTTTCATAAAGCTTTTTTGGGATTAAAAATGACGGATACGGGTTAAAAACATCATTTTTCGGCGTTTCTGATGATGCTTTGTCTTTCTAAAGCATTAATACAAGAAAGTTGAACAAAAATGAAAAAATGGAATAAATTGAACAAAATGCAGTCAAACAGTGAGCGCATGACGCGAAGCGCTTAAAATTTGACATTTTTTAGCAATTAGATAGCTAAAACCGCTTAAAATAACACCTTATGTAGGAATTTTTTGATCAGCACTTTTAGCACCACGCTAATGAAATTTGGCTCGTGCTAATGAAACTTTTGGCCGTTAGCACGACGTGCTAACGCATACGAAGACGTTTTTTGGCATAAGTGTAGTAATTTTAACGCTTTTTAATGTATTTTTGTAGCAGAAATTCCGAAAAATTTTCGGCGCTTTGCGCCGATTGTCATACCTAGTGTTTATTTAGCCTCAAGCGCGCGATTTAAACACTCCGCCATCAATCTACGTACAATCTACAAGATTTAGCATATTTGTCGCTTATTTGTTTACCGATTTCTAGTACATAATTACTTTGTGACAACTTTGCACTGTTTTCTATGGTTTGAAGTGAAAATTAGCTTCTTTATGTTCATTCATCATTCAATCCATAAGCGCAGTGACGTTTGTTTTTATAGCAAATCAGTATACGGCAACCGCATTATCATTTCTGATGTTTATTGAACATTAGGAAGCCAATAATTGTGATTTAGCATGAATTTTTTCATTTATTCAAATCTATAATAAAACATTGATCGAGAAAAAACATTGATCTTCGAAATGTCATACATGTTTAAATAGCTAAATTAAAAAAACAAAAGAACATGCATTACTGACACTATGCATGTAGGTATTATACAGGTAAAAAATGGCATGCTAATGTAACCTATCCAGTGCTAATAGAAACATTTTCTATTAGATTTGGTGCTAATGTGGGTCGTGCTAAAAAACACTACTTATCAGTCATATATCTCACGTTTGGTCATTCTGATACGACAAGGTCGACAAGGAAGTGCCTTACAGCCAAACATAGAGGGGGCCGAAACTTTGGAGGGTCTAGGGTAGTGCTGCACAGTTTGCAAATTTTGCCACCCGGGTACCCGGTCAATTCATTACTTGGGTACCCGGGTAGGACTAACATAAGGTGAGAATGCAAGACACCCTGTTTTCTTCGGGTTTAATCGTAACGTCTAAATTTTTACAAAATTGGTCGAATTTTGGTCCAGAATTTAGCCTGAAAATAAACGAGTTAATCACCGAATTTCATCACCAACGTCAAAAAAATATTGTCATTTTTGGCAGTTGCAATCAGCTTTATAAAGACAAACAAAACGATAAACTAGCAAACTGGTGCCAAATTATTTGCATATCTTTTCATGACATTCAGTCCAAATCAAGCTTAGAGTTTCAACAGAAAGACAGTTAAATCAATGAATTCGTATGAATTTTCCGGCTGATACAAGCTTTTAAATTTAATGTTAGGACTTTGAGAGGTGAAATGACAGAAACTTACCGAATCGGCGCAAAGCACCGAAATTTTTTGACGTTTTCGCACTTTTCAGATTTTCTTTGGTCATTATAAAGGAACAGTACAGAAAATATCGTGCGCTGTAAACATTTTAAATTTTCACTGCTTTATCATCCAAAATTTTTGTGCGTTTACAATTTCGGTCCCAGCAAATATATATTTATACAGCCTGAAAATTTAGTTGATCCCAAAAAAATTTTTCATTCTGAAAATTTTGAATTTCTACAGACTTTAGGTACTTAAAAAGGCCGGGCTTTACACCCAAAGTGGGTTTTACTCATGCATCCGAAGATGCTCTCAGCTAGATACCGCAAGGGGGCGCAAGTCCCAAGGGTTTTAACCTCCGCCACACAAGTGTAGCTTCCCATTTATCCATCCCGGAGGTATGAAAGGCTGGGTTAGCCTGCCGAAAAGAAGTGCATCGAAGCGGAATCGGACCTGGACCTTCAGATCAGTAGGTTCGAGTATTTACCACTCGGCGTCTCTCGACTAAAAGATGCTAAGATGGCAGTGTCAGCATCTGCTCAATATTTTTGGCCAAATCTCCAGATTTGTGAATAGCGTCCAAGTTTGGAGCCAAATTATAGGTACTTAATTTAGCGAAAGTCATCTCAAGCTCGAAAAGATTATGTAATTTTTCTATACAAAAGTTGACAAGAAGCACACAAAAATAAGCGGAAAATACAAATATGTATTCAGTCCATCCAATACATGATTTTATTTCGGGTTGGGATCACCAAAATTTTACAAACGTATATAGTGCGTTTATACACAATTTTACGCGTTAAAAGACATTTTCGACATGTTCTAGGACATTGGATCACATCTTTAGGTTGTGTCGATAAAATAAACAAAAATTAGGTGATTCGAGAAAATTTGTTGGATTTTTAGTATTTAAACTCGATTTTGAACTTTTTTTAGGACAAACAACGCAAAAACATGAATATCATGAGACTCCGGCGCGATGCGCCGGAAAATGTTGAAGTTTTTATCCTTTTAAGCTCAATTTTGAAGCTCTCTGAAGGTAATCAATACAAAAATTATATTTGGCGCGAAGCACCAGAAAAGTTTTGCATTATCCTTTTAAGCTCAATGTGTAGGTTTCTGAATATAATCAATGCAGATATCATGCTTGGCGGGAGGCGCTGGAAGTGTTTGAGATTATTATTTTAAGCTAAATTTGGAACTTTCTGAATAAAAGCAATGCAATAATTGTAGTTGGCTTAAAGCGCCGGAAAGTTAAGCTCAATTTGGCATCTTTCTGAATTTAAGCAATATAAACTGTATCTGGCGATAAGCGCTGGAAATTTCCGATGTTTTTACTATCGAGCTCACCTTTACAGCTTCATAAAGGTAAGCAAAAGAGGAAATATATCTGGTACGAAGCGCCGGAAAATTCGGACGTTCTCATGTTCTTAAGCTCGATTTGTGTCTTGCTCAATATCAGAAATACAGAAAATTTGATTCAACAGGAAATTTAATCGAAAATATAAATTTAAATGTGTATTAAATGGTAATTTTGATCGAATTAGTGGCGCGAAACGCCGTGAATTTGAGCGATTTTGCGCTGGGGAACGTCAAAAACCTAAATAGCTTCTTAGGTGAAAATTCTAAAAAACGTTTAGAGGGGATTCTCCTCGTAATCCTCACCTCCCCCCAAATACGGGTCTACATGTATCATGTAATGAGTGAGGTCGCTGAATACCCCAGTATCAAAGAAACAAATTCATTGTAGCAGTGCACAGTTTACCAAAAGGAGGTTCGAAATTAAGAGAAAATCAAAAATCAATTCAAGAACAATTTTATCTGAGCTGACAGAACCCAAAATACTGATCCTTCTGAGTTTTATCAAGACGACAATAATGTCGAAGTTATATTTGTGACAAGTAATGATCAGCTTCCAAACATATTCCAATGGCATGGATTGTGCCATAGACCATATTTTGTGGTTCAACTCTAACTTTAACAACGAGAAGTCGTTAGGTAGGTACCACCTAATCCGATTCCTAGCAAATTTCGCATGATTGTCACGGTATTTGAAATTTTCTTCATTTGTATTCGGGTACTCGGGTAATAAAATTGTTTTCTACCCAGGTACTCGGGTACCCGGTGTGCAGCTGTAGTCTAGAGTGGATCCAAAAAATTTCAAAGTCAGCCAATGTTAGAACCTAGAATGTTTCGTTATTTCTCATTATGCTCTATCTATTGGTATCAAAAAATCGCAAAATCTTTTTTGAAAATTTCATCCTGTTGGGTCTGCGAGGTTTATCGGATTCTTGGGGGTCCAACTAGTGATCGATCGGAGCGGCCAAAATGGCCGGAGCCGGAGGCCAGAGCCAAAGAAATATTATTTTACACGTGTGGATAGGTAGGAGATCTTTGTGACCAAGACCTAGACCATAGTGCACATGCATCTCGACTGCATACCAGCTAGTTAGTTATGTAAAACAGACTGAATTCAACAAAATTTTATTCAAAATTACTCGGCAATCTTGTTGTTTTACAGCGATTGCATGAATCGATCAATAGAGTAATTTTCTTTCCTCCTAAAAATGAATATTTTACGATTGTGGTGGTGATAGACACTTTATCTGGTGCTATTTCCTTTTTCTGTTATTGTATTATGCTCTGGCTAAATTTAATAAGCATAATGTCAGCAATTAGTACGTTCGGTCACTATGCAAAAACAGAAAAAAATTCTCCGGCCTCCGTCCGATTTTTGGATTTCCTATGGTCGGGGCACCGGAGTGGAAAAAATGGCCGGAATTTGCCGGAGGATGGAGCCGAATCTCCGATCGATCACTAGGTCCAACTCCCTTCTACCTTGCTAATTTACGCTCTCGACGTGTGCAGCAAAACGTGAGCATTTTAGTGAATAAATGAAATGCAAAATGGTTCTATTAACTTATCATGCGATTGCGCAGTAAATATAACAATTGATTTGCTTGCTTATTTACAAGATTCGCCGGTTTTAGCTTCCAGGGCTAACTGTTTGTATAGTTTGAAAGCTGTTTATCTGTTTAGGAAGATTTTGTTCAACCTTGACTTCAATAATAAATAATTAGGCGAGAGAAATTAACGTGCTATGAGGCTAATTAATGTGGGCGATAGGTTCATAATTAATTGCAAATGAAATGAGTGATATGCAACACAACTGTCCGCGTCGTTTCGCTATTGACTTTTTAAATTTGGAATGATTCTTGTCCAAAAATATAATGTTACTTTTTTGCCCAACGAGTAGAAGGAAATAATATGTTTTTTCTTGAAAGTTTTTACTGTCTGGTCGATGTAGTAATTATTATAGTCAATTTTAAATATGGAATCACGTTGAAATTATATCAAAATTTCAAAGGAAGCAGTGTCTAATCATACTTTTCGTTTAAAAATGTTAGTGCAGGCAGATTTTTCATTATTTCAATGTTTTAACAATGAAAAGCGGCAAGAGAGATAGCTTTCTGTAAATTTAGAACTTTTTCAGTATTATTTTCAGCATTGTCCATTCATTTCACATTTAAGCTGTAAGTATTATACGTAACAAGTTCCGACTTTTCACAGTTTAGCGACTTAGACAGCATATTTAAATCTGTTAATAGTAATATTAGGTCAATTCTATCATTTCGTTGTGGCATCATTTATGTTTCAAAATTGTAAATATTTGTCATTGAAATAAAATATAATTTTTGTCTGAAAGTAGAAATGGCTAATTTTTATGGATTGTCAAAATTTGCACCGTGTTTGTTTGAGACCAGGGATAATTCGAGGGAATTTTATATTAGAATTCGATTCTATCGATGCCCGGCGTTATGCGTAAAAGTGAAGAGTCCAGTCAACTACACCAAATTCAAATTCCTACCTTGTAAAGGCATTCTGTGCAAAAAACCGCGCCTTTTAAACCTTATAATTACTGTACCAAAGATTCCGGATTTTGCTTTTCGACAATAAAAATTACGAATTTTCTGCCTATCCTGGCCTTGCGCCTGTTTTAAGCGTTTTTAGCTATCTGTTCGCTCAAACGTTTATAATTTTGGGCTCCATATACTCATTTTTGTCTATAATTTCTTCAGTTCATTTGAGTTTTTTTAATACTTTTTCGAATTTTTTTCACGTTTCTACTTTATAGAAAAGGGTATCGTCAGAAACGCCGAAAATGATTTTTTTGACGCGTATTCATTATTTTTGAGCCTAAAAAGGCACTTCAAACTTTCACTCCACCCCTTCCTCCCCTTCAAAATTCCCATTCTGTGCACGTCTGATAAGCACACATTTTTTATACAGGCTAACGCCCTTAGCAGAAACGTCGGTCGAGATCGTTCCTCGTTCATTGCGTGTCCCAAATCGAGCTTGAGCTGCGGCGGCGGAGGAGGGGCGAAGAGCGCGGCCATTTCGGGCGGACTTCCGGCGGCCGAAAAGCGCAAATGGTCTCAGGTGCAGTCGGCTGATTTTTCACTTCCATCCAATCACCGCGCTATATTCTCAGGCGACGCTGGCGTCGACGATTCGTCGTCGGCGACGCCCAATGCGGCGACCAGCTTGAAAATTCAGGCAACATGCGTACTATGTGTACCACGGCCATACATCTAATGGGGGATGGGAGATCCTCACCCTAAGTTGATTGTCCCCCCATCCCCCAGAGCCAGAAATTTTCCAACCCTCCCCCGATTTAGAGAAAAAAATTTTTTCGACCGTTTATAGGTATTTTTTGGCCGTTTTAGGCGAAAATTGGAGGTCATTTTTCAATAGACATGCACAGCATGGGAATTCTAAGGGGTTGAAATTTCAAAAAGCCCTTTTGTGCCCAAAAATAGTAGGTACGCGTCAAAAACATCGTTTTTCGACGTTTCTGATGATCTTTCTAGAACATAAAAACAAAAAATTTCGTAAAAAATCCAATTATGTCAAGCAAATTGAACGAAATATATCCAAAACAGGAATATATGGCGCGAAGCGCCGAAAATGTGACGCTTTTGACCCTGGCTAAAAACGCTTTTTGAAACATTTGAAAAATCGCGAATTCTGGGGGTTGAAAACTTTTCTGGGGGGATCAAACCCAAGATCATGTATGCTCCCACCCCAAATTTCGAGCCGTCACATAAATAACTACGGCTTTTTATATACAGCGCGAATTAGCTTTAGCGCTCATTTGCACGGCGTGCTAACGAAAACGGATAAAATGGAAAAAATTAGTTAGGAAAGGAGAAAAATTAATGAAAATTCGTGGTACAATTTGAACTATATACTGTCCTTTTTACCTTGATATCACTAATAATTTAAATGTACTTTCCGATTTTATTCCCAAAGTAATTGCGAAAATGGTAAAAAAAGAATGTAATTAACACTTAATGTAAAGAGAAATGTACCTTGTCACTAGGAAAAGAATATGACCTAGGCGCAACGCGCGCAAACGACCTGACGATTTTATTTGCACTCGTGCGAAATAGGGCCTTGTAAAAAAGCCCTCGTGTACATACATTTTAAAGTTACTTAGTCGACTGTAAACAGAGTTCAATTTCATTTAAACTGAATGTTAGAATTACGTCTAAGTGTGCTATAATCAATTCTGGCAGTCTTTTCAATGCGCTTCAAGAATTTTCAGCTTTTTTAGTTTGGGGGACCCTTGCAAAAATATTCGCATATCCTTAATTTCGAAGAGGGTACTAGTCCATACATTTAACGGCTCGAAATTTTCGCAGGCAGGTCCCATGTTATTTTCAGAGGGGTGATGGTAAATGAACTCCAATTTTTGGCCAAAAATAGCAAGTTTTTCCAAAAATCGAGGGGGGTCAAACTTTTTCTGACTTTGGGGCCATGGGGAGGACAACCTACTTTGGCGGGAAGGATCCCCCATCCCCCCGATACATGTCTGAACTAGTCTTTCCTACAGCTACGTGCCTGCGCATTAATAGCATTCTATCATCGTTTATCGTAATCACTTCTATATTTTATTTTAATCTCATTTTAGGTAATCGGAGAAACGGGCGATTACGATAATAATGTGGTCGCTGTCGGCGCGCTGGGCGACGCCGCCGATTTGCCGTCCAAGTCGGCCGCCGCGTTCGCCGCGTCGGTCGCCAGACGCGCGCCGGTCCGTCTGCTCATCGCGCCGCCTGCGTCGGCGAATGCAGCGCCGCCTCCGCCACCGGCAACATCGCCGTTGACGACTGCCGTCGTCGCCGACAGTCTGATGACGTCGTCGGCGCCGTTGAAGACTTCGCCGCGTAAAAAGTGCAAAGCTACGGCGGCGGCGACCGTCGCCGCGACGGCGTCGGGCCTTCGTCAGGACGTGGACGACGACGCGACGTCGACGACATCGTCGGCTGGAATGACGGAACGCCAACGGCCGTCGCTGAACTTTGAGAAAATGCGCGAGGCAAGTCATACATGTATATAACAGGGGGATGGGAGGATCCCTCACTCCAAGTTGGTCGTTCCCCCATCCTCCAAAGCCAGAAAATTTTTGATTCCCTTCACGGTTTTTTTTTGTATTCGGCAAAGATTTTTCGCGATGTACAAAGACTTTTGGGGACCGTCTTTGTACATGTACAAAGATTTTTTGGGAGGCAAAAACTGCAAAAAAGGTTCGAAATTCGCAAAAATTCTCGGCGCTCCTCGCCGAAATGAGCAATTGTGTGTTCTATATATCTTTATAATTTCAGAAATTGCATTTTGAAAGGAAAAATGCCTAATTTTTTGGCGCTTCGCGCCGTTTTGAGACGATTGTTACTGATTTTTGCCCTCAGAAACCTAGAAATTGCTAAAATACGTAACCAAAGGTCGAACAACTCTGTTTTTGCCACATTAAGATCGCTACTGTACATATTATAGTACCCAAAAAGTTGTGTGTACGAAATGTACAAAGACTTTTAGGGACCATCTTTGTACATGTACAAACGGACCTTGTACAAAAAAAACACTGATTCCCTTCCGATTTTCGGAAAAAGAATTTTTGGCCGTTTATGGGAGTTTTTGATCGTTTTTAGATGTTTTTTGACCGTTTTTGGCCAAAAATTGGGGGTCATTTAACCCCCCCCATAAAAGGGGCCGGGAAACCCATCCTAAATTTCGAGCCGTCACATGTATGAGGTGAGTCGATCGTTTTGAGCACATAGCAATAGTCCAGCGGCGTATCTAGGATTTTCTGACAGGGACGAAGCCCAAATTTTCCAATATTGTCAAAAAAAGTCCAGAAAATCCTATTATCACGCTTAAAGTAGCGTTTTATTGTCGTCTTTTGATAGTTAAAACCATTTCTAATGCAAAAAATTTGAATTTTTCAATTTTTTGAAAGTTCTCTGTTAAAAGCACACAAACCTGGCGCCAAAAATCGGCACAATGCGCTGAAAAAACCCGTTTTTCTCGACAAATTACTACGTGTTCACTCGGAAAGTCTTTGTAAGAATCACAAAGTAGGGATGTCCTAAGCCCCTACCTCGGGCCGGGGCAAGGCTTGCCCCGGGCCAGGGCTAAATATTTGTAATTGCGTGTAAAAAATCTCAAATTGTAAGGAGGCGCACGAATCGTCTATTTATGAATATGATGAATTCAAACAGTGTTTTTTTGTACAAGATCCGTTTGTACATATGGTCCCCAAAAGTCTTTGTACATTTTGTACACACAAATTTTCGGGTACTATTATACGGTATTTTTCCTTTTGAAATGCAATTTGTGCCATTATAGAGATATATAGAACACACAAATACCCATTTCGGCGCGAAGGGCCGAAAATTTTTGCAAATTTTAGACTTTTTTTGCAATTTTTGTCTTTCCAAAAATCTTTGTACATGTACAACATGTACAAAGACGGTCCCGAAAATTCTTTGTACATCGGGAAAATCTTTGCCGAATACAAAATACTGTAAATTCAAATAACAAAAACTTGATAGCTGAACCGTTTCTGTAGCAAAAATGTAGACTTTCATGTTTATCTAACTTAGTTTATTGCAAATCCAGCGTAGTTGCTTTAAAGGAGTGGAAGGAAATCAAAATTATATATGCTGAGTAACTATTTATTTGGTTGGACATTGAAATACTTGCAATTTATTGATTTTATACATGCTTCATTTCAGATAAGTAACTCAGTATAAATTTTATTTCATTCTGTTAGGTCTTATTAATGATATTCGTATGATCTCTTGACCCTGGCCCTATAGAATGCAGTAAAAATTTTAAGTGGTTAGCTCCGTAAGATAGTGCGATTTAAGTCTATGATTGCACTTATTGGTGTCCTGACACCTAGTAAAATAAGCTATAGTGCTACTGTTTTGTGTCAAGTGATATTTTTTTGGTGTTAATATTCACAATTTTTCGAAATTTTGCAAATTCAAGCTTGCACTGTTTTGAATGCTTATCCGCAGTTTTGATCTAAAACTAGGAAAAATAATCCGAACTTAAAAATTAACGATTTTTATAACGAGAAAAATGCTCGGACGGAACAAAAACAGACGATGAGTACTTTTATTGCTTATTTAATGTCAAATTTTCATATTTAATTTGTCGTAGTTTATTATTCGTGAATATTTGTGGTTCAATTTGCATGAAAACAAATGCCAATAAGGTCGCAGAAATGACCTGTAATATCAAATGTGTAGGTACAGTGCCGCTCAAAAGTAAAAGGCCAACCACGATTTTAACGCAGTTTCTGTTTTAATCGTAAATTCTGAAGTAATTATTGTTCAAGAGTTTCAAAATTGAACAGAACTATAAATAACAAGTATCATCAATCAACAGTCAATAGAAAAGAATCGACTAAAAGGAAATCCGATAGCCTTTAGCTTGAATTAATGCTTGTATACAAAGTGTTAACGAATTGATCAATTAGACGCATTTTTTCTTTGAGATTGAACCCCCAGATTTCCTTCATTTTTAAATCATTTTTGCTCGTAAAATGCACTTGGTAATTATGTTTCTGAAGTCTCTCTTTCATAATTCGCCAAATATTTTTAATTGGATTGAGTTGCTGGGACTGTAGGAGTCAGAATAATAAAGGCAATTCCTTCCCCTTCAAATGTGCTACAGTGGTTTGTGCCTTGTGTTTTGGGTCATCATTATCACCCTTCTGGAAAAAATGTCTTGGATGTTTTTTCTGAGGCAGTCACCAAGGAAGAAACCAAGTGCTCCTTAATTAAGGAAATATATGAAGTGGTTGTTAATTTTGGGTTGGAAGGGAATAAAACTAAATCACAACATCATGGCTCCAAATGGACTCTAGACCAAAGCACTGCATTCTCTTCTGTGTTTGACGCTTCCGGCCGTGCATATGACATTTTATTTTTTGTCTGAACGTCTGCGGACAAAGCCCCTTAATCTCAAAGTAAAATAATCGATTATCACTCCCCGAGAAAAAGAAACCTTTGAACAATCGAGAAAAGTCCAACGAACGAAATTTCGAGCAAAAATCAACACGTTTTTTTCTGTTGAACTCGATCTCAAAAAAGACTTCCTATGACGATCCAATTATACGGCAAAGATACTGACCAATTGTCTGTCTCAAAAACGATATTCTACAATCAATAGACAATTCACCCTGCGTGTCAGGAGCGGTCAGACGCCAATTTTTAAAGAAGTTCGCTTTAGACCACATAGTTCTTTAGTTGCCAATTTAGAGGACCGCCCCGGGTCGAGTATGATCAGTAGAGGAATCGAACTTTTTGTTTCTTACATATGTTTGTTTTGTATGACACATCAACTTATATTGAAACATCCGGCCATCATTCTTTGGAATAATTTTGTATCCTTAAACGTAGACGCGATTTTTGATCAAAAGACCAGCAAAATGGAGCGGAATTAACCCGTAATAAATAAGCTAGTAGTGAACAAAATTAAAAATGTCTAAACTTTATGAAATCAGCGGCATAAACTAATCTAGAAACTTTTTCAAAGTGAAATTTAGGCCCTTTAATTTCACAGTTAAAAGCGATTTGAAAACCCAATGGATTTGGGAGTAATCAATCAGAGTGGCCTTAAACTTTTGAGCGGCACTGTAAATATGAAATAATGAAAGAAGAGTGTCTGGATATTTTTCCCGATGCACAAAGACTTTTCGGGATCGTAGCTAAAATTTACGGACCTTGTACAAAAAACACTGCTCAGACGTCATTTGACGCTTTTTCATGGTTCAAGTAATAGGTTTTGGTCCAAAACGGCCGGAGGGGGTTTGCTGTTCAAGAGTCCTGGTACATAGAGGGTTACCTCTCCCATACAACCAGTGTGCAGTGTGCAGTGTGCATGTGTGTTTCCAGAGCATGAAAACATAAAAAATGTTGTAAGAATATCAGAAAAATTTGATCAAATTCAACAAAATATAGTCAAAAAAGCCAAAAATTCGACATGTTTGAGCAAATAGATAGCCAAAAACTTAAAACAGCACATTTTTATGATTTTTTTCAGTTTTTTCCCAGAAAATCACGAATTTTGGCGGTTCAAACGTTTCGAACCCCTCCCTTAAGAAGACGTATTTAGTTCAAACCGTGGGTATGAGCGTTGGCTGCTTTGAACCGATATTTAACCCTTGTGAAAGGAGCATATTCTACAATTTTATAACATTATTACTCATAACTTTAGGTCTGATCAATGTAATTTCTAGCATGCTTGTTCTTACGTTTTAAATCTAGTTATTTTGCAAATTTACTTCTTATGTAAATTAATTATGTTTCAAATGTACGTGTTCCCGATGTATACAACAATCCATTTATTTACGAATCGAATCATAAAATATAAGATTTCCGAATGTCTTTCTTTCTTTTTTTAAGCTAAATTTGCTACGGAATTACTTTTTTGAAGTAGCTTTCGTTTAAAAATTTCCTTGACTTTGATCGATTGCTAATTCGCCGACACGAATTATGTTATTCGATTGCAGCGGTTATTGTCATCATTCTTCGCCGATTAAAGCAGACGCACATAAAATAAAATGTTTTTTGCTGTGCGCAACTAAGACAGCGTTAGTGTTATTGATTGCACAATCTTTTCTGTCAATGCGTTGCGCAAGTGGTTGGATAAAATTACTGTAAAACAATTTTCCAACATTTATTTATTTAACTTCTGATCTACCTGATTAAATGCGCTTTACAAATCAGCGCGTACAACCCTTAAATAAACAAAATAGGTTATCAATGCGAATAATAAAATTGGCCGTATTGCTGTGATGGCAAATTTCAATATTTGTATAGTATCCGTCTTGGTGTCAAATAAGCTTAAGTGGCGTTTAGGTTTGAAATGCCTGAAGACCCTCGCGATACAATTATGTGAATAAAAAAATCTAAGTCTATTGTGGAATGAATGGATTTGATAGAGTTAAACTGTTTAATATAAGCTGAGTTTGAATATACTTTATCTATTTTATATTTAGCTTAACAGCTTAATTGACTTTCTATATCTTTTAGTGCCATTTTTTATGCACGAATTGGGTATCTACAGCAAGACAGGATTATGATAGAAACATCAACGCTTTGCTCTCTCGTGTGCATGCAGATGAATTCTGCGTAAAAAACCATTAAACCTTATTCGGTCTAAATTACTACTAATAGCTAGAAGCAACTTTTTCTCTATTTCATGTACCTATAAATGTTTCCTGACAACTTTTCTTATAGCAGAATGGGTCTCGGAATTTTATTCAGTATGGTTTTTAAGTTCTTTAAGTTGGTACACACCTATTTTCTTTTTTTAACATGTTTATTCTCTAAAATCACTATTTTTATTCGTTACTTACAATGGTGGATCCAGAATTTTCTGACAGTAGGACTGAACCCCCAGTTTTCCTAATAGTGTCAAAGATACTTCGGTAAATCGTCTATTAAGCGTAAAGTAACGTTCTTTTCCTTTTTTGACATGCATAATTATCTCTGATAAGAAGAAATTTAGAAACTTCAGAATTTTCTAAATTTCTGCATGAAGAACGCGCAAAATTTGTGCTAAAATCGGCTCAAAGCGCCGAAAAAACTCGAAACAGCGCTAAAGCGCAGAATTCTTTTCTATCTTCAATAAAAAGCAACTGAAGAATATGACGCGGAGCCAGTGTTTTTTTTTGTACAAGGTCCATTTGTGCATGTACAAAGATGGTCCCTAAAAGTCTTTGTACATTTCGTACACACAAATTTTTGGGTACTATAATATGGTACAGTAGCGATTTTAGTGTGGCAAAAACAGAGTTGTTCGACCTTTGGTTACGTATTTTAGCCCGAATACAAAAAAACCGTGCGCGGAGCGCAAAAAATTCTCAGAATTTTAGCATAAAAATCAGATAAATGTGTCTAACCTACTATGTCTTTGCTCAACAAATTACTGTAGAAACCGCAAAATCTTTGCTCTGTGAAAAAACCACTCTTCTGAAGTAAAAATAAGATTTTAGAGCACCAAGAAAGGTCAGTCATTAATGGGTACTATCCTGGCGCGAAACCGGAAAAATTTGAAACATCGTGATAAAAATGACTGAAATTATTTAAAAATACGAATATATCCCTTATTGCGTCAACTATTTTTGCGTGAAAGGGGGCATCACCCTTAGTCCGCCCTTGGCTATTAACGCTGATAATGCAAGTCGTTCGTTGAGCACGTAGGAGTATTAATCGGACAGCCGTTTTATGAAGGAATAATGAAGTATCGTTGCAATGTTGTGACATAAGTGACAACGCCATTGTGCTATGTACATTCTTTTGTTAGAAAACATACAAGAGCATGGGGGTGAGGGGATATTACCCCCTGAGCTTTGAAAAACTGATAGCTATACAGCGATTTTGGCCGAAAACCATTACTGTATAGCCTCTTCGGGCTCAGAAAATTAGCTATGCAGCCTTTTTGGGCTCAGAAAACTAGCTATATAGTCTTTTATGAGCTCTGAAATGCATTTTAAATGTCTTTTCTGAGTTTCAAAAGTATATATAGCTATTTGCTTAACTCTTAAAAGGGATTGATAGCTGTTTTAGTCCAAAAAAGGCTACATAGCTATGTTTGTGAATCCAAAAAGGCTATATAGCTAGTTTTCTGAGACCAAAAAGGCTATATAACTAATTTTCTGACCCCGAAAAAGACTTTAGAGCCGTTTTTATGAAGCACGCAGTAGTTCAATTTTTCAAACATTAATTCAGATGTGGCTTTAATTCTATTCTTGTCGCTCAGGATCAGTAGAAATAGTCTTCTTTTTCTCATTCTAGAAATTGAAGAATAAGGCTGGCCGCAAGAAATACGGAAGTGCAGGGACGGTTGCTATGAAATCGAAATTGCGGGTAAGTCGCTTATCCTTGAATTACATATAACCATACATGTAACTTGTGGAGTTTGGGGGTTCCCCACACCCAAACTTGGACGTCCCCCATCCCCTAAAGTCAGAAAACTTTTGACCCTCCCTCGATTTTTTGAAAGTCGTGTTTTGCCTTTGTACGTGTTTTTGGCCAAAAATTGGAGGTCATTTACTCCCACCTCCCTGAAATGGTCGGGACCCACACCCTAAATTTGGAGCTGTTACAAGTATTCATATAACTATATGAATTATCTTGACGTTAAGCTTTCGTGGGTGCTCTCCAACCCTCTACGACGAATGTTCTTTTAAGGAAAAATCGTATGCCTGGATTCGATTATTCTGGGATGAGCTCACAATTTTTTAAATCTTATCTCAAGAACCATTAGTAGCTACACAAAAATAATGGCTGAGCGTTTCTGAACGAAATCTATGCCGTAGTAGAGCAAAATTTCACAAAAAAATCGAAAAACTTTGCCTTATCTAAGAATTTTTTGAAACGGCATAGTCCCCCTTCCTCGTTCTTCGCACGTCACAATCCTAGGCAAACATGGGCGTGGTGGGAGGTTTGTACCACCCAGAATCCGGTAGACCCCCAAAAACCGATAGAGCACCCCATAATTGAATTATTGGCATGTGTTTTTCGGGATTTTAGCCAGTTTTGCAATACCCATACCCCCAGAAATTGGTCGCTGCTCAACTATGATCCCAGGGGATTGTTCTATTAGTTTTTTGGGTTCAAAACGATGTATAAGCATCAAAAACACAATTTAAGCGGTTCTGACGTCGCTCTTTTTTGCTAGATGATAAGAACATTTTGTTTTAATTTTCGAAGAAAAATTCTTTGAAATATAGTCAAAAAGGCCGTTTGGTGCGAAGCGTCGGAACAATAGGCTCTTTTGGACTAAAAAACACGTAAAAGGGGACGTTTTCTGCGATTTCTCTGGGAAGTCATTATTCCTTGAGGGAGGAATGAAAAGTATGAAAATGTGGCAACGTGATGTAATATAAAATCAATTAAAAAGAAAATTACGTCTCTTCGGACGACCCACTCCTCGATTGTCCCACCCATACATGTAATGGCTCAAAATTTTGGGTTGGGGTCTCGGCACACTCGGGCATGGGGATATGCACCCCCTAGAAGGCTGAATACCCCCTAGAAACCAAAATACCCCCAGAGTTCAATTTTTGAATTTTTTCCGTTTTTTCGCAATTTTTTTGATGCCATGCCCGATAAGAAACCTAAAAAATGATGTTTTTTGCCATATCACTATTTTTAAGATGATTTTTTGACCTTTGAAAAATATTGCACCCTCCCTGAATTTTGGTGTTGTCGACCTATGCCCGGGCCATTTTTAGGGGGATGGGGTAGATGACCTCCAATTTTTTTTATTAAAAGCTGGGGGAGCAGTGTTTTTTATACAAGGTCCGTTTGTACATGTACAAAGATGGTCGCTAAAAGTCTTTGTACATTTTGTAAATGCGAATTTTTGGGTGCTATTATATGATAAAGTAGCGTTTTCGGTGCGGTAAAACAGGGTTTTTCGACCGTTTGTATTGTTTTTTAGCGAATTTCTGGGTTTCTGATGACAAAAAATACTGAAAAATGTCTCAAAACGGCGTAAAGCGCCGAAAATTTTCGTATTTTCGCTTTCTAAATGCAATTTCTGTCATTATAAAGAGATATACAACAAACAATTACTCATTTCGGCGCGAAGCGCCCAAAATTTTTGGGAATTTTAGACTTTTTAACAGTTTTTGTCCTCCAAAAATCTTGTACATGTAGAAAGACGGTCCCGAAAAGTCTTTCTACATCGGAAAAAGTCTTTGCCGAATACAAAAAAGACTGTGGGTGGGGGATGGTCAAAAATTTTCTAACTTTAGGGGATGGGGGACTACCAATTTTGAGTGGGAGATCTCCTCATCCCCCCTGACATGTCTGGTCCCATCTCATCGGAAGTCCCACTTCTTCCAATGCTTAAACGGAATAACCCGTTCGTTGGTTTTTAGGGCTGGAATGCTGGCTATCAATTGCGATCGTCGTCTCATAGCGACTGCCTGTTTCAGCCTCTGAAATTTCCACCCTCTCCTCCTAATCTCCAGCCGAATATCGGCGATTGATCCGCTAAAAATCCGTCTCTTTGCGGATATAATTAGAAAATTAAGCGCAATTCGATTGTCCATTATGGTAACTGGTGTGCAACAATGATCTTGTTTTTTCCTTAATTCGTTCGCGATGAGCCAACTTTATTTACTTGGTACGTACATATGATGTGTGTAAACAATTTTTAGCTTTCATGCGGAGTCGTCTGATGGATTTTAAAGATGAATTATTATAAACCTCTCCTCTGGTGCCGAACATTGTCAGCTGTGCTTAAAACAGATGGAACAAGACGTTTGTTCTCGTCGTTTTTAGAGTTACTTAGCTGGTCGTCCTATTTTGGGGGGACTAACACCAATTTTTGGGGGACTTAGCCCAAAAATAGCACAAAATAACGTTTAAAAGTCCGATTTTTCTGAATTTTTGGGGGTCCGACCCCCTCCATTACCCCCAGGGATACGTGCCTGCGTTTTTATGAAACTTACACAGCTCGCAATGGCTCAAAATTTTGAGGTCTATGTTTTAGAATGTGGTGATATCGCTTTACGATCACATTTAAAAACAATTTTTGTGCTTTTAAAGGATTTGAAGTAAAGACTTTACTTTCGTGCTGAAAATTCAGAATGATCTTGTTAAAAGTGAAGAAATGAGAATATGGACTATTTTTCGTTTGGAATTCAATGAATTGAACGGTAGTGTTTCTTAAACGTTAACCACATACAGTTTCGACCAAAAAAAATCAGGAGCAAATCTTGAAATCGAAAAAAACTCATTTTCAAACGCTCGTTTTTCTGACTAAGGGCATCCTGACTCAATTCCCTTTTCTTCCTGTTGATTACCAGACACGTATCTGTGGGGGGTAGAGGGCACTAGTCCCCCGAAATTGTGAATTTTGAAAGTACGAGTGTTTTTTGCAAGGTTCCCCAGTAGAAAAAAATAGAAAATTCTAGAAACGTATTTGAAAGACCGCCAGAATAAATTCTTAGCATGCTTTTGAGCTAGTAGGTCCAAAATTTTCGGGCGCTACGCATCGAATTTATTGTTTTTGCATAGCTTTTGTCTTCCAAACAGCCCAAGTTTGTGTAACTATGGTGGATATGTCGATAAGTATGTCCAAATTTTTTAACGCTTCCACAGAAAATTACTTATTTTCACTATGATTTTCTTTCAAATCTACCAGAATCGAGTATAAAACAAGTTAAACAATTTTTTAGCCGAGTTGAGCTTGGATGTAATGTCGAAAAATCATTTGTATGGCCATTTTATAGGACATACATTTTGAAGATAATTAAAATCAAAATAAATTTTTTCAATTTTTCTTCTCCAATTAATTAGAGCTCGCTGAGAAACGTTCAATTACACTATTATTTTAATACGAGTATTAAGTCAGCTATGTGCCTGTTGATTACTTCGAAAAACTGTCTTTCTTATGCATACCGTCATAGTTTTCTAATGTCAAAAGTTCAGGGGAGTGAAATCGCTAAATTTGGGGCCACTAAATTTAGAGTTCTAAACTTTATTGCAGGTCAAATGTGAAAAATGGTTGAAACATCCTATATAAAATGTTTAAATATATGTGGAAAACTAAGTTTTTATGACTTTTTATCTAATTCTTACTCCTTTCATCACTTTTGTAATTTAAGAATATAAGGATTCATCGAAAATTTTGACTTTTTAGATCATTTTAATCCATTCTAAGCATTTTATGGAAATGTACTAATCGGCGCGAAGTGCCGAAATTTTTTGACATCTCTGCTACTTTCGTTCCCAAAAATCATGCAGAAAATGTTTGATGG
Organism: Mermis nigrescens; assembly: GCA_036768485.1. Taxonomy (NCBI): domain Eukaryota; kingdom Metazoa; phylum Nematoda; class Enoplea; order Mermithida; family Mermithidae; genus Mermis; species Mermis nigrescens. Next base: position 7,183,471 of record JAVLUZ010000142.1, read on the forward strand.
TTCAAAATCGTCTGTAAGTGACTCGAGTCTTGGACTCTGAGGTAGGAGTAATACCTCTCTCAGGTACGTATCTCTGGGGGGAAGGGGGGGGTTCGGACATCCCCCCAAATTCAGAAAAATAGGACTTTTTAAACGTTATTTTGTGCTATTTTTGGCTTTTTTGGGCTTAGTCCTACCCAAAAATTGGTGTTGGTCCCTCAAAATAGGACGGCCAGCTACGTGCCTGACCCCTCTCACCTTCCCTATGGAAATGAGTGCTCACCGTAATATTTATATAGTCTGATATACTTTGCTTGCTGCAGCGTAGTGTAATATTTCTGGTCGCTTATTTCTGCATTTTCCTTTTCGTTTTTATCATTATGTCGCGTATGAGCGGTTTTGTGAGTTATTCTAAGTAGGTAACAAGTCGCATTAATCTGATTTGCCGTCTAGGCTCGGAAGAAGTTGAGTAAAGGTAACTGGAAGGTCGATTATTAATATTTTAATATACGTTTGATCGTCTTTTTTTGCGTCCTATTAACAACGAGGCTGTTGTTCACATTTTAGACTATACTTTCATCGCATTTGAGTGTAAAGCGCGATCGCGGTTTTAGTTCTACATTAGAATTGTCCATGAATTTTTCGCCGCCGATATTGAGATGAGACTGTGTGCGAAGTCGATTTTTCTTTTTTCTTTGTTTTCAAACATTTTTATCCATAATCAGTTATTTCGTTTTTGAGAGGTGCTCGGATGCAAACACGATCGGCTGTAAAAGCAAGTCGATTTGAAATTTTGCACGAATGCCAGTTATTTTACACTTTCGGCTAAGTAACTTCCGTCGTCCTTATACGTGCACAGCTTAGGAACTCTGGGGTGAATCACAAAAAATTGTTTTAAAGTGCCTCTTTTGGTCACAAAAATGCTTGGAACGCGTCAAAAGATATCATTTCTTGGCGTTTCTGGCAATGTTCTTCTCAAACGATAAAAAGGAGAGAAAATTCAACGAAGTATAGTCAAAAATGGCTCTTTTACCTTCTTGAACCGAAAGATCACTAAAAACGCTTTAAACGTGGCGCTTTTTAAGATTTTTTGGATAATCGCTGATTTTTGGATAGGTTAAAAATTTTTCGGGGGGGGGGTGAAGAAACTCTTTGCCGCCATGTATGTCCTTGTTGATGGAACTGGTCCTCGTTTCAGCTCCAAAGACCGTTTCCAAAAACCGTAGTTTAAAGCAATGTACGGTATGGGATTCTAAGGATCAGCTCCTAAAAATATAAAGTTTCTTTTTTTGGGCTTAGAAACGATAGGCGCGCTTCGATCATTATTTCTTGACGTTTCTGGTGATGATTCTTCATATAGAGCGTAAAAACAAAAATCAAAAACACTTTTGATTCATAAGATCGCTAAAACGCCTCAAACAGCTTATTCTCTACGATTTTTTGGAAAATCGGAAATAGTAGATATTGACAGCTATTCTGTGCAGATCGACAGGCAACACACGTGGGCTTAGGGAGGAGGGTGGGAGTTCGGAGGGTTAGATTTCCGAGAATCCGGTAGAAATTCAAAGTTGAAAATATTTTTTGCCAGTTTTACGCCGCCCATGCCCAGAATTTGACTGCTGCCTATGTATGGTCGACACTTGATAGCCAGGGTCAAACAAATACATCCAAGTGCATGTATGATTATCTTTTATAAATAAAAATGAAATTCCGTACTTGTGGTCAGACGATCTTCTGAGTTGCCTGCTCCAAAATCAGCTGTAAAATAGCACTTTTGCACGCTATTTCAAAATATTTAGCAATTAATAAAACCAATTAGTGTTTTTGTTTTCCGAGTACCTCTTTCTTCGTAGTACGATACAATACCAAGATGCCTAAGTAATGTTTCGCGGCACGCGTTCTTTATTGGATAAATTCTATTGCTATTATTTCTGAATTGCAGGCAGGGATTTGTTGCTGCGAGTCTATTACATTATATAGTACACATTATACACATAACCAACGCAGGTGCACGTTAATGAATGTTTGTTTTTTGTTTTGTTCTTCGGAGGGACGTTACGGATTTTTTCGCATGGCGTTTTTGGAGTATGTATACCTAACTCTAATGATCACTTTTTCGTTGTTAGTTTGTTAGTTGGCGTGTATTGTATAACGCAACACGTGGTTTAGTGGTCATTCATTATAAACATGTAGTAGTGGCACAGTTGGCTTAATCTGAATGTCACGAATAAACTGTTTTACGAAACTCATTCTTTTGTGATTCACTTGATTAACAGAGAGACTTGTTTAAAAATTTTTTATTATCTTGGCGTCATAGGCGCACATAGGCGTAGGGGTCTGGGAGGTATACACTCCGCAGAAGTTGCCGTAGGTATGTACATAGATTCATTATAAAAGTTGATAAAATTATTTTTGGTCGTAAATAGTTAAAGTAAATCAAAATGTTGGTAATTGGTTGTAATATATTACATGTGAATATTTTAAAGTTCTATACAATAGAACTTCACAAGCGAGTTAGGAAATCACTGGCAGCATCTAAATGCGATCCCAAATATTCGAAAGCCGAATAGAACCGAAAGAATTAACGGTTGGTGGGACCATTTTTTAACGTCTTTCATCGAGCTCAGTGGCGGATCAAGAATTTTTCTTAGGGGGCGGTACCCAAACTTTTATTGAAATAGTCCAAAATTTTGCCGTTTGCGTGCGAAATACCGTTTTTTCGGCGTTTTACGTTATCTACTTTTATTTAAAAATTACTCGACACAATATTTTTGTGAAAAATTTTGAAATTTTCGACAATTTTGTGCGAAAAATTTATCAAATTTCTTTCAATTTAGTAAAATGGCGCAACGCGTCGGAAAATTTTGTGAAATTCAAGCGGAAGGACGTTTAGAAGCTGGATTTACTGCTGGACTTCCTGTATTTGCTGCATTTGACGCGGAACGTCGAAAATTTTAAAAAGTTATGCCTGAATAAATCTATACTAATATAGCTGTTTCTGCACTTGAAGTTGTTTTGAAACCTAGTACCTGTGCAAAAAGTGGCGGTTAGATCGCTAAGAAATGTAAATAAATTTCAATAGGTAATATCCGGAAAATTTGAGAAGTTATGATCACTGGCGGCCAAAAATCATTGCAAACCACGTATTCATCCTTTATCTCACCAACTATTTTTTGGGCCGATTGGGGGAGGGCGGCTGCCCGCTCTTTAATCCGCTCCTGATCTAGCTTTATCCATCTATTTCGAAAAACTAAAAAAATGTAGGGGTCCTAAAACATGTATGCACGTGGGTATCTGCGAATCCGAGAATGGAAACTGAACATTTTACGGTCAGAAATAGTGAAAATCAAAAATTTTATCGAAAAGGGCTTAAAATTTACGGGAAAATGTAGGTTAACATCGTCTGCATGCTAGATCAGCATTCGTATTGCTTTTTAAGATAAGCTCAAAAAGCTCTGACTAGACTGCTTTCCACTTTAAGTCGTTATCGTTTTGTTGGGATCAAGGATTATGCTCGTAAGAGTAGAAAAGTCTACCTATAGGATGCGGTATTATCCTATCAAATCTCCATGTTGCTGTCGCCCGTCTTGTACATTTGCACCCCTATTGAATTTTTCAACCTTTTTGACATAGGATATAACTTTTTCTTTGTCCCCACAATGTGACGGTTGAAAGGAGCAAACTGACTCGCAGGAATCGAGCCTCGGACCTCTTGCTCTATAGACAGGTGAGCTGTCTACTTGGCCAACGACCCGATACTTTAAGAGATAGCGAGTTGCTAAAATCAATCATTTATTTGTTAAACCTATGTTACTTTGTGTCAGCACCAGTATATCTGTGGCATTTGAGGTGTATTTTGTTTCAATAAGTAGAATGCTATTTTTAGTAACATTTCTGGCGATTAACCGCATCCTAATCCCCAGAATTCGGGTGCTGCCCGTGTATGGGAATAGCCCCCAATGTGCACGTGTAATTCATTAAGTTTCACAAGCAAGCTCTATTGACACTCTCAGGTTGCTTTTTCACAGTTAGGACTTACTTTTATTGAGATAATAGCAACGAAATATCCTGAAACGGCAAAATAGTATATATCACGCGAAACTTGACTAATTTCAACAATTGCGCACCAGTAATCTTAAACCAGAGGAAAATCACGCAAACGGTAATTTAAATCTAGAATCTTCAACGTAACAGTGCACAAGGGAGGACTAGCGCGGTGATAAACAAAATATATATGTCGGGGTAGAAACTCGATTTAATGAAAAAGTCTGAACTGCAAACAGCTTAAATGCAAAGACGCCTTCAAGCCGTCTGTCATTTGATACGAAAGCTCCATGCTTCATAATTTCTCAATAAGCTGGATATTGGCTCTTTTAGTTAAATAATTTCATGTAAGAGGATTTCACAATAAGTCGAATTATACGCATAAAAATAGCAAAAAGGATTTTCCCTTAGGATAAAATTAATTATTTGAGACTACAAAAAGCATTAGATAGTTATAATTTATTATCTGTCACTGTTTAGTGCTTTACTGACGCCACAGTTCATCGAATTGGTCGCTATAGCTCCTTCAGACAGGCAGGACTACATATGATCTTGGGGGTGGTACTGGTGATTCAATCGGCAGGAAATTTTTTATCCCCCCCCCAGAATTTGCGATTTTTCAAGAGTTTTCAAAAAAAATTCGTGCAAAAGGTGCTGTTTTAGGCATATTTAGCCATCTATTTGCTCAAGAGTCAAATTTTTGGCGCTTCGCGCCACAAACTCTTTTCTTTAACATATTTTGTTAAATTTATCCGAATTTTTGATTTTTTCGAAACTTTTTTGTGTCTTTATGCTCTAGAAAGATATGGCATCGTCAGAAGCGCCGAAAAACGATATTTTTGATGTGTATCCAAGATTTTTGAGCCCAAAGAAGGCACTTTAAAATTTTAACCCTCCCTCTCCTAGAATTTCCATGCTGTGCATGTCTGGTCAGGCAGGACCTTAGCGTTCATGCTTGCTAAGGGATTATTTCTTTGAAAGCATTCGTTTTTTTCTGCGTAAGTACAGCAATCAACAAGAGTAACATTAACGCGGAAGCTTGAAAATTACCGGGCAATAAATGTAAAAAGTGCATTCATGTTTTACAGACTATAATGCATTGTCGATATCAATCTGTTTTAGGATAGTAGTCGAATTTAAGCTCGAACCATATTTGACGAGGAAGTCAATAATTACTCCATTTGTCCAGCCGAATCCTTCTTGTACGTCATATTCTCCTCCAGAAGCCTTGTTCCTTGCGACCACATCATACTATTTAAAAAAGATAATGGCCTCATTTCGTTAAATTCTACTCAGACTAAGCTTTAATCTCTATGTTAAGGCTTTATTTGGATTCTTAGCGCCGTATTAAATAAGAATAGATTAAACTAACATTTTATGAGTAAGCAGTAGAAAGAGCTGGGAGTTTAGTTTAATACTAAAATTTAAAAAAACGTTGCTTAGCGTCAAAACATGAAAATTCAGGGGAATAGTCAAACTTTCTTATAACTACTTTTCAAACATACACCTACCATATGTGAATTTCGCTTCAAGGAAGCAATTTTGAGTCAAGAAACAATTGAAATAAAATTGTATCAACACTTTTTATTTATGGTGACAATAGTGCGTCTAAATTGCATGCTTCAATCACAATACGAAGCTAACGGCATTTTTACTTTTCTGACAATGCTATTAGTAATTTACTTCTAGAATATTGAAAACTGTAAAGAGTTTACAAAAAAAGAACGAAGTTCATAAATGAAGTGTTGGCGTAATAGTTGGAAGAAATTGATTGATTAAACCCCTGAAGTGGCAACAGAAAAACGCTTTCTTTACTTATATTTAAGAAATCAAAAAGCCCAAATATCATCAGTAGCATGTCGCCTGGGTCATTAGCTGTTAGAGATTTTCCTTTATTACCCGAAACCCAGAAACTTGTTTTGTGTACCTGTCTTTCCATAATTTTTTAAGATGTGAGGGTTGGCCTATTCAAAAAGCAATTCAAGGAATAAGGTACTCTTGAAATTAATGTCTTCTTGTGTAGCTCCTATTTGTTCCTACCTTTTCGTACATATGCTTCGTCTTTTTGTATATTTCGTAATTCAATCTCGTCCAATGTTCCATTATCTGTTGAGCAATGGCCTGCAGTCTTTTCTCACCCGTATTTTGCAACCCAATGACTAACATGTGCACAAGCGGTGGCCAAGCATTTGGCCAATCCCATTGTTGCCCCGTGTGAATCGAACTTGTGGCAATACCATTCGAATCGAGCATGTTGGAATCCTTTGATTACATTAAAAATACTGAAGCTTTCTAGGGTACAAAAAAGTCGATGAATATCTATGATTCCGAATGAGAGGTCAAAATTCTTATTCCATACTACCTTCACGGCTGCGTCTCTGTTTTACTCACATTATCTTATTTGGAATAGAGGACACGCCTTGTTTCCTCAGGAGGAAAAAATTGAGTAAAAAATATAGAGCCAAAATTCAAGCGAATAAATTGGGGTACGGAAGATGATCTTCATAATCAATTAAAAATAGGTTTTAAAAACCGCCATTTATAGCGTTATATGAAATAATTTCAAAATTTTCGGAAATTTTGTGCGAAATACTGCTCAGATGTTTTTATATTTAACGGCAATGGTTAAATTTAGGTAGATAGGTACATTTCGAAACATTAAATACTGCTCTATTTCCTGTAGCAGCAAGAAAATTCTGGTTTGGGGGACGAAATCGCCAAAAATTAACAAAAACGTTACAAAAAGTAGAATTCTGGGGGTCTACATTAATCTGCAGGGGGATGTCCAGACCAACCCCTAGACCCTCACACCCATGTGTGCCTCCATACCGCCAAAAAGGAATAGATGCAATCAATGTTTAAGTATAGCTCGACGAGTTTGAGAAATAACGATAATCGATCGCCAAAAATCATTACAATGCACATCGTTCAATATTTTGGGCCTAAAGGAACGGCCGCCGCCCCTTAAATATGTTCTTACTCATGATCTGTGGTGAAATTAGGGTCCGTATCATTTTCTTACGTCAAATTAGCGAAAACAGCCAAAATAACTTCTATTAAATCATGCATTAAGAAGGCATCGATATTTCTCGATAAATGACTTACAGAAGTTTCAATAGACTTCAATTTTACTAGCCATTTTATCTCAATTTCAGGTTCAGGGGATACGGCACACCTCCGGTTACAGGGAGGACTGATGGCACGAGACCTCTCTGTTTTCATGTTGCACTTATCTTTTTTGCTTTAACGCCTCATGTATTCACTTTTTGGAAAGACGTGATTTTGATTCGAAGCCATTTAAAATAATAGAACAACATTTGATGAGGTGAAAACGGTGCCTTTGCGTATTCATCCTCTAACACGAAATAAGTTTGTGAATTTTCTTTTCAAGCAGCATCAATTATGTTTTATAATTGAAAGCGTGTTTAGAATGAATGGCAATGACAACTCTCTGCTGGCTACAGTAAATTTTTCAAATCAATAGTAACGATCATAGATGTACATGGTCAGGTGGGGTGGGCACCAAGAGATGAAATCCAAAATATGTATGTAGTTAGTGGCGAGATGAAATGCGGACTTTTAGTTTAGTAACCTTTGGTTGCTATTCTAAAAAATGCATTTCGATTACTTTTCAAATAATTAAAAAAAAATTCTGCGATATTAAACGGAACCTTTTGACTTCAAATAAAATTATATTTCCAACGTTGTCAGGTTGAGGTGTCAAAAGCGTTGAATATAAATCAGGTCGATCTGATAGAAATTTTCACCTTCGCAAAAATTTTTTCACGCCGCCTCCCAGAATTGGCGATTTTTTTAAAGTTCCCATAAATGTTCTAAAAATTTGTAGAAAAGATGTTTTTTAAGCGTTTTTAGCTATTTATTTGCTCAACAGTGCCAAATTTTTAAGGCTTCGCGCCATTATACTCATAATCTGACTATATTTTGTTCAATTTGTTCCGACTTTTTTCATTTCTTTCGAAATTAATTTATGTTTTTATGCTTTAGAAAGATAGAGCATTGTCAGAAACGCTGGAAAATGATGTTTTTGACGCGTATCTACCAGTGTTTTTTGTACAAGGTCCATTTGAACATGTACAAAGATGGTCCCCAAAAGTCTTTTGTACGTTTCCGTACACATAAATTTTTAGGTACTTTAATATGGTACAGTAGCGACTTTTGTGCTGTAAAAACAGAGTTGTTCGACTTTTGGTTGTGTGCAAAAATACAAGTTTCTACGATCTTCTCCGTGAAATAAATTTGCGCATTAATTTTTTTTCATCAGCTGCTTCTCAGTCGATTTAGATAGATACATAAATAAATGTAAACAAAGCGGATGGGTTATATCCCCAAACCAAATCTGGTCGACTTCTCATAATCAGAAATTTTTGACCGCCTCTTTTTGGCAAAACTTGCTTTTTTGGCTTGTTTGCCATTCCTGATCCAAAAATTTACGGTCATGTACACTCCCTGAAAATGGTCGAGTACCCCACCCAAAATTTTGAGCTGTTATAACGCGTCTCGGGTTCATACCTTAAAATATTGCACTATTTTGTCTATGGCATTTGCTTTGTCTGTAAAATCATAGCATCCCGTAAATAGGGGAGAAAGATTGGAAGGGTAGAAGGCGAAGTTGTAGTCCCCGATTATCTAGATGATAGTCGAACCAGACACCGATAGTATCGTTGTAGAATAGCTTCATCATTGTCTTCGTTTGTTGATGGTAAAGGCGTTCGAATTTTTCTGCCTTGTCCGTATTTCCTGAAAAACGAATTAATGCTCAATTCTTTATTTGTTTCTGGTTTTCTAGAATCACAAATTTTAGCACAGAACCTTCTCTGATTCCTGATATGTAGGTTTCGGCCCGTAGCCAGGACTCTATTTCGAAAGGAAGGCAAAAATTTTGAGTCAGATAGCTCCATAACCATCAGGGGTTATCAAAAATAAGGGAATTTTCGAACGTTTTCCAAGACTTCTACACAACAGTGAAGAAAAATTTCTAAAAAAAATCTTAGTATCTTTCAGCATATGTCATACTCAAAAACACAAAAAATCTATCACTTAAAGTATCTGTGCGGCTTATTTCTCATCGTCCTGTCCATAAAAAATTTCTTAATTTTCGTATTTGTACCTTTTCTTCGTGCTCTGCAAACAAAAAACAACCAGAAAGTTAGTTATTCAGCGCGAAGCGCCGGAAAAATTTGACATTTTCTCTATGCCTAACTCAGATTTGAACGCTTTAAAACAAACTTTGCAGAAACAAAATTTCTTGTTTACTAGCTCAAAAGTCGCCAAAGACCTGTTTTAGCGACCTTTCAAATGCACTTTGAGAATTTTTCATTTTTTCTCTTTGGAGGACCCTTGCTAGAATCAAAATTTTTTGCGGTTATCGGGTAGGGCAACTGCCCCACTCTTCCCACCCCATTTAGCTACGGGCCCATGTAGGTTATAAATTTCAAAACTGAGTTTTCCAATGACAGTCAAGGTTTTCTGCTTTTTCAGCTAATGCATGAAGAAAAGAGAAAATGAAAATTGATAAAGAAAAAGCCTAAGCAAAAATTGCCCAACACTACTCTATCATAAATACCTCAGTCCGTCCCTGTGCTAGCGTGCTCCATCTACTTAATTGCAAAGTATTATTTATCGAGCTTCCAACGTATTAAATGACCGAATAAATTTTGGTTTTGCAGTTGACATTTATTTCATTTTATCTCTTCTCTGCGAATTATGGGTTCCGAGCAAATCGGTTATCGGGAGCCAACCGATGATGAGCGTCGTGATATAGCGGAACGGCGGGCCAGATCGGACAAAATTAGTAAAATTATGGCAGAGTATCTCTTGAAAGGACTTCGCATGCTAGCAACAAATTGCCCAGTGTGCTTAGTAAGCCCGTTGTTGAATTCTGGAGGCGTTCTGTATTTATTTAAGAGCTTTTTCATTGAATTTAATTCACAGGAATTATATAAGAGTGGTTTGGAAGTCTGACGCAGTCTTGCCGTTCAACATTGGGAAAGATCATCCTATAACTGAATATACTGTACAACTTCATTGCTATCGTGTTAGTTTAAAAGACTTTCGGCATTCTTGGACTGTGCCGTGAAAGCACTCGAACAAATGTAACTGAATCCGATCCTGGGGGGCACGCCGCCAGTTCTGACCGGAGCGACTCGAGCAAACAAATTAGCGACCTGAGCGCTCACTTAAGTAAACAAAAGTGCGGAATTAATTATACTGGACTGACCACGTTGGTCGACCAATTATGCATCTGGTACTTACAGTAATGCGCCCGACTAGGGGAGTATTTTTTGAAAACAATTTTTTTACAGAGCGAAAATCAAATTTTAAAGTTTAGTTTTTCGAGCTCATCGTGAAAAATGGAGCAAGAAAATATATAATATTACAACATTTCATTCACTCTGGAAAAAGTTGACTTATTTTAAATTTTGAGAGCACTTGACATTTATTTTGTCCATAAAAGTTGAATATTTCGAAATAATACTAAGCCAACAGCGTCAACATGAAAAACTACCATGATTTGTCAACGAACATTATACATAGAAGCACACGCATCGCAAAAATCGTTGAACAATCGCTCCATCGAATCAAACTTGCTGCGCCAGATCCATTCGACCAGAAACCCTTCATAAGTCGCCGTATCTTTTCTGGAATATTTATAAAACAACATGCAAAAAAATTCAAAATAAAATTCAAAATATGTGCCCATGCCAAGAAATAGAACGCTACTTATAAAACTGCATTTTATTAGTGCTCTCACATTGGAAATCAGTCAACTTTTTCCAGAGTGAATGAAATGTTGTAAAATTATATATTTTCTTGCTCCATTTTTCACGATGAGCTCGAAAAACTAAACTTTAAAATTTGATTTTCGCTCTGTAAAAAAATTGTGTTTCAAAAAATACTCCCCTAGTCGGGCGCATTACTGTAAGTACCAGACGCATAATTGGTCGACCGACGAGGTCAGCCCAGCATAATTAATTGCGCACTTTTGTTTACTTAAGTGAGCGCTCGGGTCGCTAATTTGTTTGCTCGAGTCGCTCCGGTCAGAACTGGCGGCGTGCCCCCCAGGATCGGATTCAGCCGTTAAAACCGTTAGGGTCAGCAGTTCCAAAAATATTGATGAATCTAATCGACTTATATAAGGTCGTGTTGTTGTATCCATAGGTGCACAGCGTGGCCGATTCGAGAGGGTCAAAAATTGAGCTTTTTGGGCCAAAATTACCTCAAAAACTATTATAAGAGCTAAAATAGCGTTAAAGCTACCTTATTTCACAGTTTCTGGTCAATCTGAAGAATTTTTTCAGGAAACTTTCAATGCTCATCTTTTTCAGGCCTACCATTTTGCCTCACATTCCTCACGGCATTTTCCATTTTTCTATTCCAAAGGGTTTTCAACCCCCACATGCATGTCTCGGCCATGTCTGTGCTCATAGTCAGATTTGCACGTTAATTTTCAAAAATTTTGTGATGAATATAAGCGAAATCGATTCGATTTAACATTTTTCTGCCTACAGGAAAGCTGGTGGATCTCAGCTTTGAATCGCTGCAGTGGATGTTTTTTGCTTTCTTGCGTATATTATAACTATTTCTAATTTTTTTTCGTTATTATCTTTTTTTGCCATTTTTAACGTTTGAGACCGTTTTAATAGTAGAGCAAAAAACATTTTATTGCACCTAATGATTACTTGATCCGACCACGCGACAAGAGCGTATCCAGTTGATGTCTTCAAAATTGGCTAGAAATATATTATTTTTAAAAGAAACTTCATTCTGCTAGGCCATCTTTCATAATCTTCCAAAATGCAACCACTACTCATTATAAAATCTGGAGAAAAAAACGAAGGTTTTTGAATACTGAGTGGTTTCATTTCACCATTTGGTCTGAAACACTTGGGTCTAATTTGCCTGAGCTGCGAAGTTTCAAATCAGCTCTTTCTCTTTGAATATATAGGATGAATCACATGATATAAACTATTTTTACTTTATACCGCGAAATACTTATTTTTTAAATTGAACATTCATTTAAAATGTATAATTTGTACTTTTATTTTATAAAATATTTTTATTTATTTGATTTTTTTGCCCACACAATCGATCTTTTGATACGTTATGTAGGTTAACTTGAAATAATAGAAAAAGTCTGCCACTTTTTTACGCCTGCAATATACCTAACATTTTTCGGATAGAGATGGATTCTCCTTCGATTCCTTAGAATCAGAGCCTGCGTCCATTGCGTTACAAAAACAACTATTTAGATGAATTGTTTTAGTGTGCGCAAAATGATTGTGACGAAACTCCTCAAAGTGTCTCACAAAATGGGCGGAACCCCAAATTTTCCTGATAATGTCAAAAATTGTCTAAAAGATCTTGGCTCATTATGCTTAATGTATCGGTTTTTTGCAGTCTTCTGATTGACGGAATCTTTAGGTGGCAGCACCAAAAATTTAGGGGAGTGCGAGATTTTTCAAAAACCGAAAAATGGTCTTAAAAAGGGTGGTAGGTATGGCGGAAAAAACAAAAACAATTTCAAAAATTGAATTTCTGGCGGATATCCGGCCTTCTGGGGGTGCATACCCCTCATCCCCCACGCCCACGTGTGGACAGAATCATTTGTTATTTGAAAGAAATAAAAATTTTCAATAGTTTTCTGCGGAAAACGCACGAAAGTTAGTGCAAAAATCGGGTTCAAAGCACTGAAAAAGTTCTTGAGAAATCATTCTAAGAACTAAAAGATCCTTGTTCTGTGCAAAAACAACTCTTCGAACGTGAAAATAAATATTTTAGAGCGTCTAGAAAGTCAGTAAATGCCGCCAATGAAAGTATCACCCGCCCGATGCAAAGCCGGAAAAATTTGAAAAATCTTGATAAAATGGCGCAAAATCATTTAAAATACACTACCTATTGCGCTCAAATATATTTTGACGACTAGGATCGCTCTCCCTCCCCTCTAAATCCGCGCTTGAACCTCTGAATGCAGAATTTGATTTTCCGACTAAAACTTATAAAAAAAGTATGTTCATTATTACCTTGACTTGATTTTGCCTCATTTTTCCCCAGAAAATTCCTAATTTTTTATTCAGAGGGATCCTAGACCCCAAACCTCCCTTTCATGCATGTCTGCTTTGTGATCCTTGTCTATCTTTTCCACGCTCAGATAAGCCGCGGCCGATTGTTTCGATTTCGTTTACATACTTGCGTTGCTTAAAAAGAAGTCAATAAATTGTTGTTACGGAAATTTCCTCACCTTACTTTATTGTCAGAGCGATTCGAAATTTTTTGTTTTTCGTGCTTAGTGATTTCGAGAAATTTTGATCACACATGGGCGTGTGGTGGCTTAGCGGCATAGGTGGGCAACACTAAAATTCAAGGGGGGTTGAAAAGATTTTTTAAAGATCAAAAATTGTCTTAAAATGGCGCTTTGGCGAAAAACACCATTTTAATGTTTCTCATCAAGCACCATCCATTGGCATCAAAATCGCGAAAAAATTTCAAAAATTGAATCGGGTTATTCTGATTTTTTGGGGGGGGGGTATTCGGTTTTCTGGTGGAGGACCTTCTTGCGCCACGCTCACGTGGCTAGCGGGAAGGGAGGCTTTGCAAAAGTTGACCCCCCCCGCAGATTAGTGTAGACTCCGCAGAATTCTATTTTTAGTATCGTTTTTGGCCATTTCACCGAACCAGACCTCCCAGAATTTTTTCGCTACCCGTGTATGCTTATGATCACACATGGGCGTGGGGTTTGGGGGTATGCACCCCCCCCCCCAGAAGTTGAATTACCCCCCCCCCAGAAATCAGAATTCAATTTTTTTAAATGTTTCTTTTTTTGCTTTTTTAGCGATTTTTTGATGCCATTGGATAGTGTCGATGAGAAACGTCGAAAATTGTGTTTTTAAGCCATACGACCACTTTTAAGACCATTTTTTGACCTTTTGAAAATTTTTTCACCCCCCCTCCCCAGAATTTTGGTGCTGCCCACCTATGCTTATGATTCTTAAAACGTTTCCATCGATTTTTCTGGCCTTTTTGCGAACTTAATTAATTGACATTATATATATATATATATATATATATATATATATATATATATATATATATATATATATATATATATATATAATCCTGAATTTGGGTGTTGTTGTTCATCCTATGTATTGCCTCGAATCTGTTTCGCTTTGCCGATTGTCATTTGTGTTTTTCCTAAGACCGTCTTGCTAGCCGATAAATATGGAAAGACATTTTGTGTGGGGTGCGAAGTGGTGGACATCGAAAACCAGACACAGATCAGAGCTAACGCGTCTGCTAAATTGCCAGTGGAGATTTCTAGCTCTATTTCAAATGGCTGTTCGTTGGTTACGGGTACTGATCAGCGAAATTTGGGAATTGGCACGCAGCCAAAAGAATTTGAGGGAGTACCACCAGAAACGTCGGTAGCTCATTTACAAGGGAGCATGTCGTTTTATAGAAATGAAGCACAAATCGTGACAAAGGCTACTATTGCCGTCCTCGAATGCTTGGAAAGGGCAGCGGCGAATTTGAAATGCCAGAATGAAGCGAATGATACGAAGAATGATATTTGCATTGAAAATATTAGCGTCGTTGAGGCTTGTGCGAAAGCGTTAGATGTTTTACGGAAACTAAAATAATCAGCGATCTTACGTTCGATTATATGTCGCTTAATCGGATTAAATTAATATGCAAAATAAATTATTTGATGAATCACAAAAAGATTATCTCTTTTCACCTATTGTCCTGTGCAGATCTGCTAAATTCCTGTAATTGCCGCATAGAATGGCATTCAGATCGACTGGCAACACAAGTCGCGTCTTTTGCATCCTAAATGTGACAGAGTCAGCCAGCCATCGGCTTGAAAAATCCCATCCGCTTTCTGCCGCTGACGCTATATTGCTATACAAGTTCGCCTGATCTTCTGAAATAAAATTGCGTGTAGTTCTTACAGGGTCTAAACTACTATTTTGCTGATAAGACTCGATGAGAAATGTTAACATGCGCATAAGGGCCAAAAGGGGTTAGAATTGATTCTTTAAAAATGTCGAAATAATAAAATGGTAATCATGCGATAGCGTGAAATCGTTCAGAGATCATTTCGAATTTGTTAGAATTGTGTTTTTTATCCATCTCAACTGTAAATGGGCAGTAGCCGAATCCTTGTGAATTTGGGTGATTTGAAACCTGTAAAAATTAAATTGCAGAGCCAGCTAACGGATTTCAAAAGTGTTATCTTTGAAAGTGAGGCTGAACTTAACGCTTATCGAGCTCCGTTTTCACTTTTTGCGATCAAATCCGTAGGTTAGCAATAAATAGCACAAAAGCTATGGTACATAGGTTATAGGTCATTCTTATTTGCAGATAGGCGATTTCAAGCATATAAAAATCTTTTCTGCTGTTTTTTGTCAATTTTGACTTTCTTGTCAGAAAAATTCTATTTTTTCCTTACGAATCTTCTCTGAACTCAACCTCAGGTGCACGTCTTGTCAAGTTACCAGTCTGTGAGGTCGCTAAAGAGTGCACAGCACGATCAGTCTAGTGGAGCGGACTAACCGTAGCTTTTTAACTACAAAAAATCAATATATACTAAAATTTATAATTCATAGTTCCAAGTTAGCTTCGTGTTATCGGCAGATGATTCTGACTTCATCCAATTTTGATTATTTTCTCATTAAATTTTCCCTCCTGGGATATTTAGACCAGTGATGGGCAGCGACACAAAATTGTGGGGTCTGGGTGGTGTAAACTGGCATAAATCCCAAAATATGTCAAAAGTTCATCTGGGGGTCTATCGATTTTGGGAGATATACCGGATTCTCGGAGGGGTCTAAACCCAAGCCCACATGTGGTGCAGACCCCACCGGTGACTGACCCGCCTAGTAATTATGTTGTCAGTTTAAGGACCCTAAAAAATAGATTTAAAACAAGCACAAGTTTGGACATAAATTTTAAGGACTTTATCTACAATTGCCGACAATAATCGCAATACCAACTTACGATTGATAATTTTTTAAGGTTATGGCCCATTGAGTGAAAGACCACAAAGCTGTGCGTGGTAGGTACTCTTGATATGCTTTCATGTGCAGGAGATTTCTCGTCTTATTCACACATGGGCGTAAAGTTTTCGACCTCCAGAATCGAATAGATCCATAGAATTGAAAAATTTGCCATTTTTTCGCGATTTTCCCCCATCAAACTCCCTGAATTTCGTTGCTGCCCATGCGTGCTCTCCCCATCCTTTCAAACGTATGTCTACATGACTAGGAAATAACAGCCGAACCACTTCCATCCGAGTTCCAATTGTGTAGACGTGAACATGGGGGAGACATAAATCCCCAGGTTGGATGAAATAGGAGATTTTTTGGATAAAATAAGGCAAAAAGAAGGCCAAAAATGGTTAAAAAATGAAAGTTTTTATACAAAAGTGATCGACTTTGTGGATTAACAAAGCTATTTTAGTTAAGTTTTTGAGGCCATTTCGGTTTGAATAATCTAACTGGCTGACCCCATTCAGATCGGATTACCCAACAAACCGACCATGCTGTGCCTTTAACCTACTTTCTTTATTGTTTGCATTCAATTTTGAAACGTGAGACGAAAACAACTAAAGAAACTGACTCTTATTCTTCATTTGCAAATGTTTATACTAATTGCTCAAATGCTTCGCAGATTTTTACAACAGCATCATCATTTTTAAGGGTTCCGTATACTCGCGATATTTGTAATTGAACTTCCTATTGTTTCCCCCGACAAAAACTTATTTCAAAGCTTTGCTAATGGTTTCTTCAGAAGTCATTAAAATCAAAAACTCAAAACATAAGTATATTGCAATAGCATTGGAAGCTTTTTTTCTGTTAGTTCGAGCATAAAGAGTAAAGTGCTTTTTAACCAACCAGCATCCTTCTTTCGCAGTTAGGATGAGTATGTGGGTAGGAACGTTTTGCGAGTAGCTAAATCTTCGAAGAGCTACATACATACATACTCGTAGTGGAAGTTTTAGGGGATCCCCCACCCGAAGTTGGTTGTCCCCCTGTCCCCCATCAAAGTTGGTCGTCCCCCATCCTCCAAAGTATGTTTGACTACCCCGATTTTTGGCAAAAGCTACCCGTTTTTGGCCATTTTTAGGTGCTGTTTTGCCATATTAGGCCAAAGACTGGAGATCGTTCACTCCCCTCCCCTTATAATGGCCAGTGGAACCCAACCAAAGTTTCGATCCGGTACATATACATATACATACTCATGAGCATCATATCATCTATACCACCTACTTCACGAGTTCTATTTATAGATTGAAACGTATGACCGAGATTTTGGGAGGGGGTCAGGTGAGACTTAAAATAAGTTTAGTTTTAGTTTTTTTTAGGTTTGCCTATTCCCCACAAAGTTGTCTAACCTTCGGGTAAATTTTGAGCGACTTCTACGTCTTCTCTGAAAGATTCTGGTCTCGGTGTATTGGTGGGTGTATTATAGTGGTATACGGTATGCGTCTCGTTTTTGAAGTTGAGCTGCATCGACCTTTTTTGTTTCCAGAAATCTTCCATCTCTTTTTCTGCAGTTGGCAAGCTTTTGCGCAAAAATAGATCGTCATTCGTGAAATCGTAGTACGCTTTTACCATAGGGATCAGAAATGGTGGCTGCGATCTCTCAAGATAATAAACGCGTCCACCATTTGGCACGAATCCGTATCTGAAACAACAATCAAGTGAAAAGCAGCAAAACAGTGTGAACAACGTTCTGACCGGAAACGGCTCAAAAGCTGCATTACGTTGTAAGACATTCACAAGCTTGCGGTTTTTTTCCAAATAATTTCGCTACCGCTAATTTCAACAGTGGTCTGCCGTCATTGATCCACAATGTCAGGCTCGGCAGGCTGGAGGGGGGATAAAATCTCAAAAATCCGAATCAGTATATTCAGTGTTCACGATTTATTTTGCTATTCAAACGACGAAAATGGTCAAAATAGCCTACACGACGTTTTTTAGCGTTTACTGGTAATACGCATTTTTACAGCAGTTTTAGTCCATTTTGGCTGCATTATATTGCTTTTGGCATTAAAAATATAGAAATTGATAAATTTAGGAGCTTTCGTAGAAAGCGCATAAAAGTATCGAAAATTTCAACATTACTGTTCTTGCCCTCAAAAATGATGCGAAATACGTTCCGCTCTGTTCAAAATCGCAGACATAACCTGTCTGGCTGTCCCTTCAGCGTAGTGTTTTTTGTACAAGGTCCGTTTGTTTTATGTACAAAGATGGTCCCTGAAAAAGTCTTTCTACATTTTGTACACACAAATAACAGTAGCGACTTTAGTGTGGCAAAAACAGATTTGTTCGACCTTTAGTAGTGCATTTTCGCTAATCTCTGGGTTTCTGAGGGCACCACGATCACTGTTCCAATCGCTTCGTCAAGAAAGTGGCGCGAAGCGCCGAGAAATTTGTTATTGTTCCTCTCGAAATGCAATTCCGAGCATTAATATAAAGATATGTAGAACACACAATTACTCATTTCGGCGTGTTGCGAATTTCAAACGTTTTTTTGCAGTTTTGTCTTCCCTAAAATTCTTGTGTACGTGTACAAAGACGGTCCCCAAAAAGTCTTCAGCACATCGGGAAAAATCTCTCTTGCCGAATACAAAAAACTGCAAGCTCAGCGGGGCGGTAATACCACACTCCCTGGCGTATGTATTCCTGTGATTTCATTGAGTTGCTTTTGTCGGCAAAAATTATTAAAAGAAAATCGTGAGTTTATTTGAAAAAGTTCCGTAATTCCTGTTTGAATAATTTTTTAGAACACCATGTTGATGAATTGTTATACTTCATATTCGCCTTCTTTTTTCCATCATTTTATTAGCAATCAGCTCTGGTTCAAAGTAGCATTCTCCTAAAACTTACGGTTCAGACTACAAAAAATTGCTGAAGTAAGAATAGGATCGAACCTGTCTATTAAATAGAGGTAGTTATCTAGCATGGCCCTTGTTGTAAGTGTCATATTTGAATGCAGCAGACCCAGAATGATCCAATAGGCATCCCAATAGTATACCTCTCTGAATCGACCTCCTGGAACCACAAATTCGTTCGGCAAAAGTATAATGGAAGAAGTGTATGGGCTACTAGCCGCAGACTGATTCATCTAAATTTAAAATTGTTTTCTTCTGACGAAGGGCTTCTGAAATTGCGAAATTAAGGATTTGAATGTAATAACGATTACATGAATAAAGGAATCATTTTATTTAATATAAATCACCAAATATAATATGGTTAGGCTTGAAAATTTTCAACAGTAATCTTGTATTATCGAAAGGAAAGAACGCTGATTATTTAAGTTCTGCCCGTTTGCATTCAGAAATGTGGAAAGAATTTTTTAATGCACTTTGGCATAACGCCATCCAAAACACGACTATTCCAAAGCTTATAAAAGATGTCAAAATTAACAATTTAATAATGACAATAGGCAATAATTTTGGGCTGAATGTTGCCTCAAAAAATGAGTTCAATTTTCGAATTGTTTTCAGAGTACATTTGGAGACGTTCAAGAGTTACATGAAATTCTTTGAAATTATGGCCAAATCAGCTAGAATGTGCAAAGAGCAATGTTTACTTTTTATCCGAGTTTTTCCTTAGGTTCAAGAACTGCATTTAAGTTAGAAATGCGGTCATGCGTCAAACAGCATCTACACGCAATTCATCTACACGCAAATCAGCTAAAGAGCAACAATTTTAAAAACCTGGAAATAAATTTAGATTTTAATGCTTTATTTCGTTCATGCTTTTCAAGAAGAACTTGCTTGAGCTTAAGAAATTCAACCCTAGTTTTCACTGCATGTTACGTTGAACAGTTTTATCAGGAGTTAAATCAGTTCTAAACTTTTTCTACTGCAGCAATCCTCAACGAAATTGTGACTTGTTTCATAATGGTTTATGATCATTTTTTATTATGTAAATACTGGTTCCTTCCGGAAAGCATATCAAAGAGCTCAGCGTAAAAACCTAAAATTTAGCTCAATGTGGGTGGTGGTTAATAACCGGAAACAACGTGATTCATGCTGGCTAAACACGACAAAACATCCATTAGATAAAAGTAAAATATATTGAAGTAAACATAATTAAGGCAAAAATATGGATTGAATTAATCAAAGCGCCATTGAGCCCTAATTGTCTATAACAGACATACTTAGAGATGTTGGGAATAATAATAAATTTTTAATGTTTCTGAAGATGCGTCCTCAGAATGAAAAAAGAGAAACTTTCTTATGTAAATGAAATAAAATCGGAAACATACAGAAAACGACTTTTGCACATTGCTTGAAATTATCTCAAATGAAAATCAACTCGCTGTTTAATCGCTTTTACATATTTTTTCAGTCCGTTTCTTCAACTTTTAAATGCCCTTTCTTATTAATAAGCAATAAAACTAAAAAATTCCGATATTTTTCTTCCTCAGTTTATCAAAAAATTGAGCATGCTTCCGCAAACCGGCCATAGCGCACCTGCATTGTCTTCACATTTTAAAATTAAAAGTGCGTTTTGCTGAGCAAAATCAAACGATGCGATAAAGGCAACGATCGATTAGAATCGATACGTTCTGTATTATAACACGATGACCGGACTATAGTATATATGGGCGGAGGGGGTGGGGTGGGCGCTTACGGCCCTGAGTGATCCGAAATAGTTGGTGAGATAAAGGATGGTATGTACTTTGAAATGGCTTGTGGCCATAGACAATCGTTTCTAAAATTTTTTTTTGGCGCTCCTCGTTGGATAATACCTATTTATTGGATTTATTCACTTTTGCTGCCTGGAAGCCATATTTTTTTAGAAGTTTTCCATTTTTTAGCATAAATTCTAAAAAATTTTTTGCACTTCGCGTTATAAGCTTTATTAGGCATTGCTCTAAATGTACAAACATTAGAAATGAAGTAATTCAAGTCTCTAAACGTGTTTCTCGTCTAAATTACACTTACCGGTCTTTTAAACCGGCTTCAAGCTAAAGTCAAAGAAATTTAAGTAATTTTTGCACCAAATGTTTGAAATTGTGAAATTTTTCAAAAAATTGCACTCCCGTAATGCAAATAGCGGGGCCTATTTTTGACTATTTTGGAAAAAGTTGGGGTACCGCCCTCCTTATGAGAAACCTAGATCCGCGACTGACAGTCTCAATCATCAATATTATTGAACACAAAAGCTTGTGCTTAAATAATTGCGCGTTTCTATGACTAGCTCAATTTATTTTTAGTTTCAAAATCTTTAACCGATAGCGTATAATGGTTCAGCTTAAGAAAATTATGAAAACTGCTAGGTTTTAAAGACTCAAAATCCTTGAAGAAAGGCTCAAGCGTGTTGAACACAGACTACAATTTCTTACAAAAGTTTCTTCCACCTAAGATTCAACTCCGATGCCCTGTAAAACATATTTGAATAGGCTTTAAGGCTTCATACAGAAATAATTTTTACCATAGCCTATAAGCTGTATCTTTAATACCGTTCAACATGTAAGGATCATTCGTCCAGTCCACTGGTTCGTGTGGAAACAATTCATTGGTGCCTATAAAAGCCATGATGAAATCTGCAAATTTGTATGCTATCATCATGTAAACTATAATTTCAAGCGATCAACAAAATTTACTTTTGGAAAGATGATGCTTGATACAATGTTTGATTTTTTCGTTCACTATTCTTTAAAAGTTTAATCGAGTTTTAAAAATGTAGTCCATTTGAAGAAATGATTTGTAAGCACGTACTGTACTTACTTCCGCCTTTATAAAAAGAAAAATAGAATTACCTACAGGTTAAAGAAACAATTGACAGTTTTACTATATTTTTCTCTAATATATTTGTTTTTAATCGCATTTTGTGTTGTTTTATTTAGCTTGTAGTCAAAATTGTGTTGGTACTCAAAGATTGCCAGTTATGCTCGTTTCTGAATTTCTGTATGTATATTTTAATTGTTACCTGTATTTTTATTATAATCACTAATGCTCTATGAATATCCATAGGTATTTAACACGGAGTTGTATTACTAGTTGATCGGCCTAATTTTCTGATTCAATAAAATCATATATCCGGAATAGTTCAGTACGAACTGATGACTTGCCACGTTTTGAATAACTATATTGTTCTCATGATTTATTATATATATTCAGGTGTACATCACACAGGCAGGTCTATTTCCGAGGTTACTAGAAAAAAGGTGGTTTTTCGGCCACCAAACCGTCTGTAGACGTGGTGGCCGCGGAAAATTCAGTACTCAGATCATATGGTTTATTCTCGAAAATTGGTGATCCATTTGCTAAATCAATATGGGTAGCATGGCCAGCAAAATGACCCTTATCATTATGCAATTGCTGATCGTACAAAGAGGCGAAATTCGACCGTTCATTGATTGATTCGTCTAATTTTATACGCGCGTCGGCAGATAAGTGTACGGGATAGGAGGTTTTTGGCAATAAAACAGTGTGCGAATAAGATTTATTGTCCTTTGAATAGAAGCGGCGCAGAAAAGCTGAAATAAGATGTTAAAAATGTGACTTAATAGACACACATGTACACTGGAAGTATGGAGGATATCCTCCTACCAGGACATTTTAAAGACATATCTCTCTCAGGCCCGTTTGGGACCAAATCCATTGCTCGAACCATGAAAAAGCGTCAAACGACGTCTAACAGTAATTTCAAGTACAACCACTTATTTAATGTTTAATTTGTTCATCCAGACACTTTTCTTCTATTATTTCGTATTTCATCAAATTTCATCACAAAATTCACAAAGAATAAAATATAACGAACTGGGTATTAAAATTTAATCTTCAAAATCAAAATTAAGTATCCAATTACCCCCCCCACGAAATTCGGTTTACCACCTCCCAAAACTTTTTGAACGTGTGCATGTACATGTGTTAATATACATACATAAATATACATATGAAGAGGATATGTGAATAGCAAAGAAAAACACTCCGATGGAACAAAAAAGGCGAACATACTTAAAATTGTAGATTATTAAGGATGTAAAAGGAGGGGACTAGGAAAACCTACCTATGTACATGCCTAAAGTCGCAAAATCTGTTAAAAATCAGACTTTCTCTAAGCAACGCAAAAATCGATATTCTGCGGCCTGCAGATTGGAATAAACTATTGGACCAAAGAACGATTGAAAAAGCAGCAAGTTAGCTCTGCAGTAGCTATGGGAAATAAGATAAAGTAAAGTAGGAGCGACTTTGCAAGCCAATTGAACGAAATAGCAAAGATCGATGCACTCAAGACAATCAAAGACATTGTTGGTTTAAAGCAATAGCAAACGCGTGAGCTTACGTGAAACAGACTACATGTTGTAGGTACACTTGCATGCCCGTAATGATTGTGTGCACTGATTCATTGACGCCAGGTTCGCTTGCTATGATGCTCATGATAACAAAATAAAACACCTTTAAATTCAATTGCAGTTAGTGCTCTATCAATCACGATACGAAGCAAGTCAGCGTTGCAACTTTCAAGCAATTTACAAGAAGTAAACATTTTAGATTATGTTTATACACACTTACGTGAAGCATAAAAAAGTATTTATAGAAGGTTAAACTTTTTCAGAGGCCACAGAATATACTTCGATTTTTCGCGTTGCTCAGAGACATTCTGATTTTTAACAGATTTTGCGAATTCAGGCATATACATAGGTAGCTTTTTCCTAGTCCCCTGATTTTACATTCTTGGTAATTCACAATCCCAAGTATCTTCGTCTTTTTTGTTCCATCGGAGCACTTTTCTTTGCTAGTACGCTACTTTTAATTAGCATGATTTGAGTAAATCACTCAGTAAACATGTACGGCAATATGCCACGATAATGACAGCAGTCCAAGAACGCGGCAAACAATATTGTTCTGAACATCAGCATTATATTTTTTAAACAAGACAACTTTAACTTATTTAAAAAAATCAAAGGTCTTCAGCAAAAGCTTTAGGCAAATATTGGGTATAAAGAACACTTACGCTCGGATACGTAATCTTGACGTTACATGAAACATTAAAAAAAATTAGCTTCTGCAACGCTCTGACGCTAAATTCAATTTTCAGTGTAAACTTTGCATAACTATTGGGTCTTAAGAAAACATAGTCAGATTCGTAATCTGGACCTTACGGAACATATTCCGAAAAAATTGACGTTTTGCAAAGTTCTGGAAATAAAATAAATTTGTTGAGTAAACTAAACATTGACAACAAATGAATTGTGCAAACTTTACACAACTACTGGGTGTAGAGAAAAGCAACAATCAGATTTGCAATTCCGACGTTACGTAGAACATTAAAAAAATAAAGCTTTCGCAAGGCTCTAGAACTAAAAATAATTTGCAGTGTAAATTTTACACAATCACAGTGTGTAAAGAAGATTTTAGTCAGATTCGCAATTCAGATATTACTCTGATATTACGATCAACCTTTATGAAAAAATTAAGTCTCCACAATGACCTGAAGACAAATAAATATTAGATGTAAACCACTTTACACCACTGTTGAGTGTAAACAAACGCACCCAACTGACGTAAGTACGATGCTCGTATGCCGCTTGACCCTAGTACTTTTTGAGACTTGTGATCATGTCCAGACTCATAACCGGAGAAGTTAGCAAAAAAACAAGACCGAAACACGTTTAATACATTCCATTTTTTACTTTACATCTCCCGAAAAAGCTGAATATTGATGTAAACAAGCTCAATTTGCTGTGACGTGTAACCTTAGGAGGTACTTTATTTTATTTTATTCAACTTGTCCTGACTTCTAAAGGAGAAAATGGCGATCTAAAAAAGGGACGAAAACGTATTTTTCTATTATCCATCATATTTTAAACTTTAAAAATCCCATTGAGTGTAAAGAAATCACAGCTCAGGCCAGTTTGTAGCCTTTAAATCGTTTAAATCGTAGTACGTTTGTATGTGCAAAACTTCTGTTCCGCAAAACATTTGAGATATTTACCAATCAAAATTGGGAATTGCTGCGACGTATAGCCCTTAGAAGGTACTTTATTTCCATTTTATTCAATTTATCCCGACTTATAAGCCGAATGGGGTTGACAGAGAAATCTGTGACAAAATCTGTTTTTTACACCATCCACTAAAATGTAAAGTTTGAACCCCTAGATCTAACTCCGATTTGAGTGTAAGAAAATTTGCGGGTAAGCCAAAGATAGCCCTGAATTCATAGTAAATTTCCCTAGACAGGTTTTTAATGGACTCTTATACAAAGCTCGTATTTGGCAGACATAAACAAGTCGAGAACTCGACCAAAATGTCTTTTTTAAACCTTAGATGTGTACACTCTTTACACCACCACTTCGAAAGTAAGTCACTTAAAAAATAAAAAAGTGTTTAGAGCTTATTTAATTGTCTACATTAAAAAAACTAGACTAATCAGAATGCAAAACTGCGGTAGCAAGGTCGTGTGACCGACCAAAGTTTTATAGAACTATGTTCTAACGTTACAGTAACACACGCTCATCACACAGTGGCTATTGAGTGTAAACAAAAAAGTCTACAAAATCTTTTTTAATTACCTATCTTTTAGAAAAATCGCACAATACAGAAGTATCTCGTTAGAGCTGTAGGGGTAGTCACTTTTTGTTGGGGTCCACGCGGTACCTATGATGAATGCACACTAAAAATCGAAAAACTTTTGCATTCAAAACGGAGCACGATTTTTTGATCTAATGGGTTGAATAAAGATAATCTTAGTGCTGTTTTTGAAATATGTACAAATTGCGCAATTAAAGTGCCAGAACAACTTAAATGCATTTAACTTTAGCTACTTATTAAATTTCATTTTCGACCTAATTCTCTCAAAAAAAGAGAATAGTCCAGATATGTATGTATGTAACATATGTACCTACCATACATACATGCACTAAGTCAAAAGCTCTGGGAGCAGGGTAAATCGGGTTTCCTGGGAGAAGGGGGAGGGGGAAATGAGTAATTTTTTACCTATGTCAAACTTTGACGAATTTTGACACTTAATTCGTTTTATTTCGTTCTTCATTGATATTTATGGTCAAATGTGCCTGGAATCAATAATGATAAGGCCGATTAAAAGACCTGCAACATAAAAAATATACAAAATAATGGAAGAAAATTGTC
Source organism: Mermis nigrescens (assembly GCA_036768485.1). Taxonomy (NCBI): domain Eukaryota; kingdom Metazoa; phylum Nematoda; class Enoplea; order Mermithida; family Mermithidae; genus Mermis; species Mermis nigrescens. The sequence goes on from JAVLUZ010000142.1 coordinate 7,209,629, forward strand.
TGGATGACTTAATTGGACGGTCTAGAGCTCGGAAAATTAGTATATACACCTGAAACAAAACTTTTAGGCGTACTTTAATGCTTTTTCATGGTCCGAGCAACAGTTTTGGTCCCAAAACGGCCTGGGGGGATTATGCCTCCCAAAAGTCCTGGTAAGGGGAATACCCCCATACTCCTCCGCCCCAGTGTGCATATGTGTTACCATAGATGCACAAGGTCAGATTGGCCAGGAAGGGATGAAATGGAGATTGTCGGGTTGGGGAAGGGTAGAACTCCGAATTTTTACCACGGTAAATTGCATTTTTGGTCATTTTTACGTCAAAATCGCTTGAAAATGCACTAATTTCGGCTCAAGCGGCTCGATCGCACCTAACTTTTTGACCCTTCATCGGAGGGTAATAACCCCGTCTACCAGCATACATGTACATTTTCAAACAAAAGACAAAATGAATAACTTCGACAAAATGAAGATGTCTGCCTATTCAGGTGTAAAAAACATTTAAGTGAGGTTCTTGCTGTTTACATAATGTTTAGAAATATATTGGTATATATTAACAGGAGAGTTCGAAAGGATACCCATAATCCAAGTCGGTCTCTCCCATCAGCCAAAGTCAAAAATTTTTGAACCCCCCCCCACATTTTTCGCGAAAACTGAATTTCTTTGGCCATTTTTTGTCATTGTAAGCCGCAAATTGGAGGTCATTTCCCGCGCCCTGAAAAAACCGGAGACCACCTCACCCACCAAAAATTTTTAGCCACTACATGTCTGCAGGGCCGTGTTTAAGGAAGGGAGCGGGGGCAGCCGCCATCCCCGTGGCCGGAAAATTTTTTGAAAGGTAAGAGAATACACGGAAAGATGGAAAAATCGCATGTTTTTGTCGCAAAATCTTCAAGTCTTCAGCGCTTCGCTCCGGATGTGAAGTATTTTCCATAATTTTGGCCCAAGCGCGACCAAATAATGACACTTTTTATAGTCTTTTGTTTTAGTAAGGAAAATTTTTTTAACAAAAGTTTACATTTTATGATCCTAATGGTTAGAGCATGTCGAAAACAGTCGAGCAACGCGTTTGTTTTTGCGAGTTCATCCAGACGAATTTTCCGAATTGCTGTGTACTATAATATAGTACAGTAGCGATTTTAGTATGGTGAAACGGGGTTTTTCGACCTCTGGTAGTGTACGTTAGCTAATTTTTTGGGTTTCTGACGCCAAAAATTACTAGAAATTGTCTCAAAACATTTGTCCTATATAACTTTAATTCTGCCATTAAAGATATCCAGGACAAACAATTACTCATTTCGGCGCGAAGCACCGAAAATTTTTGGGAATTTTATACCTTTTTACAACAGTTTTCGTCTTCCCGAAAATCTTTGTATATGTACAAAGACGGTCCCGAAGTCTTTGTACATCGGAAAAAATCTTTGCCGAATACAAAAAAACCGTGCTAGTTCTTATAGGGGAGAATCGATTACCCATAAAAAAATTTAAAAAACAGCTTTGATTCTGTTGAGGTAATCAATTCTCACTCAAAATTTGGAGTGAAAAATGATAAAAGGCATGTCTAATCTCAGGCCATAGAATTTCTAAAACACGCGTGCACTTACCTGAAACAGACGACTTAGGCGACGTCATTCTCTGAGATAAAGCGGCAGATTTGCCGTAAACAATCGTCCGACTTGTCCAGCAAGCTCAATCCGAGCACGATAACGTCAGAACTTGAGCAGGCCTGTGCTATTCTTTTTACCACTACGTCAATTACTGATTTCTAAAAATGTTTGAAATTCACTGAACGGACAAACGACAAATACGTCGTAAGAATTATTTAATTAAAAAATAGGAAAAGTACAATTTTTGGATTAAAACTGGAAAAAAATTGGTACTGGCTTCTAATTAATTTTTGATGAAAAAATCCAACAAAACTGAAGAGGTATCTTTCGGCGAGAACGACGCGAATAGTAAAATTCAAGGACTTGTGCTTCATTAGTTGTCAAATGCATAGAGTATGTAAACAAGCAACCATATGTAAGTATTCAAAAGTTTGAATTAGTCACAATAGCTATCTTACATTTTATGATATGTATAAAACAGCGAAACGTTACAAGTGAGAAACTAACATTTTCCATTTCTTTCATAATGCTCCTTCGAAAACCAAAAAAAGATTAGAAGTTTTGTATCAGACATACATAATGGCGCAACAATTGATTATCTTGCTCAATAACAAACCATAAAAAATCGGTATGCATTCTTTCGGAACTGGATTTTCTGTGCATAAAGGGTTTTAAGCTATTCTACGAAATTCAAGTTCAGAAAACCTAGTACGACAATCGATTAGTCATTTTCACCGTCTTTAACACGATTATAAAGCTTTGTAGAGACAAACAAAACAGCGAATCGCAAAATTTGGGCGAAATAATTTGACGTACATATGTGTGTACATATTTACCATAAATTCAAGTCATGTCAAAGCATTTATTGCCCAATTACAGAAAAACACGTGTCAACAATAAGGACGCAACTTACAATCATAAAAAAGCTGTGTTTTATATAGCATTCAGAACAACATAAACGACTGCAACGTCAGCAATAGGTACACGCGCCAAAAAAAATAAAAAATAGCAAATGCCGAAAATAAAAAAATGTATCAAAAATAAAGTACACAAATAAAAATATAAAAATCATTAAAAACATTGAAAAAATAATATAAAATATATATCGATATCTCCAAAACTCAGCGCCAATTTACTTTATTTGCATTTGTGTTCACTAAGCCTTCAGCATGTGTTAGATGAAAATAAAAAAATATCAAAATTTATAATTAATGTATGAAAAATTTATACATAAGTGTACAATTTATATATGTATTGAAGAAAAATGTTTTTTTCGTGTAAAAAATGTCCACTAAAGATACAATTAGTAAAAATGAATATAATGCATGATCTTTGTACATATTAGTGATGTCCCGGTGCCGCTTTTTTTACCGGTGCCGGTGCCGGTACCCCCTGTACCGGTGCCGGTGCTACATTAGCATATTATATAGTGTACTATGCTTCTTCAAAAAGGGTTAAATTTGTACCTATTTTTCACCGGATATACATATTAAGGGCAAAATTTCATTTGGCTAGTAACGAATTCATTATTTTTAATTTATGAATACATATTAATTTTCTCACTTAAGCATTAAACAAACAAAAAATTGTAATAAAATTGAAATTCGAAGAAAAATAAAGTTTAAATAGTGTATAATAAGTTTATGTGTAGCGCAATCAAGATTGGCTTGTGCAGTAGTTGATTCTTTAATCATCGAAATTTGGTTTCAGTGCATTAGTTAAATATTCAACTAGTAAGAAACAAACATGAAAATAGCCACAAAAACTTTTTGAGGTTAAACTATTTGAGTTTATCATTTCACATTTTCAATAGCCTCTGGAAACAAACATGGGATATATTAGTAATGCAAAAGACTTAGAACTTCATGTACAAAGTTTTAACAAGCTTTTTCTGTATAATTTGCAGGAAAAAGTTTTGCATAAAAACTATTTTAAAATTCTAGCTGCGTTTTACGGTCTAAATTCTAGCTGCGTTTTACGGTCTTCTGCTCAAGAAATGGAAAAATAAAAATGGATTTGATGAAATTAAGTTGAAAACTACTCTGTAGTACTCATCCTTCTTGCCTACAGATGGTAGAATTAGAAGAACTTTCCGCTCTATATGTCGATGTTTTTAATTTTAATTTATTTTATTTATTATGTCCACGCTTCTTGCTGTTAATTAATGTTTTCAATAAGATGTGTTTCGTTAAATGAATAATTCATTTTTTAAAGCTCGAAGACTTGTACTGAAGTTCAGTCAAAATGCTTCACTATGCTAATCAGAAGATTTTATTAACAAAAAATGCTACCTTTTTGCGCCTTTATTCATTAAATTTGTGATAAATGAGCTTCAATTATCCTTTTTACACTAATTTTTTCTCTTTTATCTAGCACCGGCACCGGCGCCGGTACCAGCCTAGCAACGACCCGGTGCCGGTGCTTGGGCACCGGCGCAGGTGCCAGGACATCACTAGTGCATATACAAAGACAATCGAGAAAAAGTCTTCGTTGCATCCTAAATAATCTTTGCCGAATAATGAAAAACCGTACTGTTACATATCATAGGTAGCGCGTTAGCGCGTACCTTATAATATACTTGGGTACCCCTAACACCTGTGCACCCCCCTACAGCTATAACGGGACACTTCTGGAAGGTGCAGTTTTTTTAAAAAGAAAGATAATAAAAAAATTCGCTGACCGTGTTTTTTTGTTTTTCTTGAAACTCAAAACTGACTGTGTAAAGAAGGTGCAAAGTTTTTGTGTAACGTTATAACATAGGACAAATTTTGGGACATTTATAATGCGGCATGTGGACAACTGAGTATTGATGACTCGAAGAATTGAACAGCATAGGATAATAGAGGGATGAATTCTACAGATGGCAGTTTTTTGTTTTTTGAAATTCGCATTAGTTATTGAATGGCAGTGTAAAGAGTGCGAAAATCTGGGGTGAAAAAGCACTTTTTGGTCGAGTTTTCAACCTGCTTATGTCTGATACTAACTCCGGTTATGAGTTTTTTGAAATGTTTTCTGACAGAAATGTAGAGCGGATCAAGGGCTACATTCTGCATATAAGCAAAGTCTTCTACGCTCTATGGTGAGTTAGATCCTGGGGGTTTTTACACTCTAGTGGATGGTGTAAAAAACTGATTTTAAGTAAGATTTCTCTGCCAAATTTTTTTGCTTATGAGTCAGGGTAAATTGAATGCAGCAGTAATAAAGTGCCTCTCAGGGGCTACACATCGCAGCAAACTGCATTTAAAAAACGCAATATTGAGTTATTTATGGGGGTGTAAAGTTCGAAATTAGAGGTAAAAAATGGGCGAAAAATCACGTTTTTTCCGAATTTTGATTAATAAATCATACCAAATAATTTTTGCAAGAGAATTTTGGCACACAGGAATGTACTACGATTTAAAAGCTACAAATTGTACCAAACCGAATTTCTTTAAACTCAATGGGGAGTTCGGTACGGAATTTAAAAGTTTACAGTGTTCTAAATGATGGAAAATACGTTTTTGTTGCGTTTTTTGTTCGCCACTTTCTCCGTCCAGAAGTCGGGATAAGTCCAATAGAATAAACATAAAGTGCCCTATATCGGGTGCATGTCAAAGCAAATTGTCTATACATTAATATTTAGCGAGTGTAAAGTCAAAAATTTGGTGTTTAAAATGTGTTTCTGTCTTGTTTTTTCTGCCTGCTTCTCCGGTTATGAGTTAGGGACACGATTATCAAGTCTAGAAATAGACCAGGAACCAAATTTGATATGCCAGTCTGGCGCATATGTTTACACTCTACAGTTTTGTGAAGTGGTTTACACCTATTGTTAGTTAGCCCATAGAACATTATGGAGACTTAATTGTTTTCATAAATATTAATCGTAATATCGGGACAATATCAAAATTACGAATCTGACCAAAATCTTCTTTACACTAGGTGTTTACATGAAGTTTACACTACATATGTACTTATCTTCGTTTTTGAGCATTCCAGAAACCTAATTTTTTCCTGGAGTCTAGAAATTTTCAAAGAATCAAATGTGAGACGTCACATAGGCGCGTTTGTTTACATCCAATAGTGATGCAAAGTAGTTTACACTCATTGTTTATTTGTCCTCAGACCATTGTAGACATGCAATTTTTTCATAAATATTGATAATAATATCCGAGTAATATCAGATTTACAAATCGGAATAAAATCCTCTTTACACTAGGCGGTTGTGTAAAGTTTACACTGCTAATTAATCTTCGTTCTAGAGCTTTGCGAAAACCTGAGATTTTTTGCCGAAATCTGAAAATTTACATGGAATCAAATAAGGGACGTCAGCTGGGCGCGTTTGTTTACACTCAACAGTGATGTAAAGTAGTTTATCTTCGTTCTGGAGCTTTGCAAAAACCTAAATTTTTTGCCGAAATCTGAAAATTCATATGGAATCAAATAAGGGACGTCAGCTGGGCGCGTTTGTTCACACTCAACAGTGATGTAAAGTGGCTTACATCTGTGTCTATTTGTCATTAAACCGTTATGGAGACTTAATTTTTTCATGAATGTTGATCGTAATATCCGAGTAATATCGAATTTACAAATCCGACTAAAATCTTCTTTACACTCGTTGCTAGTGTAAAGTTTACACTATATAATAAGCTTCATTCTAGAGCCTCACGGTAGCTTATTTTTCCCTAAAGTCGTCAAATATATATGGAAACAGATGTGATACGTCTGCTAGGGGCGCATGAAGAGTAGTGTAAAGTGATTAACACCTAATGTTAATTTGTTCTAAGAACATTATAGAGGTTTCATTTCTTAATAAATGCTGATCGTTATATCAGAGCAATATAGAAATTATTAATCCCACTAAAATTCTTTACACTCTTGTGTAAAGTTTAAAATGTAAATTAAGTTGAGCTCTAGAAAGTTTTGGAAGCATATTTCTTTACAGGATTTTCTACGTAACATAAGAATTACTAATCAGAATGTTTGTTTCTTGTACAACTAGTAGCTTTGTAAAGTTTAAACCATTCAATTATTAGAAGAACCGCACAGTAAATGAAATCTAGTATTGTATTTCCAGATCTTGCTGATTAAAAGTGGGGTACTAGCAAAGAAAAATGCTCCGATGGAACAAAAAAGGGGAATATACTTGGGATTGTGAATTATCGAGGATGTAAAAGGAGGGGACTGGGAAAAATCTCCCTATGTTATATGCCAAGAATCGCAAAATGTGTAAAAAATCAGACTTTCTCTAAACAATGCAAAAAATCGAAGTATATTCTGCGGCCTTTGAAAAATGTAAAAGTTTAGTAAACAATTGCTGTAGACATGTGCAAAAGAGTATCTACATAAGGTCTGTTGCACGTCAGCTTCCGTGTTTCCTACTGCTTTGAACCAACAATATCATCCATTGTCTTAAATGCATCGATATGTACTATTTCATTCAATTCGCTTAGCTACTGCATTGCTAATTCGCTGTTTTTCAATCAATTTTTTGGTAATTTGAATATTGCTTGCACTTTGACACTTAGAATGGCTGTATCTGCTAAGTGACATGCTTGGTAATAATGAAATACGAACAACTTAATTATGATTTGTTAACAGCATTTCACTTTCAGTCACATTATTAAGCAACTCAAAGTTGAATGAAGTCTGCAAAAAGTTGCATTACGTAATATGCTTTTAAGATATTATGTCGACCAGAAAAAATTATTTTAAAATAATACGTTTTTCAGAGACCGCAGAATATACTTCGATTTTTTGCATTGTTTAGAGAAAGTCTGATTTTTTACATATTTTGCGATTCTTGGCATATAACATAGGGAGATTTTCCTAGTCCCCTCCTTTTACATCCTCGATAATTCACAATCCCAAGTATATTCCCCTTTTTGTTCCATCGGAGCATTTTTCTTTGCTAGTTACTAAGATGTATATGTATGAATGCTCTTTGTGGAAAATAGAAAATGAAATTTAAAATGAAAGTACAGGGTGGTCCACGTATCTATTCCATGTTTTGTTTTGCTACTGTACCCCCAATAGTTGCTGATATTTAATGTAAATTCAACATAATGTATAGTAAACTTCAGAATTTAATTTATTATTATTTCAGGACACTCCGAGTATCATTTTATATTTTAAAGATAATTGTTCATAGCGTACTCCATTTTGGAACGAGCTTGGTAATGGTCCAAAGAAAATTCCGAACGACATCTAATCGTGACCCAACATCACACCACAGTATTTCTAAATGGCATAAGCTATCAATGGAGACTGGATCAGTATAGGATTTGAAAAGAAATCGAAGTCGTTCCGCTCATTCCGACGAAAATTCGGCACGAGTGACAGAACATTTCACCGAAAATCCTCATTCTTCTACACGTCGTGCGGCTAATGCTCTAATGATAAGTCGCACAACCATTCAAAAAATTTTAAAAGGCCTTGAGGGGCATCCTTAGAAAGTGCACATTGTCCAGAAAATAACCGAGGAAGATAAAGACAAACGATTAGAATTTGCGCAGGATGAAATTGACCAAATGGATCAAAATCCAAATCATCTCGCTAATTTGCTTTTTTCTGACGAGGCTTATTTTCATATTGATGGTGGCTTTAATCGTCACAATCATCGTTATTGGTCGGGTGAAAATCCCCGATGGATCACTGAAAAACCATTACATTCTCCACAAACGACAGTTTGGGCTGCAATTGGCGATAACGGCCTAATTGGCCCAATTTTTTTCGATGACAATGTCAATAGCCAAAGTAACCTCCAGATGCTGCTAACCCAATTCTATCCTCAGCTGCAAGCTCGTCATATTGAGAACGATGTTATTTTCATGCAAGATGGAGCGCCACCTCATTGGGGAAGAAATGTTCGCGATTGGCTCAATGAAACTTTTCCCAATCGCTGGATGGGTCGTGGGTCACCTTCCATGCCTTGGCCTCCTCGTTCTCCGATTTAACGCCGTGCAATTTCTTCTTTTGGGGTTTTATCAAGTCAAAAGTGTACACAACGCGCCCGATGAACATTGAGGAATTAAAAAATCGCATTATTCAAGCTTTCAACGATGTTACCGCCGAAATGCGCCGAAAAGTTTTGCTAGAATATCGCGAACGTTTGTTCAAGGTTTTAGAAAATGTTGGTGATCACGTAGAAGTCTACCATTCGTGAAACATAGAGCTTGTCGCTTTAAAATTTACAGAATAAAATTTTAATGTCTGCTTTATAATCTGGCATAGTTTTATCTTGTTTGAATGAGAATTGTTGTTGTTTTATGAAAACAGAGTATGGATAGATACGTGGGCCACCCTGTATATGTATATACATAAACAGAATGGGCCATAAAAACGAATCGCCTATCGACTTGTAATTTTTCAACGACGAAAATAAATGGAATGCGGTTTGCTTTCATAAAAAGCCCATCATCACTGCACTCAGTACATATTTTGATAATTAAGCTTATTGCATTGTCTTGAAGCTACACACAATTTAGCAAAAGTTGTTTTTTTCGAGTCATCAAAGCGTTTGTCAGAAATATTAATTGTATTTGTGTCCCTTTAACTTTCCAGCACTCTGTGACAGTTGAGTGAAACTTGTTTTATTCCGAAAACACTTCATCTAGCTATCATTCAAATGATTCGCTTTGCGGCATTTAAAGTTAGTGTTAAAAAATAATGAAACTTTAATCATAAGTTGCACGTTTTGGCAAGCGCTTGCAAATAAAAAAGGTGATTATGAATGCAGCAACCCGTAGTAAAAGCGCACTTGTCTCACACAGACTAAACTAATCAAAACAGAAATATAAATTAATAAACAAACATTTTTTATTGTCGTATAAAGCAAATCGCGTTCAATAATCCTTTCTTGTTGAAAAAGCAAAAAACTGTAAAGATGACTCATTTTATGCAGTAAATCTGCAAAGTCCTGGAAAAAACGACATTTACTAAATTTAATGTAAACCAATAAAAAGTCAACCAGCATAACTGAAATTTTATTACGTTTCTGCAGCGGCAATAGCCTCTTAGACAAGCAAAGCGCGTTTAATTTGATTAAGTACTTGAGAAGTTATAAGGATTAATATGCGATTTGTTTTTAATGTCCGACCTGTTTAAGTAAAACGTCGATGAACTAAAGGGGTAATGAAAGTCAATACATAGGTTTTAGGTGTTTTGCAAACAGGTTGACAAATCGTAATGTCAATTAGTCCAACGAACCAGAAAGAAAGCAAATAAAAATACTAATTGCATTGCATCTGCATTTAAGATTAATCATACGTGTAACAGAGGGATAAGGAGTTCCCTCACCCAAAGTTATCCGTCCCCCATGCCTTACAGCCAGAGAACTTTTGACCCCACCGATTTTTGGGAAAAAATGAATTTTTAGGTCACTTCCCCCAACACACATGCACGCTAGGAGGGGTATGAGGGGGTATCCCCCTCCGGGACTTTAGAAGAGCATACCCCCCTCAAGCCATTTTGGACCAAAACCTATTGTTCGAACCATGAAAAGCGTGAAACGACGTATAACAGCATAATTTCAATTTACTACAGTTATTTTTCTAGCATTAAACTTATAAATTGTATAATTCAGGCACTTTTCTTCCACTGTTTCGTATATATTCGATGTTAAAGGTCATTCAATCGTCTTTTCGAATTTAATCACGAATATTCATGAAGAATAAAATACAGCAAATTAAAATTAAATACCAGAATTTCACATTTATTAACAAAAACTACTCATTAACCTTCTCCCAGAAAACTCGGTTTGCCCCCTCCCCCCACCAAGAGCTTTAGACCTGGTGCATATTTGCCCTCAAAAAATTGGCCGCAACCCATCTACCAAAGTTTTGAGCCGTTACATGTGTGCGGTCAATGCTCTCACGTTGGATTCTCCGAGCAAAACGCTGCAATCGAGAACTAAACTCCTGCTCGCTCTCCTAACTTTCGTTACTTTTACAACTTGACCAATCTTTTCTAGTTGCGTTACAAATAATAATGTGCAATCGGAGAATTTCGTAACAAAAAATTCGGTGCTTATTTCACATATGACGGACGAAAACTATAAAATGAAGGATAAATCGGACAAAATTAAAGCATAAAAACTGAAGGCATCATGAAGCTATTATTATTATTATTATTATTATTATTATTATTATTATTATTATTATTATTATTATTATTATTATTATTATTATTATTATTATTATTATTATTATTATTGATTATTATTATTATTATTATTATTATTATTATTATTATTATTATTATTATTATTATTATTATCATTATCGTTATTATTATTATTATTATTATTATTATTATTATTATTATTATTATTATTATTATTATTATTATTATTATTATTATTATTATTATAAGACTAATTCATTTAATTTTCGCCAAACTTGATTCTACGACCATTTGAATTTCATAACTGAAAAAACCTTCTCTCATTCTTCATCAATAGGTCTTTTAGACCCTTAATAAAAGCAGAATAGAAGTCATACACACAACGATTTTGCACAGCCCTAATGAAAGATCGGTCTTGCAAATGGAATTTGGCGCTCATTGGTCTAACGTGAAGAACATTTCAATAAAAAAGGAAAACAAGTACAAACATGCGTCTAAAATAGAATTTCAGCTCTCCAATGTCCTCCATAGCACAAAGTCCTCAAAATTTTCTGTTTATCTATTATCTCGATTTTTTTCGAAATCATTCCAGAAATAATGAAAAAATTCATGTATTTAACAATTAACATGAAGGAAAACATACATACCTTCAGGCTTGTATTCCAGGATTTCTATTTCGGGGGGGGGGCGAAAATTTTGAGGTCAGAAATAAAATTTAAAAAAATTTTCACTTCATTCAAATATGATATACATCAAATTAATCGTTTAAGCTGTCATCGGCACAACTGATTTCTCATCATTTAATCGACGAATTGTATTCAATCATTGTGTTTTACAGAGAAAAGTAAAAAATAATAAATAATTCGGCGCGAAACGCAGAAAAGATTCGATATGTTCAATTCTAAAAGTCTAACTCAATTTGAGCGCTTATGAGCGAGCTAGAAGACAAAAAAACATAGCGTCGGAAAAAATTAATATGCTGTCCAAGTTTAACTCAATTCTGAGTGATTTCGAGCGCTTTAGATGACAAAACTATAAATAAACAATAAATGTGACGCGAAGCACCGGAAAGCTTTAGCTGAAAAAGAATGCTAAAACAATGGATGTCCCCGGGCAGGCTTTTCAGCCGGGGCCGGGGCTGGCAAGATTTTATGCATACTAATGTATGCTGGTAAATTATTTACGGTACTTTTTTACATTACTTAATCATGTAACTGTGAAAAGAAGATTTATTTCAGGTTTCTCACCGTATAATGGCTTCAAATTAAAAGCTTAAGAAGTTAAAAACGGTTTGAAAAATATCAATGATGCACGTGATACTAAAACGTCTAATTAAATGACAATTATTAGCGATAAATTATAAATGTGCAATCTTCAGATTTTCAAAACTTCATGACTGATTTCCGGAGAGGTAAAGAATTGCGGGGTAATTTCAAAGTTTAAATAGAATACCTATATCTCTTAGAATCTAAGCTCTAAATTAATGAATGATGTCAGTCTTTAAGAAAAATAGAAATTTTTTGTGATGCTACGTGCTCGTCATTTTATTTATGGTATAGATTAATTTTTCCGCTGAAAAGCCAATAAAGTGTAATAAAATACATGCCAACAAAGCATGTATTTTTATTTTAGCATTATCATTTTTGTTTAAATTTCCACTTTAAAAATCATTAATTTTCGGTTAAAAAAACTGTTAACTTATCTATTGATCATATACATTGCAGTTCTTGGATTTAAGACTCCCGATTCTACATTTTCTATTACGAATTAGTCGTGTCTTCCAGCTGTACTAAGCCATAAAAATTATGGATGTACAAATTTTAAATATGTTTTTCTTGCCAAGATTGTGGCTGATGCGACAAATATTACCGACAGCACAAGCTTGATTCGCAAGGATTTCCTTGAAATTGTGAATTACGAAAGAATATTTATATATGATTCTACATCAGGGCACCAAGGACTGCGATCACAGCATGGAATTTCTGAAGCTGATCCTTTAATTAATTTCATGCATTCCGTCTGTTCAGAGCCAACAGATCATCAAATTTCATTTACAAGATCTGACAGAATAGAAAAAAATTATTCGTCATCCGATTAAGGCTATTGATATAACAATAGTAATATTGATATTAAATATTTGTACTAATAATTAATTTAAAAGTAAAGCGAATACGCTGAATTCAAATTGCTTGAGTTGGGTCCAAATGTACATTTAGCTATAGAAACAATTCAACGATCAAATTTTGCCATTTGAATTCGTCACGTCAATATTCTGAAATATACCATTTCTTTGGTTCCTCATATTTTCCGAGATTGATTTCGGAAGAAATTGAAATTAATTGCAAATGTTTTAGCTCCGGCCCGGGGCAATCCTTGCCCCGACCCGGGACCGTGGCATAAGCCCCAGCACCGGGGCTTGGGACATCCCTACTAAATACCTATTTTGGCGGTGTTTTAGACGCACTTTGCAAATTTTCCATTTTTCCATTAGGGGGACCCTTGAAAAAAATTTCATTTCAAGGGGGGCGGGTTACTCCCCCGCCCTCTGAATACAACCCTACATACCACCTTTATATTAAAACTAATAATTTGATTTTAGTGTTAATGATCTGACAATCTCATTTGCACGCATACCAATGACGGTCGAGCAAAAAAGCTCTGGTCATCCACCACCCCGCAAAAGTCACCGTTAGGTAACATGTCTTTAAACTCGTGATTATCTAAAGCGGGCTCGCATAAGTTTTAACGATCAGATATTTCGAAAAGCGTAAAAAAGTAGAAAATATTATTGCTTCGATCTTTAGTCACGTCCTGCTTTATGAATATTCAATTCAGTGATCTATTTAATAATTAGTTATCTAATAAGAAGTAAATAAGTAATCTCCTTATTATATATTCAATCATCTAACTTTCAATACTCTACAGCAAATGAAGGAAGAATGAAATGACACTGAAAGGATTATCACTTATAAAATGTTAGTCTACCTTCTTAGTCGACAAAA
>JAVLUZ010000142.1:7223350-7263253 GCA_036768485.1 Mermis nigrescens
TCAAATCAATAGTAACGATCACACATTCCTATAGGGGGGTGAGGGGGGTATTACCCCCACCTAAGGGTCCCAGACTTGAATCACTGTCAGACGATTTTGAGCTATCAAACGTTTTCTGCAATGATTTTTGGGTACGAAAGCAACGCAGATGTAAAAAATTTTTCGGCGCTTCGCGCCGACTAATACATTTCTGTTTTATTTACCCATAAAATACCTAGAATGAAGTTAAAATGATCCGAAAAAACAAAATTTTCGATGAATTCTTATATTTTTTACTTACAAGAGTGACGAAACTAGTGAAAATGGGACAAAAAGTAGTTAAAAATGCAGTTTTTCAGGATGTTTTAAGCGTTTTGCATATTTGACCTGCAAAAAAGGCTAGAAATCTAAATTTAGTGGTCTCAAATTTTGGGATTTCACCTTCCTCTGAACTTTCGACCTTGGGAAACTATGGTACCGATCATAGATGCACATGGTCAGGTGGGGTGGGCACCAAGAGATGAAATCCAAAATATGTACAGGCCTGTAGGGAGGGGGGGTAGGGGGGCCTGCCCCCCCGAAACCAAAAATTTTCTCAAAAACACCAAAGGGGGGAGTAAAGGAAAAAATAAGATTCGCAAAAATTTTCGGCTTTTCGCGCCGAAATGAGTAATTGTGTGTTCTATATATCTTTATAATGGCAGAAATTGCATTTCAGGAGGAAAAATGTCAAATTTTTCGGCGCTTCGCGCCGTTTTAACACGATTCTTAGTGATTTTTGCCCTTAGAGACCTAGAAATTAGCTAAAATACACTACCAAAAGTCGAACAACTGTTTTTACCACACTAAAATCGCTACTGCACCATATTAAAGTACCTAAAAATTTATGTGTACGGAAACTACAAAGATTTTTGGGAAGACAAAAACTGTAAAAAGGTTTAAAATTCCCAGAAAATTTTGAGTAATTGTTTGTCCAATTTTCCTTTAAATCAAAAAGTACACACTTTAAACTCATTTTATCACACAAGAAATATAGCTTATCAAGATACATCAGATTTCTTGTTGACTAAAAAAGGCGGACTGAACAGAAAAAGCGTAAAATCATGCCGTTTCGGTGTTTTTGATAAATTTTTTGGCCTGCTAAATAACCATATTCTCGTAAATTTGCTGCAAATTTTAGTGTTACAATTTTTGCTCCGATGATCTCTGGTGCGTTGGCTTCTGGGGCTCTGCCCCAGACCCCGCTGGGGGGCGCTTGAGCGCGCCACCCCAGACCCCCCCAGCCGTAGGGAAGGCTACAACCATGGTAACAGGGGTATCTTTAACAGTATACTTTTTTAAGTAAAAAAAAATCTTGCCCCCCTCCCGAAAAAAAATTCTGCTTACAGGCCTGAATATGTATGTAGTTAATAGCGAGAGGAAATGCGGACTTTTAGTTTAGTAATCTTTGGTTACTATTCTAAAAAATGCATTTCGATTACTTTTCAAATAATTAAAAAAAATTCTGCGATATTAAAACGGAACCTTTGACTTTAAATAAAATTATATTTCCAACGTTGTCAGATTGAGGTGTCAAAAGCGTTGAATATAAATTAGTTCGAGCTAATAGAAATTTTCTTCTTCGCAAAAATTTTTTCACGCCGCCTCCCAGAATTGGTGATTTTTTAAAGTTCCCATAAATGTTCTAAAAATGTGTAGAAAAGATGCTTTTTAATCGTTTTTAGCTATTTATTTGCTCAAAAGTGCCAAATTTTTAACGCTTCGCGCCATTATACTCATGTTTTGACTATATTTTGTTCAATTTGTTCCGACTTTTTTTATTTCTTTTCGAAATTAATTTATGTTTTTATGCTCTAGAACGATAGAGCATCGTCAGAAACGCTGAAAAACGATGTTTTTGACGCGTATCTACTAGTGTTTTTTTTTGTACAAGGTCCATTTGTACATGTACAAAGATGGTCCCCAAAAGTCTTTGTACATTTTGTACACACACATTTTTGGGTACTAAAATATGGTACAGTAGCGACTTTTGTGTGGTAAAAACAGAGTTGTTCGACTTTTGGTAGTGTATTTTAGCTAATTTCTGGGTCACTAAGGGTAAAAATCACTAAGAATCGTCTTAAAACGGCGCGAAGTGCCGGACATTTTTCCTTTTGAATTGCAATTTCTGCCATTATGAAAATGTATAGAACATACAATTACTCATGCCGGCGCGAAACGCAAAAATTTTTGCGAATTTAAGACCTTTTTGCAATTTTTTGTCTTCTCAAAAATCTTTGTACATGCACAAAGATGGTCCCGAAAAGTCTTTGTACATCGGGAAAAATCTTTGCCGCATATAAAAAAACCGTGGTACCTACCATTTTTGGACCCACAAAAGGCACTTCCCCCAGAATTCCCATGCTGTGCATGTATGTCCAACAGTGTCTTACTTTAAACCCTCAGCAGGTTCAATAATCTTTGCTACAAACTTGCGTGTGTGCATATTTAGAAAGTCTCCAGATTTTCCTGCAAAAATACATGTTTCTACGAGCTTCCGTGAAATAAATTTGCGCATTAATCTTTTTTTACTAAATGCTTCTCAGTCGGTGTAGATAAATACAACGTAACAGCGGGATGGGTTATCTCCCAAACCAAATCTGGTCGACTTCCCATAATCAGAAATTTTTGACCGCCCTTTTTGGCAAAAACTTGCTTTTTTTGGCTTGTTTGCCATTCCTGGCCAAAAATTTACGGTCATTTACTCCCCCTGAAAATGGTCGAGTATATACCCCACCCAAAATTTTGAGCTGTTATACGTGTCTGGGTTCATACCTTAAAATATTGCACTATTTTGTCTATGGCATTTGCTTTGTCTGTAAAATCATAGCATCCCGTAAACAGGGGAGAAAGATTGGAAGGGTAGAAGGCGAGGTTGTGTCTCTGATTATCTAGATGATAGTCGAACCAGACACCGATAGTATCGTTGTAGAATAGCTTCATCATTGTCTTTGTTTGTTGATGGTAAAGGCGTTCGAATTTTTCAGCCTTGTCCGTATTTCCTGAAAAACGAATTAATGCTTAATTCTTATTTGGTTTTCTAGAATCGTTAATTTTTTACAGAACCTTTTCTAATTCTGATATGTAGGTTTAGGCCCGTAGCCAGGATTTTATTTCGAAAGGGAGGCAAAAAAATTTTGAGAGTCAGATAGCTCGAGAACCATTAGGGGTTATCAAAAATAAGGGAATTTTTGAACGTTTGTTTAAGACTTCTACGCAACAACGAAGGAAAATTTCAAAAAATTTTTTAAATATTTTTCAGCATATGTCATACTCTAACACAAAAAATCTATCATTTAAACTATCTGTGCGGCTTATTTCTCATCGTCCTGTCCATAAAAAATTTCTTAATTTTCGTATTTGTTTTCTATCTTTGTGCTCTGCAAACAAAAATAACCAGAAAGTTAGTTATTCAACGCGAAGCGCCGGAAAAATTTGACATTTTCTCTATGCCTAACTCAAATTTGAACGGTTTAAAAGACAAACTTTGCAGAAACAAAATTTCGCGTTTACTAGCTCAAAAGTACGCCAAAGACCTGTTTTAGCGACCTTTTAAATGCACTTTGAGAATTTTTCATTTCTTCCTTTGTAGGACCCTTGTTAGAATCAAAAAATTTTTTGGTTAACGGGGGGGCAACTGCCCCACTCTTCCCACCCCCTTAGCTACGGGCCTATGTAGGTTATAAATTTCAAACTGAGTTTTCCAATGACAGTCAAGGTTTTCTGCTTTTTCAGCTAATGCATAAAGAAAAGAGAAATGAAAATTGATAAAGAAAAAGCCTAAGCAAAAATTGTCTCACACTACTCTATCATAAATACCTCAGTGCGTCCCTGTGCTAGCGTGTCCATCTACTTAATTGCAAAGTATTCTTCCAGTTTAATAAATTACCGGATAAAATTTTGGTTTTGCAGTTGACATTTCTTTTATCTTACTTTCTGCGAATTATGGGTTCCGAGCAAATCGGTTATCGGGAGCCAACCGATGATGAGTGTCGTGATATAGCGGAACGGCGTGCCAGATCGGACAAAATTAGTAAAATTATGGCAGAGTATCTCTTGAAAGGACTTCGCATGCTAGCAACAAATTGCCCAGTGTGCTTAGTGAGCCCGTTGTTGAATTCTATAGTGTTCCTTATTTATTTAAGAGCTTTTTCATTGAATTTAATTCACAGGAATTATATAAGAATGGTTTGGAAGTCTGATGCAGTCTTGCCGTACAACAGTGGGAAAGATCATCCTATAACTGAATATACTGTACAATTTCACTGCTATCGTGTTAGTTTAAAAGACTTTAGGCATTCTTGACTGTTTCAGATAGCACTCGAACAAATGTAACAGATTATACTTCAAACCGTTAGGGTCACCAGTTTCAAAAAATATTGATGAATCTAATCGACTTATATAAGGTTGTGTTGTTGTATTCATAGGAGCACAGCGTGGCCGATCTGGAGAGGGTCAAAAATTGAGCTTTTTGGGCCAAAATTATTTTAAAAACTTTTATAAGAGCTAAAATAGCGTTGAAGCTACCTTATTTCACAGTTTCTGGTCAATTTGAAGAATTTTTTAGGAAATTTTCAATGCTCATCTTTTTCAGGCCTTCATTTTGCCTCATATTCCTCACGAAATTTTCCATTTTTCTATTCTAAAGGGTTTCAACCCCACATGCATGTCTGGCCATGTATGTGCTCATAGTCAGATTTGCACGTTAATTTTCAAAAATTTTGTGGGAATATAAGCGAAAACGATTTGATTTAACATTTTTCTGTCTACAGGAAAGCTTGATCTTAATTTTGAATCGTAGTGGATCTTTTTTGCTTTTTATAGTATAATAAACTATTTTTAATTTTTTTCGTTATTATCTTTTTTTGCCATTTTTAACATTTGAGACCGTTAATGATGATTGACTATTTGATCCGATCACGCGACAAGAGCGTATCCAGTTGATGTCTTCAAAATGGCTAGAAATATAATATTTTAAAATAAACTTCATTCTGCTAGCCATCTTTCATAATCTTCCAAAATACAACCACTAATATAAAAATCTGGGAAAAAAACAAAGGTTTTTAAATACTGAGTGGTTTCACTTCACCATTTGGTCTGAAACACTTGGTTCTAATTTGCCTGAGTTGTGAAGTTTCAAATCAGCTCTTCTCTTGAATATATAGGATGAATCACATGATATAAAATATTTTACTTTATACCGCGAAATACTTATTTTTTAAATTGAACATTCATTAAAATGTATAATTTGTACTTTTATTTTATAAAATATTTTTATTTATTTGATTTTTTTGCCCATACAATCGATCTTTTGATACGTTATGTAGGTTAACTTGAAATAATAAAAAAGTCTGCCACTTTTTTACGCCTGCAATATACCTAACATTTTTCGGATAGAGATGGATTCTCGATTCCTTAGAATCAGAGCCTGTGTCCATTGCGTTACAAAAACAACTATTTAGATGAATTGTTTTAGTGTGCAAAATGATTGTGACGAAACCTCAAAGTGTTCACAAAATGGGCGGAACCCCAAATTTTCCTGATAATGTCAAAAATTGTCTAAAAGATCTTGTCCATTATACTTAATGTATCGGTTTTTTGCAGTCTTCTGATAGACGGAATCTTAGGTGGGCAGCACCAAAATTCTAGGGGGAGTGCGAGATTTTTCAAAAATCGAAAAATGGTCTTAAAAAGGGTGGTAGGTATGGCGAAAAAAACAAAAACAATTTCAAAAATTGAATTCTGGCGGATATCCGGCCTTCTGGGGGTGCATACCCCCATCCCCCACGCCCACGTGTGGACAGAATCATTTGTTATTTGAAAGAAATAAAAATTTTCAATAATTTTCTACGGAAAACGCACGAAATTAGTGCAAAAATCGGTTTCAAAGCACTGAAAAAGTTCTTGAGAAATCATTCTAAGAACTAAAAAATCCTTGTTCTGTGCAAAAACAACTCTTCGAACGAGAAAATAAATATTTTAGAGCGTCTAGAAAGTCAGTAAATGTCATTAATGAGTACCACCCGCCCGATGCAAAGCGCCGGAAAAATTTGAAAAATCTTGATAAAAAATGGCTAAAATCATCAAAAATACACTTCATTCTCTATTGCGCTCAATGACGACTGGGAACCACACATGGGCGTGGGGGTTGGGGGGTATGCACCCCCCAGAAGTTGAAATACCCCCCCCCAGAAATCAAATTTTGAGAATTTTTCTCGCTTTTTTAGCGATTTTTTGATGCCATTGGAAAGTGCTCGATGAGAAACGTCGAAAAATGGTGTTTTTTTTCGCCATACGACCACTTTTAAGACCATTTTTGACCTTTGAAAATTTTTTCACCCCTCCCAGAATTTTGGTGCTGCCCACCTATGCTGGGAGCGCTCTCCCCCGTCCCCTCTAAATCCGCGCTTGAACCATTGAATGCAGAATTTGATTTTCCGACTAAAACTTATTAAAAAGTATGTTCATTATTTAACTTTGCCTTGCTTTTGCCTCATTTTCCCCAGAAAATTCCTAATTTTTATTCAGAGGGATCATGGACCCCAAACCTCCCTTTCATGCATGTCTGCTTTGTGATCCTTGTCTATCTCTTCACGCTCAGATGAGCCGCGTCGATTGTTTTGATTTCGTTTACATACTTACGTTGCTTAAAAATAAGTCAATAAATTGTTGTTACGGAAATTTCTCACCTTACTTTATTGTCAGAGCGATCTGAAATTTTTTTGTTTTTCGTGCTTAATGATTTCAAGAAATTTTGATCTGATATGGGCGTGTGGTGGCTTAGCTGCATAGGTGGGCAGCACCGAAATTTAAGGGGGGGGGTGAAAGATTTTTTAAAGATCAAAAATTGTCTTAAAAATGTCGGTTTGGCTAAAAAACACAATCTTTTAGTGTTTCTCATCAAGCACTATCCATTGGCATCAAAAAATCGCGAAAAAATAGAAAAAATTTCAAAAATTGATCGGGGTACCGTCGAACTCGGATAAGTGCAAATCTGATAAGGCGCAACCTCGGTTACATGCAACAGACTTTCATTTCCCGATTTTCTTCCCTATGTTTTACGTGTGGTTGCAACTCGGATAAATGCAGCTCGGGTAACTGCAATACTCGCTTAAGTGCAACCGTTTTTTTATCCACCAACCCATATTCACAATGCGTAACTACAACTTTTTAGAATGGATGATGAATGTCTGCTAAACAAGCGCATTTTTTCGTGCACCATCATGCTTTTCAAGAATGTTACTGGTGTTTCCCTAATCATTTTGTTGTTCTTTCATTATTATGTATGCCTCATTGTTGGATTTCACTTTTTCCAATATTTTTTTCAGCATTTTGTCGAAAATTGATGCATAATTACGTTATAAGAATGGCTGCTGTTCCAAAAAAATTACTACATTCTCCATAGCCCAAAAACTGGAAATTTTGGACGCTTTCGATTTTGCACTGTTCTAGAGACACCTCGAATAAAAGCAACCTTTTTCGAAATTTCATAAGACACATCCAATAAGTGCAACCTTGCTTAAGTGCAACATCGCTTAAGTGCAACTTTTTTTGGCATCCCGAGCAGTTGCACTTATCCGAGTTCGACTGTATTTTGTGTTTTGGGGGGTATTCGGCTTTCTGTGGGGGACCTTACTGCGCCACGCCCACGTGTGGTTAGCGGAAGGGAGGTTTCGCAGAAGTTGAACCCCTGCAGACTACTGTAGACTCCGCAGAATTCTATTTTTAGTATCGTTTTTGGCCATTTCACCCAACCAGACCTCCAAGAATTTTTTCGCTACCCGTGTATGCTTATGATTCTTAAAACGTTTACATCAATTTTTCTGGCCTTTTTGCGAACTTAATTTATTGGCATTATATATATCCTGAATTTGGGTGTTGTTCATCCTATGTATTGCCCGAAATCTGTTCCGTTTGCTTTTGATTGTCATTTGTGTTTTTTCCCAAGACCGTCTTGCTAGCCGATAAATCAGGAAAGACATTTTGTGTGGGGTGCGAAGTGGTGGACATCGAATACCAGACACAGATCAGAGCTAACGCGTCTGCTAAATTGCCAGTGGAGATTTCTAGCTCTATTTCGAATGGCTGTTCGTTGCTTACGGGTACTGATCAACGAAATTTGGGAATTGGCACGCAGCCAAAAGAATTTGAGGAAGTACCACCGGAAACGTCGGTAGCTCATTTGCAAGGGAGCATGTCGTCTTATAAAAATGAAGCACAGATCGTGACAAAGGCTACTGTTGCCGTCCTCGAATGCTTGGAAAGGGCAGCGGCGAATTTGAAATGCCAGAATGAAGCGAATGATACGAAGAATGATATTTGCATTGAAAATATTAGCGTTGTTGAGGCTTGCGCGAAAGCGTTAGATGTTTTACGAAAACTAAAATAATCAGCGATCTTACGTTCGATTATATGTCGCTTAATCGGATTGAATTAATATGCAAAATAAATTATTTGATGAAACACAAAAGATTATCTCTTTTCTCACCTAAGGTCCTGTGCAGATCTGCTAAATTCCTGTAATTGCCGCATAGAATAGCATTCAAATCGACTGGCAACACAAGTCGCGTCTTTTGCATCCTAAATGTGACAGAGTCAGCCAGCCATCGGCTTGAAAAATCCCATCCGCTTTCTGCCGCTGACGCTATATTGCTATACAAGTTCGCCTGATCTTCTGAAATAAAATTTTGCGGGTAGTTTTTACAGGGCCTAAACTACTATTTTGCTGATAAGACTCGATGAGAAACGTTAACATGCGCATAAGGGCCAAAAGGGGTTAGAATTGGATTCTCTAGAAATATGGAAATAATGAAATGGTAATCATGCGATAGCGTGACATCGTTCAGAGATCATTTCGAATTTGTTCAAATTGTGCTTTTTTTATCCATCTCCACCTCCACTGTAAATGGGCAGCAGCCGAATCCTTGTGAATTTCGGTGATTTAAAACTTGTAAAAATTAAATTGCAAGAGCCAGGGCCCAGTTGCACCAAATTAGGAGTGTAACAGTTAGGAGTAAAGGTGTAAATTTCGGTTGCACCATCTAGGAGCTAGGAGTAACATTAGGAGCAAAGAGGACGTTTTAGGAGCAAGTTTAGGTATAATTTTTCAGGTGGGTTGCACTCACGCTTAGGAGTAAATTTACTCCTTATCTTCGCACAAAATGTTAGGAGTGTCAGTTCTCTCCTATAGCTGTCGGTTGTATTGAATTAGCGATGAATAGTACTAACAGTGATAGTGATGATGAAATTATTGAAAAAATACGCCGAAAAAGAGTGCAAGAAGCGTATTAATTTCGATGTTAATAATTTCGAAGAATGTTTTTGAATGTCGCGGCAAGCAACGGAACGTGTTTGGTAGATAATTGGACGATTTTTACAGCCAAATAATAACAGGGCACTTTCTCTAAAGCAATAGACTTTATCAGCTCTAAGATTCTAAGCTGCTACTAAAAAATTTCAGGATATTGTTGGTGATGCTCTGGGTTAGCATAAGTCTACTATTTGTCGGAAAATTCGATCCCTTGTTCAGCTAATTAATGACATATTTGGCATACAGTCGCAGATTTTCCAAATAGCTTGGCTGAGTTGACTGAAAATGTTCGAAAATTTATGGACATCGCAAAAATCTCGTCTAAGAAACTCCTAGAAACACTCCTAAAATTACTCATAGTTAGGAGTCTAGGACTGAAGAGAGTTTACTCCTAGTAACAATGAAAAAATTACTCCTAGGTAGAGCTGCACGCGGGTACCCGGGTATACCCGGGTACTCGGGTAGAAAATAGTTTTACTACCCGGGTATACCCGAATCCCCTAACACAAAATGGAAAATTAGCACTGCAGTTATGCAATATGTGCTAAGAATCGAATTAGAAACCTAGAAACGTATTGCTTCTAGTGCGATTGAATCACAATGTAAATGTGATATGATATAATCAACCGTATATTGTTAAATAAGCGAGTCTGTTAATATTTCCTATTGTCACAGTATATCGCACATACGGTTTAGGCAAATTCCATCATTCAGGTCTTTAGTTAAATTATTTTATTTGTGCCGAATTCTTCTTATTCTCTATTGTAAACAAATTTAAACAAGAATTTATCTGCTAACGACGCTTTTTTCTAATGCATTTACTTCTGTGACCATTATATAAATTTAGACTGCAACTTTTATTCACATCGTGCGCGCAACTGTTTTACTTAGACCTGATTCAAAGCCTATCGATGTTCCAAATGCAGTCAGCCATAGGCGTAGCCCCCAAAATTTTCAAGAAATGTTGTTGATTTTTTTGTTGGACTAATGTGTGTCCAGAAAATTGAGTTCAAAAAGACAAAAACCCGGCGCTTCGCGCCAAGTCATTATTATTTATTGCTATATAGATCCAATGAATTTAAAAGCTTGAATCAGCTAAAATAATCCAAAACTTCGCATCACTTTAGTTATTTAATGCACTATTAGTTCATTGAATGAAACTGCACATGCTTGTTGAACATAATAGTAAAAGTGCGAAAATGTTTGCGTACCATCTCTGCTTTGTTTATCTTTGTTTACAAGGACGCATAATTCTATTTTAAATGAAAGGAAAGGCCAAATTTTCTTGTGTTTTTGCGCATTTTCTGTTTTCTGAACTATTTAATAAGAAGGCCACAAATGGGCCTGAAAACGGTAAGAACAAAATTCTCATTGATACATCTTTCAATGACTTATTGGTTGCGACCCATTGCTGCTCTCACTTAGCAAAGGTCGAAAAACGCATTTCAGCTCAGAAGTTTTGTGAAGTGTGGGAGTTCATCAATTTTAAGTTATTTTGGGCTTAATCCAGAACCGAGATTTTGCCGATTTACGAAAATTTTAACGTTACTAATAAATTATAGTGCTTTTTTACAAAATTTTCCGGGGTTCTGCCCTGGACCCCGTTAGAGGCGCTTGAGCGCGCCACCCCAGACCCCCAGCCGTACTATCTCGTTTTACACGTGCAAAGAGATATTTAGGAGGACCATAGCTTCCCAAGATCGAAAGTTTAGAGGGGGGTGAAATCCCAAAATTTGAGACCACTAAATTTAGATTTCTAGCCTTTTTTGCAGGTCAAATATGCAAAACGCTTAAAACATCTTATATAGCATGTTTTAATGTGAAAAACTGCATTTTTAACTACTTTTTGTCCCATTTTGACTACTTTCGTCACTCTTGTAAGTAAAAAATATAAGAATTCATCGAAAATTTTGACTTTTCAGATTATTTTAACTTCATTCTAGGTATTTTATGGGTAAATAAAAAAGTAACGTATATACTAGTCGGCGCGAAGCGCCGAAAAATTTTTGACATCTGCGCTGCTTTTGTACCCAAAAATCATTGCAGAAAACGTTTGATAGCTCAAAATCGTCTGACAGTGATTCAAGTATCGGACCCTGAGGTGGGGGTAATGCCCCCCTCACCTCCCCTATGGGAATGTGTGAGGAGGACAGAAAAGGTAAAAGGATTGAGAATTTTTAAAAATTTCTGGCGCTTCGCGCCGCAATTAGTTTATCTTTTCTGTATGATTAAAGCGGTATAAATTGAGTTGAAAGAGTAAAAACGTCAAAATTTTCCTGCGCATAGCACCGCCGATGATTGTCTTTCTTTTTGTAAAGCTCCAGCATTGCGTTTAAAAGCCTGGATCAGTCAAAATATCTTCATACTAAGTTAATAATTCGTAGTTTTCCTGTTCTGCTCTGTCAGACTATTAGTATTCAGTATTCATATATCTATACAACATGTTAAGGGCGGTAAAAAATGACTGAATTTCTTGGTGCTTTGCGCCACTTATGATTTACGAACTGTTTGTCAATAAAAAGGCCGTAAATTCTACATGAAAACGGTAAAAATTTCGAAAATTTTTGGCGCTTCGCGCCGTTGGTTCCTCACAATCAGTGCGCCATAGAATACCGTTAAGAAAAACTGTGGAAGAATGCGAAAAAGCGAGAGCGATTAGTGATTAAAATTGAAAGTAATGCTAAATTGCTAAAACCATGTTTGAACTTGGAATGAAAATAAAATCTTGAACTTAACCAGCTTTATTAGTATTCTCTATAAGCAAGTGAAGTATCGTTTTTATCCTTTTTAAATTGGTATGTAATCATGCAATGTTAATTGTTAATCTTCAACCCCAACCCCGACCCCGACCCGACCGGGGGTGAAGATCTGACCCTGTACGATCACTGCTGTCAACCGAAAATAAACAATGTTCACTGCATTCTCTTTTATCTAAGGTCCTACCCGGGTATACCCGGGTACCCGAATTACCCGGGTACCCGGGTAATGAAATAGCCGGGTACCCGGGTAGTAAAATTTGCAAAGTGTGCAGCTCTACTCCTAGGTTAGGAGTAAGTGGTGCAACCCGATTTAGGAGACTCCTGAGCCAGGAGTAAATTTGCTCCTAACTCCTACACTCCTAGTCTGGTGCAATAGGCCCCAGCTAACGGATTAAAAAAGTGTTATCTTTGAAAGTGAGGCTGAAATAACGCTTATCGAGCTCCGAGCTACCTTTTGCGATCAAATCCGTAGGTTAGCACTAAATAGCACAAAAGCTATGGCACATAGGTTATAGGTTATCCATAGCTTGCAGATAGGCGATTTTGAGCATATAAAAATCTTTCCTGCTGCTTTTTGCCAATTTTACCTTTCTTGTCAGAAAATCCTATTTTTTCCTTATGAATCTTCTCTGAACTCAACCTCAGGTGCACGTCTTGTCAAGTGACCAGTCTGTGAGGTTAGTTAAAGAGTGCACAGCACGATCAGTCCAGTTGAGCGGACTAACCGTAGCTTTTTGACTACAAAAAATCAATATATATATATATATATATATATATATATATATATATATATATATATATATATATATATATATATATATATATATATATATATATGCTAAAATTTATCATTATAGTTTCAAGTTAGCTTCAAGCCCTTGGCAGATGAGTTGGACTTCATCCAATTTTGATTATTTTCCTCATTAAATTTTCCCTCGTGGGATATTTAGACCAGTGATGGGCAGCGACACCAAATTATGGGGGGGTGGTGTAAACTGGCATAAATCCCAAAAAGATGTCAAAAGTTCATCTGGGGTCTATCAATTTCGGGAGACATACCGGATTCTCGGAGGGGTCTAAACCCAAGCCCACGTGTGGTGTAGACCCCACTGGTGATTGGACCTGCCTTGTAATTATGTTTTCAGCTTTTACGACCCAAAAAAATAGATTTAAAACTAGCACAAGCACAAGTTCGGACATAAATTTTAAGGACTCAATCTACAGTTGCCGACAATAATCGCAATACCAGCTTACAGTTGATAATTTTTTAAGGTTATGACCCATTGAGTGAAAGACCACAAAGCTGTGCATAGGTGGGTACTCTTGATATGCTTTCGTACGCAGGATATTTCCAGTCTTTTTCACACATGGGCGTAAAGTTTTCGACCTCCAGAATCGAATAGATCCATAGAATTGAAATTTCACCGTTTTTCGCGATTTTCCCACCATCAAACTCCCAGAATTTCGCTGCTGCCCATGCGTGCTCTCCCATCCTCTCAAACCTGTCCACATGACCAGGAAATAACAGCTGAACCACTTCCATCCGATTTCCAACTATGTAGACATGCACATGGGGGAGATATAAATCCCCAGGTTGGATGAAATGGGAGATTTTCTGGATGAAATAAGGCTAAAAATGGTTGAAAAAATAAAAATTTTATACAAAAATGATCGACTTTGGTGGATTAACAAAACTATTTTAGTTAAGTTTTTGAGGCCATTTCGGTTTGAATAATCTAACTGGCTGACCCTATTCAGATCGGATTACCCAACAAACCGACCATGCTGTGCCTTTAACCTACTTTCTTTATTAATTGCATTCAATTTTGAAACGTGAGACGAAAACAACTAAAGAAACTAACTCTTATTCCATATTTGCAAATTTTTATACTAATTGCTCAAATGCTTCGCAGATTTTTAAAACATCATCATTTTTAAGGGTTCCGTATACTCGCGATATTTGTAATTAAACTTCCTATTGTTCCCGACAAAAACTTATTTTAAAGCTTTGCTAATGGTCTTCTGTAGAAGTCATTAAAATCAAAAACTCAAAACATAAGTATATTTTAATAGCATTGAAGCTTTTTTTCTGTAGTTCGAGCATAAAGAGTAAAGTGTTTTTAACCAACCAGCATCCTTCTTTCGCAGTTAGGATGAGTATGTGGTTAGGAACGTTTTGCGAGTAGCTAAATCTTCGAAGAGCTACATACATACATACTCGTAGGGAAGTTTAAGGGGATCCCCCACCCAAAGTTAATTGTCCCCCTGTCCCCCATCAAAGTTGGTCGTCCCCCATCCTCCAAAGTATGTTTGACTACCCCTAATTTTGGCAAAAGCTACCCGTTTTTGGTCATTTTTAGGTGATGTTTTGCCATATTAGGCCAAAGACTGGAGATCGTTCACTCCCCCTCCCCTTATAATGGCCAGTGGAACCCAACCAAAGCTTCGATCCGTTACATATACATATACATACCTGCGCAAGGAGCATCATATCATCTATACCACCTACTTCACGAGTTCTATTTATAGACTGAAACGTATGACCGAGATTTTGGGGGAGGAGGGTCAGGTGAGACTCAAAATAAGTTTAGTTTTAGTTTTTTTCAGGTTTGCCTATTCCCCACTAAGTTGTCTAACCTTCGGGCAAATTTTGAGCGACTTCTACGTCTTCTCTGAAAGATTCTGGTCTTGGAGTATTGGTGGGTGTATTATAGTGGTATACGGTATGCGTCTCGTTTTTGAAGTTGAGCTGCATCGACCTTTTTTGTTTCCAGAAATCTTCCATCTCTTTTTCTGCAGTCGGCAAGCTTTTGCGCAAAAATAGATCGTCATTCGTTAAATCGTAGTACGCTCTTATCATAGGGATCAGAAATGGTGGCTGCGATCTCTCAAGATAATAAACGCGTCCACCATTCGGCACGAATCCGTATCTGAAACAACACCAAGTGAAAGCAGCAAACATTGTGACCAATGTTCTGACCGGAAACGGCTCAAAAGCTGCATTACGTTGTAAGATGACTCACAAGCTTGCGGTTTTTTTCCAAATAATTGCTGCTACCGCTAATTAACAGTGGTCTGCCATCATAGATGCACGAATGTCAGGCTCGGCAGGCTGGAGGGGGGGGGGTAAAATCCCGAAAATCCGAATCAGTATATTCAGTGTTCACGATTTATTTTAGCTATTCAAAACGACAAAAAATAGTCGGAATAGCCTATACGACGCTTTTTCGCGCTTAGCTAGCAATACGCATTTTTTAGAGCAGTTTTAGTTAATTTCGCCGCATTATATTGCTTTAAACATTGAAAAATATAGAAATTGATTAATTTTGGAAGCTTTCGGTGTAGAAAAGCGCTTAAAAGTATCGAAAAATTTAAACCTTTTTGCTCTTGTCCTCAAAAATGATGCGAAATACGAGTTCCGTCAGTTCAAAATCGCCAGACATGACCTGTCTGGCTGTCCCTTCAGCGCAGTGTTTTTTTTGTATTATAAGTCCGTTTGCAGATGTATACGTCTTTGTACATTTTGTACACACAAATTTTCGGTCAATATGGTACTGTAGCGACTTTAATGTGCGAAAACAGATTTGTTCGACCTTTAGTAGTGTATTTTAGCTAATTTCGGGTTTCTGAGGCAAATCGTCTCAAAATCAGCGAAGCGCCGAAAAATTTGTTATTTTTCCTTTCAAAATGCAATTTGGCATTAATAATAATTATATAGAACACACAATGACTTATTTGGACATGTGAATTTCAAACCTTTTTTGCAGTTTTCGTCTTCCCTAAAATCCTTTGTACGGTACAAAGACGGTCCCCAAAAGTCCTTAGACATCGGGAAAAATCTTTGCCGAATACAAAAAACTCGCAAGCTTCAGCGGGGAGGTAATACTCTACTCCTGTACAAAGTGTATTCCAGTGATTTCATTGAGTTGTTGCCAGCAAAAATATAAAAACACCGTGAGTTTATCGGAAAAATTTCGTAATTCCCCGTCAGAATAATTTTTAGAACAACCATGTGTGATGAATCTGGTTCTCACATATTCGCCTTCTTTTTCCATCATTTTATTAGCAATCAGCCTTGTTCAAAGTAGCATTCTCCTAAAGCTTATGTTGAATTTAGAATACCAAAAATTGCTGAATTAAAAATAGGATCCAACCTGTTTATTAAATGGAGGTAGTTATCTTAGCATCGCCTCGTTGTAGGCAGTCACATTTGAATGCAGCAGACTCAGAATGATCCAATAGGCATCCCAATAGTATACCTCTGAATTCGACCTCCTGGAACCACAAATTCGTTAGGCAAAAGATATAATGGAAGAAGTGTATGGGCTACTAGCTGCAGACTGATTCATCTAAATTCAAAAATTGTTTTCTGCTGACGAAGGGTTTCTGAAATTGCGAAATTAAGGATTTGAAGTAATAATGATAACATGAATAAAGGAATCGTTTAATTCAATATAAATCAGCAAATATAAGATTGCTAGTTTGCAAATTTCCAAGAGTAATTCTGTAAGCTATCAGAAAGGACAGATCGCTGATTATTTAAGTTCTGCTCTGTTTGCATTAAGAAATGGAAGCGAATTTTTTCAACGCAAGTCTAGGCATACCCGCCAATTCAAAGACACGATCTATTCCAAAGCTTATGGTAAAGATAACAATTCAGAATTTAATCATGACTAATAGGCAACAATTTTAGGATGAAACGTTGCTCCCTCAAAAATGAGTTCAATGTTCGAATTGTTTTCAAATTAAATTTGAGACGTTCAAGAGTTACATTAGAAATTCTTTGAAGTCCATGTGTCAAATCAGCCAGAAAGTGCAAACTTTTTTATCCGGTTTTCCTTAAGTTCAAAATGGATTGAAGTTGAAAAGGTGCGTGCGCATGTCAAACAGCATCTACGATGCGTTCGCAATACACGCAATCCAGCTTAAAAGATCAACAATTTAAAAAAAAAACCTGAAACAAATTTAGATTTTAATGCTTTATTTTGTTCGTGCATTGAGCCGCTAAGAAATTCAAGCCTAAGTCTTCACCAGCAGATGGTGCCAGTATGGAACAGTTTTATCAGGTGTTAAATCCAAGTTCTAAACTTTTTCTACTGTAGCAATCCTCAACTGAAATCAGCGACTCTGTTTCATAATGGTCTATGATCATGGTTTTTATTATTGTAAATGGACTGGTCTCCTCCCGAAGCTTCTTGGAATGGAATGTTTAGCTATGTGAAAACCTAAAATTGAGCTCAATGTGGGGTGTTGATAAACCGGAACGAACATTGATCTCAGGCTACAATACCTACAAAAGATCCATTAGATAAAAAATAAAAATATGAGATTGAAGTAAAACATAACTGAGGTGGGCAAAAGATATGAGTTGAATTTTTGACCAAAGCCACTATCAGCCTGAATTGTTCCAACAGTCATATTGCTCTTAGAGATGCTGGGAATAACAATAAATTTTTTAACGTTTTTGAAGATGCGTCCTCAGGAATTACAAAAAAGAGAGTCTCTCTTGGTGCAAATGAAATAAAATCGGAAACAGACAAAAACACCTTATGCACATTGCTTGAAATTGAGTCTCAAATGAAAATCAACTAGGCTGTTTAGACCTGTTTTTACATAGTTTTTCAGTCCGTTTCAACTTTTAATGCCCTTTTCTGAGCGATTGAGCAATAAAATTCAAAAAATTCCGGCATTTCTTCTCCGCGTTGATCAAAAAATTGAAGCGGTTTTCCGCAAACCCGGCCATATTACGCACCTGCAAGTAGTCTTCTCATTTTAAAAATCTCAAAATTGCTTTGCCGAGCAAATCACCAAACTGATGCGATAAAGGCAACGACTCGAATAGAATCGATACAGTGGCGTATTATGACAGTATTGACCGGACTATAGTATATGTGCGGCGGATTTAAGGGGGTGGGGGTGGGGCGATGGCTCTAACTTGGGTCCTCGGAAATAGCTGGTGAGGTACTTTGAAACAGCCTAGCCATCGACCATCAACTGCTTCTAATTCTTTTGGCGCTCCTCGCCGGATGGCCACCTCGTTGCATTGGATTTATTGCTCTTCTCAGCGTTTGCCTGAAGCCATATTTTTTCAGTTTTCTTCCATATTTTAACACAAATCTCAAAATTTTTTGCTTAAGCTCGTGTTAAATGACTCTATTGTAGGCGCGTTCAATAAATGTACAAATACGGTGAAATGATAGTACTTCAAGTTCTCGAATCAAAAGCTTTGTCTAAATTACACTCTGCTCGGTGTTTTGAACCGGCTTCAAGCCAGTTATTTTTGCATCAAATTGCTTGAAATTGTGAAATTTCTTGTAAAATATTGCAACTCGTGCCACGTAAACAACGGAATTGCTTTGACGTCATTGAGTAAGTTAAGCCACCAGCTCCTCCTTATGTGAAACCTAGTATCCTGCGACTGACAGTCTCAATCATCAAAATTATTGAACAACAAAAAGCTTTGTGCTTAGAAAATGATTTTCAGCAAGCTTCCGCGATCTAGCTCAATTTAAATTTGCTTTTTTAGTTTCTAAAGTCTTTAACTACGACAAATCGCATAATGGTTCAATTTAATGAGTAATTATGGAAAGCTGCTAGGTTTTAAAGACTCCAAAATCCTTGGAGTGAGCGCTCTGCTTGTACGAAAACAGACTGTTCATACGTTACCTTCTGCTAAAGCTTCTTCCTATCCCAAGATTCAACCTGATGCCCCGTAAAAACATATTTGAATAGCTTAAGGCTTCATAGCATACATAGTAATAATTTTTACCATAGCTCCTGGTAAGCCAGCTCTTTATCACCTGTTCAACATGTAAGGATCATTCGTCCAGTCGAATGGGTCGTGTGGTCGTCCATTTGCCGGCAAAAGCCATGCGATGAAATCTGCAAATCTGTTAATGGCTATCATCATGCAAACTATAATTTCAAGCGTATCAACATTGTTTGCCTTTGGAAAGATTATGCTTGATAAACATTGATTATTTTCTTGCTCACTATCCTTTTAAAAGTTTAATCTGAAGTTTTAAAATGTAGTCCATTTGATGAAATGATTTGTAAGCACGCATTGTACTTATTCCGCCATTAGGTAAGAAAAATAGAACTTTGCTCCGCAGGGCTAAAGTGTTCACTGATGAAGCTCGTCATATTTTTCTCTCCAACGGCAGATGCATTTGGATATCTTGCTATGAAATTCTCTAACGTCTCCTCTATAAGAAAAAAGGAATTCACATGTAATCGAACTGGTAACAGTTCAAGAGAACTCACCTCGGATATTTTCAACGGCATGTCTACAAAAGTTTTTGAGTCAGGATACAACCGCAATCGATTAACAGTTTCTAGTATTGGCCCTTGACAGTATATTTTGGCTTAAAATAAATTGAAATATATGTAATTATGCAAATCGTTTTCCATGTGTGAAGCAGTATTTTTAATTTAAGTTCGATCGGTAACTAAGAGGTCGAACAACAAATATGCATAACGGACATGTTTCAATTTTTGGCATATTTGTTTCTTGCTCACTTAAGTGAATTGAAATTTCAGAATTTTAAGAAGATCAAACTCTTTCAGTCTAACATTAGCGAAATAAAATTAAGTCCTCTTCTACCGACTTTAATACATTGGTTTAGGAATATGATGAGGGGACAGTTTGGAATGGAACCCAGAGTTTGCGATTAACTCTTTGAATTAACCAGATCCCAGGACACTATTTCTTGGAATTTTTTCCCTTTTTGCGCTGTTTTAGACAGGCTAGAAGCTCTTCGGAAAGCATTAAAAATGGTTTTTGCCCATATCTTCAATTTGCGATCGCCTTCTAGTATTTTTGAAGATTTTCAGACACCATGACAATTATGGATGGTTACGAACGAAAGTCCTCATAAGATGTTAAGATTCTGAGGTTATTCTGGGTTCCATTCCAAAGTGTCCCCCTCTATCATATTCCTAAACCAATGTATTAAAGTTCGCAGGAGAGGACTTAATTTTATTTCGCTATTGTTAGACTGAAAGAGTTTAATCTTCTTAAAATTCTCATAAGATGGATGGATTCGGCTTTGGTAGAACGATAACTGACCTGGTTTCGTATAAGTGTGGGAAGAATTCAAAGGATTCAAACTGGTTGATTACGGTAATCACTTTTAGTTGTATTATGATCAAATAGATTTTTGAATTTGAAGGTTGACCCACTAAAAGCGTCAATTCTTCCGCATTTTTAAATCTATTATACCTTATATACAACTATATTTTATTATTTTCATTAGATAAATTCAATCAATTATTTTATCAATTATGAATTTATACCTTGTGATCAATTTTTTAGGTATTTTACGCCAGATAATCATTTTTTCGATCACATTTTGTTAAATTTATTCCAATCTGGAAGGGCACTTTTGAGAAATTTTTTTTGAAGATTACTATAGAATTTCCATGCTGTATGTATGTATGTTCATCATTTCCGTTAACTCGGTAAAAACTCGAAAATCATGCCAAAACTTATTTGCAGTGAAAGTATGCTACATCTTGCATACTTGTTTATATTTATATTTATAGATGAGATGTTTATATATTTCTGAACTGTTGAAACCCTTATTAATTTTATTATTATTTTAATTTTCCATAAGCAAGGCTACATTATTTAAATTTTCAAACTCGTTGGATCTGCTTTGTTTAACAAACCTTTTCAATGTCGTCAGCTCTTTGTGCTAAAACCCTTTTTCGTTGCAATTACTGCCAAAACTCAATTTGATTGATTTTTATCTAACAAACACAAAAATTTTGTATTCAAAGTTGAAAACTTAAAACTTTAATAATGGGAATTTTTTCAATTTGGAATAAGTACATCAGCATAGTCGATTATCAGTTCAAGTAAGTCACCTTGGTAAAGACAAATTTCTTATTTATACGTTATTTAGACACACATTGCAGACATTGTAAAATTATTGTTAAATAAGCAAGAAAGTCGCATACCTTTTGCACGGAAAAATTTTGGCAACCCTTTCTGGCTGAGCCTTTAGTATTTGGCCGCTATGCGCCAACACGACAAATATCCGGATACACCACTGTATCATTTTTACCCGTAATGACGATCAAACGAGAAACGTAAGTACTTTTTTGTATAGTAAAAGCTTTTTGCCTTAATCTTTAAAATGGAAAATATTTAGTATAATCTGCATACATGAATGTTACGAATAGTGGGTGATTAGTTTTGTAATTTAAGCTTGAAGATGCCGAAATGTTCAAGAAAAATCTATATTCCATTCATCAAGAAAAATTTGATAAAATAAATACTTATTTAATTATGCTTTCGGTCGGACTTTTGTTTCATTTTAATGGTCGGTAGGAAAACGAAGAGCCCTCAAGCAAGAGCGAAGAGTTGCATCGAAAAATTATTGAGATTTTGCCAGCTGATACAAAGAAATAAATCTTTTCGGCCAACTGATTCTCTACAGGCATCGACTCCATCCTACCTTTTGAAATATATGAGTGGGCAAAATATCAAAAGCATGAAGTTTCGCCTCCTTATAAGCATAAATAATCGAAAAACAAATCAAAAACAAACCAGATCAAAACAAATATCGAGTGAAGCTATCATCAAGTTTTCGAAGAAAACATGGTTGCGTCGACGACGACAGCAAATTCACATGTCTAGCAAACTTGACACTGGTTCTGTCAATGCTCAAATGAGGAGGATAAACAAAAAAGTGAAAAATCATGGTTTTTCTGTCAATTTTTCCTGATCATTATTGTTGAGATTTTAAAGCGACTAGCGTCATTAGAGATAAAAACGCGTGTCCACTTTGTACACAAATACAGAGATTAAAAAATAATGTGCAAATACTACGTGACTTGAGAATCTGTTGATCTTTTTATAGATCGTTCATCGCATCAGAAACTGGTTGCGGATTCACTTGCCGGCTAGAAGTCAAAGCCCGCAAACATAAGGCATTTCATGGACCTGGTGACGATTTCACACGCTTTTTTGTGTCACATTCGATTTTTCTTACAGGCCTAAAATAAAAATCAAATCAAAAATAAAAACAATGAAAATATAACGTGTATGTGCGCTGCGTAATGAGCTCTTGAATGAACAGTCAATCAGTCAAAAGGGCTGGAGGGATTTCAAACACCTACTTTAAATAATATCGTTTACCATATTAATTATTGGTTCTTATATTTACAGTTTTATAATCATTTTTAGGAGTATTTTTCGGATTAGCTGTAAGTTCAAATGTGTGTTGCCAAAACTATTTTTAAAAAATTAGGTCTTTTCATTGCGGTCACCATACATGTAGGAACTGAAAATTGTTCCAGTTATAACGAGAAAGTAGACATTATTATTAACAAATTTGAATGAACGGATGTAAAATATAGCCAAACGTTTTTCGCTATTCATCCAGCTTTTAACGACTTGAAGTCAGCCTAAGACTCAGGTGCGCAAGGACGAACTTTCAGGGGTGAAAACCAATAATTGGTTGACAGCTGATTGCTTCGTAAAAACGGTTCAATAGCCATTTTGACTCCGAAAATTATTTTTATAGCCCTTTTTAGGTTCGGAAAACTAGCTTTATAGCCCTTTAGGAGACACAAACATAGCTATATAGCCTTTTTTGGACTAAAAATAGTTATGCAGTCCTTTATGGAGTCGAAAAATTGCTATATATCGTTTTATAGCCTTTTTGGACTAGAAATAGCTATTTAGTCCTTTATGGAGTCGAAACATTGCTATATATCCTTTTAAATCTCAGAAAAGACAACAATATAGCATTTCTGAGCTCACATGGTATGTTTCTGAGTCCAAAAAATGTTATGTGGTTAGTTTTCTGAGCTCACAAAAAGTGCTATAACAATTTTCTAAGCCCAAAAAGGGTATAAAGCAAAGTGTTTTTCTGGTCGGAATGGCTGTATAGCTATCAGTATTTCAAAGCTAAGGGGTAACCCCTCACATTCCATGCTCTTGTATGAAAAGGTACTTTTTGTGCTGTGATTAGGTCACTTTTCGTAGTCAGTATATTCAAATATAGCTAGCTTTTCCCATAGCAGAACATCTAAGACCGTCAAGTCGTGCAAGTAATGTCTTAGCTTTTAATTCAGCAATCATTAATATTTTTTCTTGCGCGATTTTTGTTTTATGTCAGGGTGATAAAATAAGGCTTCGTTATACATGACAAAATCAATGTGTCTTTGTTAAAAAAAGTCATTTGAAATAACATTTACAGCAGACCACACCTGGGCAGCAGCCAAATTCTAGGCGGTCTGATAAGGCAAAATCACCAAAAATTTAATTATAGGGGTCTATTGATTTTTGAGGATCTTCCAGATTCTCGTAGGGTGAGTTCAGTTCATACGTCCCACGCTTATGTCTGGCTAATATTCTCGATACGAGACTTATCGGAAAACCATATGGCTAATATCAGAAATGCATGTTGGATTTTTAAGCTTAGGTGAACAAGGTTAGGGTCGGCAGGGGAGGTGTGAAATCCCGAAAATACAAAACAATATATCTAATGTGCACGCTTTTTTGCTGTTTGAACGATCAAAATGGTCAGAATAGCCTATAAAAGGTTTTTTCGTGGTAATATCGCCTTTCAAAGCATTTTTAGTTCATTTTGAGTGCATTATATCACTTTTAACACTAAAAAATGCTAATAATTGATCAATTTTGCACGCTTTTCGAGTATAAAGTACATGAAAATATGAATCCGGCGCGAAGCGCTGGAAAGATTACATTTTTATTGCTTTTGATCTCAAAAATGATGCAAAAAAACGTTCAATCAGCTCAAAATCGCCGTACAGTACCTGTCCGGCTGACCCTTCAGAGGGGTTATGTCCCTCACCCCCTATGTGCATATGTGCATGTATTTTTGAGGTCTGTATCCCAGGAGAACAAGAAGCCGTCCGGAAAAGCGGACGCAACTTCTCTGACTCACCACAGCTTGAATTTATAATCTATTTAACACAACTTTGATCTCAAATTTTAAAACTTCCCAACAGTAAGCTGACAGATTGCGATTATAGCATTGATCTGATGTATAATTATCGTAACTCTCGGCTTACTGTCGAAGAATATTCTTAGAATTTATGCACGAAGTTATGTGGAACAGACTATAGTAGTAAGGGCGCAATTCTGCAAAGCAAGAATTTTTATGGGTCTTTGAACTTAACTCGTTTAGCACTTTCACCATATACAGTCAATCAGGGTGCCTATCTAATCTAAAAGGCAAGGGTCTCGATGCCGTGTCCATCCCGTAGCATTGCTTGGGATTTTTTTGAGAGCTGTATAACTTTGTACCTATATATTAAGATAGCATGGAAAAATCATGGAACATAAGTGTTGCAGATAAAAATTACTGTGGTATATTTAACTCTCGGTCAGGAAATTCCTTTTGGCCCTTGATAAAAGAATAAGGCCATTTTAAATTATGAACGATCTTTAGCTCATCATACGATGGGGCATAGGGCTAACCATTATTGCTGCGCTTGCAAAAACGCGCATCATTTGTTTCACTAATTGGTTTAGTTGCAATGCGTGACAGTTGCGAAATCAGGCAAATAGCTGTAAGGAAATAGGGAGGACTATTCCACACATTAGTGTGGAAGGTTTAGTAGTTAGACCATCCCGAAAATCCGGTTTTGCATGGTTTTTTTAGGTTTTTGCCTAGCTTTTACACCACCCGGCCCCCAGAATACGGCTGCTGTCCATGTGTAGACTAGTTCCCCAAAAATTTGGAAGTTCCAAGTAATTTTTTTACAAGACTTCCCTAAAAATAAATATTAAAAATTTTTTAACCCACACTTTTGATAGTGCCATTTGCGTTTTAAAAGCGATGAGTATGCGTCAAACGTTTCTGACGATGCTCTTCTTTTCAGAACATAAAGTCATAAAAATTAAAATAATATGAACAAAAAATGGCTATTCGGCGCGAAAAAATTGTTGTTTTGTACCAAATGATAATTAAAGACTGTTTCACACAAGTTTTAGCATAACGTTTGAGAACTACCGCCAACACGAAGCTGACAGATGGTGATGATTGCATTGATCTGTTATATTTTCATTTAATTACCGCAAGGGCGCTAATTTATAGGGGATGGGGGGCGCCCCTGTCGTCAAAAACTGTTAGGCGCAATAGAGAATAATGTGTATTTGTTGACGACTTTAGTCATTTTTTATAGTAAATTTTCAAAAATTTTTAGCGGGCAGAAGTCATTAATGGCATTTACTGACTTTCTTGGCGCTCTGTGAACCTAATTTTCACGTCAGAAGAGTAGTTTTGGTATAGGACAACGATGTTTTAGTTCTTAAAATGATTTCTTGAGTATATTTCGGCGCTTTGTGCCGACTTTGTCTTAATTTGGCGCGTTTTTTTTCAGAAATTTTTAAAAATTTTTATTTGGGTTACAAATAATTGTTTATCAGAAAAGGCAAAAAAGCGCTACTCTAATAGCATAATAGACGGATTTTTCGGACAATTTTGGACACTATTAGGAAAATATGGGGTGCCCCAGCCGCCCCTGTCAGAGAATCCTGTATCCGCCAATTAGTGGGTCAACGCATCTTAATTGCCCAAAGAACACTTACGGTCTGTTTACAATAAGTTAAATTTTTATTGCATTGCTTTGAAGATTTACTTAAATAAGGATGTGTTCTTTGACATGAGCGATTTTTCTTCATAACGTGCATATTCGCATAGACGATCAGGAGTTATCTGGTATCTGATTAGTACCTAAACGTGAAGACGATTTTCTAAACAATGTAAAAATCATCCTACTTAACGGACATGTGACTTTTAGTCTTCGCGGTATCCAGGCAGATGGAACGCGAAATATTCACGATTACCGAGGTATTAATGCTTTGCCAAAAATAGTCTATCGAAAAAATCTCGCTATTGATAACTGATATAACATATCGAATCATCTTTGGAATTGTGGCCTATCCCTACTGCAATATGAACCATGTCCTCTAAATGACCTTGAAAATCCGAGATAGTCTGACTTAAAATAGCACTACATGAACGTAGGTGCGCTCTTATCATGTGATGTAATTGAGATCAATCAAATCAACGGACGTAATCGATAAAAAAAGTATCAATTCGCCAATCACCTCATGGCAACAAATTTTCGCAATAAAATATTTTCGTTTTTCGTCACTCAAATGAAGTAGTAGAATTGAAAAGTGTTTGCGCACGATCTAAAATAAGATGAATGCTTGATGTTATCAGTTCTTGACCATGTCAGGGTGTAAAAATGTACAAAAATCCGAGCGCTGGGCTTGACAAGTGTGTCACATGTAAATAGTGATCAAATAAAAATATGGAATGAAACAAAAACGGCTACATTTTGTGTAATGGAACGGAAAGAAATAGGAAAAAGAGTGTTTTTCTTGTTCCTGTCCCAACACTGCCATTGCCACCAGTCCTAATATTGCCACTGCGAGTCCCAACATTGCCACCGCGAGTATGGTCACAGCCATTTCGCGTGAGGTCAGTAGCCACTCTGGCTGGTAGGATCGAAGCCTGCAATTCCCCCCAAGTATTCGTATGCCCGGGACACTCATGAAAATTCTAGATAGTAACCCCAGCCGAAGGCAAGACTTCGGAATACGAACAAACACGTCTGCATAGCCTGATTTGCAAAGAGAACCACTGAAACGATGTTTCTTGATGAAGAATGATCAACTGTTAATTTCCTCAAACTATCTGTTTACAAAAAGGAGTTTAAGAATTGAGCACCATATTCTGGTCCGCTGAATTGTGCAATTTTAGAAGGCTAAGCTATAGGGTTAGTTGACCTCTAATTGACCCAATTTTATGTCTTTGCATAACCCTTACCGTTTTTTCAATCGGCACTTTGCTGCAGTTTCCGTGTTCATTTTGCATAAGCAGACTAAGAGAATGCCATTCACAAATCATGGGTAGCCCTTAGCGCGTACCTATATTACACTTGAGTACCCCAACATATGTCCCCCTACAGCAGCACTGGGGCATTTCTAGGAGTCATGGTTTTTTTAGAAGATAGATAATAAAAAATTATGCATCCTTTTTGTTTTTGCTTACACTCAATACCGGGTGTATAATGAGTGTAAATTTTTGGCGTTGACGGTAGTCGTGAGCGATTTTTAGACAAGTCAGCATAAACGCCTCATACAATTTAATAATGTAGATTTGTAGAGAATGAAATTTTCAATAGTGGTATTTTTTAATTTTGCATTATTTCTCAAAGGGGAGTGTATAGAATGTAAAAATCTGCGTGTGTAAAGACAGATTTCAGTCGCATTTTGGTTATGTTCAGGTCTGCCAACAACTCCAATTATATGTTACAAAAAATTGTTTCTGATAGAAATGTCGTAGGACCCAAGGGCTAACTTTATCCCACCTGCAAACTTTTTTACATTAAATACAGAGTCAAATTTAGGGGTTTAAAATTTACAATCTAGTAGATAGCGTAAAAGACGGATTTTGTCTCAGATTTTTCCGCTAACTTCTCCGCTTGTAAGACGAGACAAGTTGGATAGAATAAAAATAAAGCACCTTCAATCAAAGGGCTACTCGTCGCAGCGAACCGTGTTTAAAAGTCAATATTGACTTATTTTTGGAGATGTAAAGTCCGATATTAGTGTGTAACATTGAACGAAGAAACACGTTTTTTCCCTTTTTTATTAGTCAATATCTCAAATCGGATGTAAAACAACTTTTTTCACACACAAACGTACTTCGATTCAAATGCTACAAACTGGTCCAAACCGAATTCCATTACACTCAATTAGGAGTTAGGTTCAGATTTTTAAAGTTTATAAAGTGGTGGAAAGTGGGAAAATACGTTATTGTCCCTTTTTTGTTCGGCTTTCTCGCCAATTAGAAGTCGGGATACGTCGAATAGAATAAAAATAAAGTACTTTCTAAGGATTATATGTCACAGCAAGTGTTTATTTACATCAATATTGAGGTTTTTTGGGAGGCGTATAGTCAAAAATCGGGGGTGTTAAACATGTTTTTGTCTTGTTTGTTTTCTGCCAACTTCTCCTGTTTTGAGTCCGGACATGATCACAAGTCTAAAAATTTACCGGGGGTCAAACGTCATACGTCAGCTGGGTGCCTTTGTTTACACTCAACAATGGTGTAAAGTGGTCTAAATCTAATATTTATCTGTTTTTGGACTATTGTGAAGAGTAAATTTTTTCACAAATATTGATCGCAGTATGAGAGTCATATCAGAATTACAAATCCGACATAAATCTTCTTTACACTCGGTGATTGTGTAAAGTTTACACTTAAAATTTATTTAGTCCTAGAGTATTGCAAAAGGTTTTTTTTCAAAATGTTCTGTAACGTCAAAATTACGAATCTGTGTGTAACGTCAGAATTACGAACCTGACTGTCAGTTTTCTCTACACCCTGTAGTTATGTGAAATTTATATAATTCAATTATTGCTAATGTGCAAAGTTTACACTACAAATTTATTTTAATTCCAGAGCATCGCAAAACCTAAATCTCACTTCAAAATATTTTCCGCTAGGTCAGGATTACGAATCTGACTACATGCTTTCTTTACACCCTGTAGTTATGTTAAGTTTATACTAAAAATAAATTTTAATTTCTAAAGCGATACAAAAGCTCAATTTTTTAAAATGTTCCATGTAATGCCAGTGTTATGACCATACATGTTCTTGGGGTTTACCCCCGCCAGAATGGCAACTGACCCCCGCAACATGGCTGCGACCCCCAGAATTGCCTTTTCAGGCTTTTTAGCTCATTGTTTTGGCTCAAAATCACAAATTTTCGGGGCTTCGCGCCATGTGCACATTTTTTGACTATATTTTGCTCGATTTACTCATATTTTAGGAGATTTCTTTTTGCGTTTTTATGTTTTAGAAAGAGCGAGCATTGTCTGAAACGTCAAAAAGCGATGTTTGTGACGTTTACCCATCGTTTTTAGCCCAAAAAGACACTTTTTAAATAATTTTCGGCCTGGCCACCCCTCCTTAGAATTCCCATGGTGTACATGTATGGTTGCGAATGTGAGTGTAAGTCTTCTTTACAGCCAGTAGTTGCGTAAAGTTTGCGCTGAAAACATTTGATCTGTTTTAATAAGAACGTAAAAGGTGATAATGTTTAAAAATATAATTCTGATGTTCGGAACAATATTGTTTTCCGCGTTCTTGGACTGCTGTCATTATTGTGGGATAATACCGTATGTGTTCACGGACTGAATTACTCAAATCGTGCTAATTAAGAGTGAGGTACTAGCAAAGAAAAATGCTGCGATGGGACAAAACGGACGAATGTACTTGGAATTGCGGATTTATAAAAGACATAAAAGGAGAAACTAGGAAAAAATCACCTATGCGCTCAAAAAATCATAAGAATCTCTTTAAAATCAGATTTCTCTAAGCAACACAGAAATCGAAGTATAATCTACGGCCTCTGGAAAAAGAAGGCGTCCTCTCAAAATACTTTTCATTGGTGTTTGTGAAGGGGTTAGAAGCAAACCTTGGCCTGCGTAAAGTAGCCGATTTAGCTTGAGATCCGTATCACATTTTAAAGACAATATTAATCAACATTCAAGTAAAGGCTCAATAGATAAATTATGACATTCGCAACATGCTGTTTATTATGGCTCTGCATTTACAAGTCTTATGCTAGTATAATGAAATGGCGTAGATAGATACTTTCTCCTGCTTCGGCATTTTACATAGTGTGAGCTATTAAAGTTTTCGCTCTATCATTATGCACTATTGCATATATTTGCACGATTATCTCGCTCGACCTGCTTGCGC
This sequence comes from Mermis nigrescens, assembly GCA_036768485.1. NCBI lineage: Eukaryota > Metazoa > Nematoda > Enoplea > Mermithida > Mermithidae > Mermis > Mermis nigrescens. Next base: position 7,253,203 of record JAVLUZ010000142.1, read on the forward strand.
CGTGTGCTCTAACTTTTTTGGTGCTAAGCTGTTTGCGCATGTTTAGTGCCTTACAGCACTTCAATACTTCTGCGACAGCGGCCATCCGGACTTGTATTCAGTTAAGGTTAGTAAACAGAACGATTTGTCGTTTTCTTTAATAAGATTGATTATGTTGGTGTTTAAAAAATAAAGTGTTGTTTTATTTATTTCTTAAACTGAGACGACAAGCGAACATGGGCAGCAAGAAAATTTTGGGGGTCTGGTTGGGTAAAATCGCCAAAAGTGTTACTAAAAATAGAATTCTGTGGAGCCTTCAGTAATCTGCGGGGTTTTTTGGGGGGTTGCTACCCCCTGAAACCCCTTACGTCAACTTGTGGCCACAACTAGCTTCTGTAGGGCGTAGAATAGACTCGTACTTCGATTTTTGTGTTGCTTAGAGAAATCTGATTTTTACCAGATTCTTATGATTTTTTCAGCGTATACGTGACTTTTTCCTAGTCCCCTCCTTTTATGTCTTTAATAATACGCGATTCTAAGTATATCCGTCCTTTTTGTTCCATCGGAGCATTTTTCTATGCTAGTGTGAAATATTTGGTATGTCGATAACGACATAAATGTAGGGTCGTCCCCACACAACTCGCCTCCCCCTAAAACTCGTCTCCTACCCCACAACCCCCCCCCACAACTCGTCCTTCACAACTCGCCCTTCCCCACTCGCAACACCCCCTCACAACAGGCCCTTGGAACTTCAAGCCGAAGGTTCATGATTGCTAATGCAATTATGTATTTTGAAGTCTATATAGGAGTTTCACGAAAAAACTTATTTATGATAAAAATTGTAGTCATAATGACATATTTTTGTGACGTTTTTACACTGCTGCTAGCTACAGCATAAGGAGCCTGTCATTTTTTTGTGTACACATAAATAGATTGGTACATTTTTATATATTTCCTGATGCATATTGTTAATTCTGATTGATGGGAGTCAGTTGTGAGCATATGGCTGGTGGAAACAACTGGTCCGCGGGGGTCAAACATTGAGTTTTTCTGGGCTAAACTCACGTCAAAAACTAGCTTAAACGCTAAAATAGCGTTAAAACTGCGTTAATCTACAGCTATTGGTCAATTTGGAGCACTCTTGAAACAACTTTTCCTCTTGGTTTTTAGCCTTTATTTTGCCTCATTTTTCTCAAAAAGTTACCATTTATCCATTCTGGAAGTCTAGAGACGCCGCAACCACACATGGGCGTGGGGGAGATTAGCACACCTTTAGTCTCCGAAACCCCTCAAATCAATAAATCCTCCAGAATTGAATTTTCGGTGCAATTTTTTACAATTCTGCTACATCTAACCCTCAGAATTTGACCCCGCAATCCCCACTTGCATGTCTGGTTGTGAGGAGCAAACAACAATGCTGATAGGGGTTGAATTAATTTGTTAATTGTTAAACATTCAGGATTGGATTGAGGCTGACAATACGCAGGCAATACAAAAAAGGTTAGGAGAGAAAAAATTGTGTTATGGTCAATAATACTTTGTTGTTAGTTTTATCCATCTGCATCGAAAAAATTACAAAAAAATTCAAAAAAATTGAACTCTGCGAGGTTTTAAGCTTCTGGGGTCCAAGTAAATCCTCCATGATTGGATTGTAATTACGATATTTTTGTGGGGGGGCGAGTTGTGGGAGGCGAGTTATGTGAGAGCGAGTTGTGTGGAAGCGAGTTGTGGAGGAGGTGACTTGTGGAGGGGCGACTTGTGGAGGGGCGACTTGTGGAGGGGCGACTTGTGGAGGGGCTGGTTGTGTGGGAGCGAGTTGTGGTTGGGGGCGAGTTGTGGAGGGGGCGAATTATCCACAAACCAATTTGAGATGAGCACTTTTCAACGCTTACATTCCTGAAACGATTTCATCCTGCCTTTAGGTCATATGAAGCTCAGTTTGGTTGTTCAGTTGTTGATTGTTACTCAAATGAGTGGAAAAATTGATGTTTGACAGGATTAATTTTTTAAGCGTCTTGTAAAATGCATTCATGTATCCTAGAATAGATAGGAATTTTAATCCGAAAGTAATCGTGCTTAATTTTAGCCAATCGCTTTTTCTAGAATTAACGATTTCACATTTGTATCCCATAAGGTAGCCAGTTTTTTTATTCTTTTTCTGGGTTGAGGGAACAATTTCCAATTAGATACCAGCAGTTTATAAAAAGAAAAGCCATTTTGTTATTTGTAAAATTGTGCTGCACCGGCCTTGTGCTCGAGCGCCTACACCGGACCATACATAGTCAGGAACCAAATTCTGGGGGTGTGATGGGGAAAAATTGCCAGAAGTAGTACCAAAAATTTAATTCTGCGTTCTAACGGATGCTAAAGGGGTCCAGGACCACCAAATCCCCTACGCCCTTGTGTGCACCGGACCGATATTGACCCAGCAATGGCCCTGCAAGTATTAAAACTTAGAAAAAAACAAATTATGAATAATTTTTCAAGTTGAAACTTCAAAAAAACGTCTATCACTGACTGATGAAAATATTGAATGAAAGACTTAAAGTAACTTTGAGTGGGTATACTTTTAGAATTTATTTTATCTTAATAACACGTCTTTTTGCTTGCCTAAAGGTAATTCATTGTCTAGAAAACAAAACAGAAGACTATGTCTACTTTAGAAAAATTCGAACAATATCTTTCTGCTCTTGACTAGACACGAGTAGAGGTTTTCTACGCTTAAATTTACAATTTTATTTTAGTGGACTGCAGCATTCATTCAGATTTGCCACAAGTTGCTTTGAATGCACTTGACTCCGATGATTTAGGGCTCAAAAACGCCCTATTAAGCGTAGGCAAGCATATTTGCTTAGTGGTTCACACCATACACGTAACAGGGGTTTGGTGGATCCTCCTCCCAGACTTGGACATCCCCATCCCCCAGAGTCAGAAAATTTTCGATCCCTCACGATTTTCGAAAAAAATTTGAAATTTGCGTGCGTTTTCTTAACATCTTCAAGTATTTTTGGCCGTTTCTGGCTAAAAATCAAAAGTGATTCACTCCCAACCATACGTGGGCAGCAAGAAAATTCTGGGAGGGGGGTGCAAGATTTTTTGAAGGTCAAAAAATGGCCTTAAAAATGGTGGTATGGCGATAAAAACACAATTTTTCGACGTTTCTCATCAAGCACTATCCATTGGCATCAAAAAATTGCGAAAAAAAACGAAAAAAATTTTCAAAAATTGAATTCTGGGGGTGTATACCCCCAAACCCCACGCCTAGGTGTGCTCCCAACCCCCTAAAATGGACAAGGGCTCTAGCCAAAATTTCGAGCCATTACATTTAGGTATATATGGTTCATGTGTAATTTTTATGAAGATTTGTCATATCGAGAGCCTACAAAACAACTGATGGTCAGTTGCAAGGGCAGGTTGCCTCCCCTGTCAATCAGGACACATTTGCTGGAATTGTTTTCTATTGACTCTAGCCATCATCTATCAGATTCACCAATTGTTTTCATTGAGTACTCATAAATGATGATTATTGACTTTCTTGGCAATCTAGAAGTCTTGTTCTTTTGCTCCCGTTATGCACTATAAATCTTTTTCGGTTTTTACAAAGAATTTTTGAACAACGTATTCGAGCACTTTCTCTGCTTTAGTACATGTTTCACTCCTTGCGGAATACATGGAAAGGATCTACCATTTTAGTGATCTGGCTATGCTTTAACCTGATTTTTCAAGTAGTGTGTGCACAAAACATCATCTAAGGAGACTGTAAATTATGCGTTTTTTCATAGGAAAATTTCAGAAATTTCAAAATTTTTATGGGAAAAGTTTTTAGGGCCAGAAACAATTATACCTACAAGAAAATAGCGAAAAAAAACGTTATTTTGCGCATTATGGATGGATTTCTAAGACCATTTTACAGTTCGTTTGGATACCTACCACAGCGCCCCGCATGCAATTTTCGCTTCAATTGAACAAAATGCTATCAAAGTGTAATTTTTTACCACCGAACTTTTACTTCACGATCTGCATTACATTGCGAGAAATGTCAGTCCCGAAAACATGTCAAAAATTGATTTATAGGGCTATCGATTTCTCAATGGATATCACTCTTCTGGAAATCCTGCTGGGCCTATCCAATGTTTATTAAATTGATTAAAAAATCGCTTTTTTATTATTCACAGAGTGAAGGAAAACTTGCAAAGCGTCGCCATTGTCTGTCCGAAATTCAGGAAAGAATCGATCAGTTTTGATGCCTACTTCTCGCAATGTACTGCAGATCGTGAATTAAAAGTTCGGTGGTAAAAAATTAGACTTTGATAGCATTTTGTTCAATCGAAGCGAAAATTGCATGCGGGGCGCTGAAAGGAAGTTGTTAATATATATGGGAAACCATGCATAAAAATATGTTTCGCTACTATTTTCTGCTTCAATTAAACCACCTTGACACCTATTTTCGTGCCTGTATACTTATATATCTTTTGTTTTGCCCATAGCTCAATGAGCCTTTGTGAATTTAACTATTATGTTCTATGCCCACTAACTTCTTAAAGATATTTTCCCGATAAAAATCCGGTTAATTTTTCTACTCACTAGATTGGTAAAAATTTTGAAACATAAAAATTTCGTAGGTTTTTTGATGTAAATATTTACACGTGGTTTTAAGTATCATGCTGACAAGGGTAAGGATAAACGGCGTCTGGGCAAGTTTAAGATAATATCACTGGACATGTGAGAATGTGTGGGTACTCAGATAGACAGAAATACATGTAATAAGTAGATCTTTCTTATCTGACTTACTTCTTCGATCGCTTAACTTGCTTTGATCCAGGTACAGTATACTAGGTCTTCTTCACTAAAGCAAAAGCAGCTCGCCAACAAAGTGGATACATTAGGTAGGCAATAATATATAAATTTTTGGGCTATCACCATACATGTAATGGATCAAAATTTGGGGGGAATGACCTCCAATTTCTGGCCAAAATGGCCAAAAACACATAAAAACGGCCAAAAAATTCGAATTTTTCCAAAAATGGGGATTCAAAATTTTTCTGGCTTCGGAGGATAGGGGATGGCCGACTTTAGGTGGAGGAATCCCTCACCACCTTCTAACATGTATGGCTATCCCTACTTATACTCACGACGTACAATATTTTTTATATAGCTTTTTTCTTTAAAAGTCGTCAAGTGAAATCATTTGCCTACATATGAAACAAAACTTGAAGAAAGTGTTTTTTAAGATAAATTTTATTATAATTGCTTCGGGTTTGCTTTAAGTTTAGAAGGTAGCTTCGAGCTACGCAAAAGCCAGCCCGTCATACCAATGTTAACATCTGTACTCAGAATAGATTAGAATCCACTAGCTAGGATCAAATCTATCGAACTTTGTTAAATTAAAGATCAAATCTAAATTAAATAAATTTAAACTCAAATGGCCACACTTGGACAAAAAACGTTTTTTAAACGTGGAAAAATTTTCTTATCAAGTTTTGTATATCATTTTAGGCGTTTTAGTTCATTTATTTTCATGTAAAATTTCAAATTGTTAATAAATAATGATATCTTCTCCATCCTCGATGCCTAGGCAATGCGAAAATTTAGATGAAGGCAATGCGAATTACGAAAACTGACAAATGTTTTAGCTTAGGTTTTTCGTTCATCACCTTTTTCATGCTTAATTCATTACCTCTATTTCCTTGAAACGTCATAAAAATGAGAAACTCGGCAAGTGGTTATGGAAGCATGAGATAAAACTTAAGTAATGGCGTTATGTGGATCCGCAGGCTTTTCAATAACCCTTGATTTTTTCAAGCGTTGCAACTTGTCGCACGCTACAAACTCGATAGAATTATGATAAGGATAAGAAGAGACGTATTAGGTATGCACGTAGTTGATTTTATTCCTTAGATAAAGATTTACTTAGCTGAGGGGCTGATTTCACAGAGGCATACTTTGGCAAAGTCGACATTGGTCATTCAAACTCGACTTTTCTCGGTAAAGTCGACATGAAAACAAATTTCACTGTGCAGCCTCCAAAGCTGACTCTAATAGCTCAGTCCGTGTGCGTTTACGTTTCACATTTTTCCTCTACATTTTTTCTGCATATTAGTAGCGCGAAAACGCAATCGTCTACTGATGTAGGCTCAATATGATAAAATTCGGATTATAACGCTAGTTCTCGATAAAATCTTAAGTCGTTTATCAGACTGCAAAGATCGCTGATCAGATCCATTTGATTTCTATCGAACACGGCGTGACATTCGAAGTGGCAGACTATAGTCTGCAATTATATTCTATCCAGACTAGCACCACATCCGATGTTCTTTCGACCGTGCTGATTAACCGTATGAAAAAGTTGCACTTACGGTAATTTATAAATAGCACTTGTTTCGCAAAATAAGACTCCTACATACATAATACGGTACTCAAACGACACAAATTCTTGCGCGGATTCAGTCCTCAAATTATCTATAAAAAATGTCAGGAATTTTCTAAAAAAACAACAACAAAAAACATTATATATGCTTAAATAAAATGAAGCCTCTTAAGTGTCTATTTTTATACTCTTTTTATAGATGATAAAAAATAAATGTTATTTTTGCATGTTGCCTTTTACATTTGATGACTGTTACTGAAGAACCTGTCAAATATTGAATTAAGTGTTATTTTTGAAGTTCATATGTACCTATGCATATGTATGTATATGGCAATGTTTATTTAGCTTTTATGGATCAGAATAAATAAATAAATATAATTTGTAAATCCTGTTAATCAATAAATCCGACCAACAGAACCTGTTACTTTTGCTTTCGAAATTTGTTTAAAGTTTCGAGAAGGACACTATCTTCAATTTTCTTGCAATGAGTACGTTTCCCGACATTTAGCTGCATGGAATCGGCTAACGTCGGGAAAAGGTATTACTCCCTTTTCGATTGGTCGATTGCACACATGTGCGTGCGGATGGTTCGCGGGGGAGGTTCAGGGGTTTACACCCCACAGAAGTTGAAAACCCTCCCGCAGATTACTATAGACCCGAACAGAATTCTATTTTTAGTAACATTTTCGGAAATTTCACCCTATCAGACCCCCAGATTTTTTTGCTGCCCATGTTTGGTCGGCTGTATCATCGATTAAAGCTAAATATGTAGTTCCATATCTGAACTTTGTTAGTACCTTCAGATTATGAATTAAGAAGTGCATTTTAATCTTAATACAACGTTTCTTCTGTCGTTCGTCAACGGCGGTGTTATATTTGGTAAGCCATAATTGAACAGGCCTATTTGAGCTTCAGTAAGCAGAACAAGATATTTATTTAATGTATTTTATCTAAAAGCTAAACAGATCGCAATAAATTGAAGTGATGTAAGACGCCTTTTTCTTGTGACCACTGTGAATTTCGTAAATGAACATATTTACTACTGCTAGCTAAGCTCATAACACTAAGCGATTGTTCCTATGTACTCTGTATCAAAAAGCCGTATTTATTCATAAGTTGGGCTCGTTGGAGCAGTGATACACTTGTTCTACGGTGTAAGCTTTTCCTAAGTTTTTTCTTTGCTTTTTCTGTCTTTCCATAGTCATAATGGAAATTCCTATCAGATTTGGTCGTCGGACAAACGAAGACTTTTTAAAATGGATAAGAAACAGATACAAACATACACATCAGGTTAGAAATTCTAGAGTTTAGGGAAAATTTTTTCTCCAAAATCAAAAAATGAACCAAAAAACTGGTTTTAGATGTAAAAAAGCCATTTCATATGGTCTGTAATGAAACTTTTTTAAGGAACATGGAATTAGTATGAAATTTTAATGCATCAAATAATTAACGTCTTATTTTTCAACGAATATCATTTAAAAATGCCTCGCGATTTTGTTTATACATAAGCATTATGCATTTTTGTAAGAAATTTTATAAGCGAAATTACGTTTCGAAAGAAAAATTTTACTTCCTAAAATATTTACCTTCCATTTATAGCTTGTTCTCATTCAGCAGTACGGCAGCCTTTTGTAATATCAATCTACATCATATAAAAACTTATTTTCTGCATTTATGAAATACTTGGGTTACGTATTTGCGCATCAATGTAATTCTAATGGATGTTGCATCTTGTTTTAAACGATCAATAATCATTTTTGCGGAACGATTGATCCAACAAACTGATTTATAATAACATTGCGTCATGATGAATAATGCTGCGATTACTTTCATGTTGTGTTAGATGTTCGCAGGTAGATGCATCCAAGTCAAACTTTTTTTGCTTTCTTAAGTGTGTTGAATTCGTTTTTATCTCTGAAAAATTCTTTATACCGAGGCAGGCGACTGAACTGAATTTTTTTTATTGCTAATGTCGTATATTGCATTGCTAATTATAGGTGAATACAAATGTTATCCTTCTTCAATTTCAGCATTAACGTATCATGTTTTTCTTTTTCATGTTGAAAATTCTGGGACGAGAGTGAGCCAAAATTTCTTCTTATAGTACCTTTTTGGGCTTAGAAACGATATTTTTATGTCAAAAACGCCATTTTTAGAAACTCAAGATGGAAATTCAACAAAATGTGGTGATGGTGAATTTATAGAAAAGACATTGTCTTTTTCTGTATTTGGTTATCAAACTCAGAGTTATTGAAAAAAGTTCATGCTCTTCAGAAATGGTAAAAGTGAATTAATGGCATACATTAAGCGCGGTATTTTTTGTGGTTTAGTAAAAAGCCATTTATTTCAAAATTAGCTTGCTTATTTCAAGGAGTCACTAGTATCACGTTCTCAAGAACTGTTTCTTAATTCACTTGAATTCGAGAATTGAACGATTGAAGTAAGGAAGAAACAAGTTTTCCTTGTGTTTAAATTAGTGCATTTTAAATATTTCTCTAATTTTTAAATTGATGTATATTTTCCTCTATGAGTTTTAAATTTGAAACAATGTCATTTTTTTAGTCACACCTGAGGCTAAATTGTAAAAAATAGTTTGTGTGCGATGCGGAGAGCTGAATTGAAGCTTTTATATGATTATCACTTATCAGTCACGATCGAAGTTTCAGTGACTGGAAAACAATACGATGAAAAAATGTAGGCTGTTCGGAAAGGTGCAACGTTATCGAATATGCTGATAACGTTCCTGTTTTCCTTCTCCTAATAAGAATTTTTCATATCTGTTGCCAATTTCAATTCTTCGATTTTTTTGGGGGATGGAGTTTGACTAAGCAATTGCCGTTGAACCCTGCAGAATTTATAATTTTCCAAAAAATAATATAAAAGTCAGTTTATTTCAAAGAGTTTTTAGGTATTTTTTGGCTCAGGTAGGTTATTCAGTTCTTCGCGCCAAATAGCCAGTTTTGATTAAAACGTAATTTATGTTTTTACGTGTATTAGTTTCTATGTTTCAGAATATAATATCACCAAAGTCATAGAAATAATATTTTAATATTTGAATGTTAACCCATCATTCTTCGAAGCAGAGGTGCTTCAGAAAAAATTCTAACTGACCATCTCAGTATTTTCATCTCAGTAATTTATGTATTAGTTTTTTATTTAAAATGTATATTTATATATTTTAAATATATTTAAAGCAAAGAAAAATGCTCTGGTGGAACAAAAAAGACGTATATACTTGTAATTGTGGATTATTAAGGATGTAAGGAGGGGACCAGGAAAAAGCTAACCTAGGTATGTGCCTAATGTCGCAAAATCTGCTAAAAATCAGACTTTCTCTAGAAACGCAGAAAATCGAAGTGTATTCCGCGGCCTACATATTGCAATAGATTATTGAACCAAAAAATGATTGAAAAAGCAGCAAGTTAGCTATGCAGTAGCTATGGGAAATTAGATGAAGTGAACAAGACAATCAAAGAAATTGTTGGTTTAAAGCAACAGGAAACGCGTTAGCTTACATGAAACAGACTAAATGTAAGTACAATCTTGCATGCCCGCAACGATTGTCTGCACTAATCAATTGACGTCAGGTTTGCTTGCTATAATGCTCATGCTAAGAGAATAAAACACCTTTCAGTACAATTACAATTAGGTTTTTATCAATCATGATACGAAGCAAGTCAGCCTAGCAACTTGCAAGCAATTTAC
>JAVLUZ010000142.1:7263353-7439743 GCA_036768485.1 Mermis nigrescens
ATGCAGAAACCATTTGTGTAGTGAAAAACTAATACAGTAGTAAGACTTAGAAAAAATGAGCAGTTTGGAATGGATATCGACGATGAATAGAAAAATGTTTCTCAGTTGATTTCATTTTTTAGGGCTCATCGAAGATTGTTTTCTTGTGGCAAGCGCTTACGATATGTGCACTACACAGGCGACAAAAGCAATTGGGTGCTTCACGATTGATGCGTGCGAATGGAAAATCCTGAACATTTTTTGAAGTAAATGTTGAAATGCGTCTTGTGTTGTATGCAGACTCTTTTTCTTGAAACCTTATCCACGTTGCCGTAAATCAACAGAACAAGAACTAATACTAATGATAATTTATAAATCAACATATCTTGATAGCAGCGAGTTTTTTCAGTAAAATCGTACTCTTATAAACTTTCTGGAGACCTTTTCTATAACCACATCTTTGTGTTCTAAGTGGCGAGCATATAAAGACAACAACTGAATTCTGGGGAGTTTAATAGGGCATAATCGTTAAAACTAGCTTACCGAAAATTCAGTTTTTAGGGGCCTATCAATTTTTGGGAATCTTCCAGATTCTCTAGTTCCAGAGATTCCATTAAACCCCGACTTCCATGTGTGCTGGCGAGTGATGATGGGACGATTTTGACCTAATGACGACCAAGCTAGCGTAAAAAAAAGTTATTGGGAAGCTAATTGGTCAATATACATATAATCAAGAAGGAAATGAGTCAATATTTAGGTAAATAATTTTTTTAATTGATTATGTAGCTTCGCTAAAATATACACAAGACGTTCTTTGCTACAGTATAGCCCCTAGAACTAAATTTTGGTGTTAGTTTTAACGATTTTGCCCGATCAAACTCCCCAGAATATAGGAGTTGCTGCCCATGTGTATATATATATATATATATATATATATATATATATATATATATATATATATATATATATATATATATATATATATATATATATATATATATATATATATATATATATATATATATATATATATATATATATATATATATATATATATATATATATATATATATATATATATATATATATATATATATATATATATATATATATATATATATATATATATATATATATATATATATATATATATATATATATATATATATATATATATATATATATATATATATATATATATATATATATATATATATATATATATATATATATATATATATATATATATATATATATATATATATATATATATGCTCGCCAGTTAGAACACATTATGGTGACGGTTATACAATATTTTAATTTCTAAGGAAAGCTTTTAGGCCAGAAAAATTTTGTTATAGTTTTAGACCTAAAAACGTTCTTGAGCGCAAAACACGGTCACAGTTCAATTTAAAGGTTCTGCTTCAGTAAAAGCTGTACTAGTATTCTCCAGCTATTCTGTCCACAAGAAATGCTGACCGCTTCTTCATGAGCCGATTAAATTCAAAAATGCGCGTAACATTTCTGAATTATGAGAAATGATGTGACCGATTATATATCGGATCTTAATGTACTAAAAATCCTTATTCAATTTTTAACAAACAACGACCATACATACCGTACCTATGGATTTCTTCCAAGATAGCCGAAAAGCCTGTGTCGGCTTGATTTATGGCTTGTTTTTCAAAAATAAGCATTTATGATAAAAATTTACAAACATAAACAAAAAGAATGATAAAAAATTGGAAAAAATGAAAAAATTGCATCTCTTCTAAAGAACTTTAAAATTGATCAAAATATTTTCCCTTGCTTGACAGTAAAAAGGATTGCTTGCAGCCAAACGAAAATATTGCAACAAGATGGAAATAATTAAAAGAGTTTACGGAATTGTCCACCTCTTCTAAATTTATTGATCTCGAAAGTGATCTCGTTATTGAGCACAATGCAACAACCAGAATAAAGTGCACAAAAAGAACCATCGTCTTTATTTCCCACTTTACTCAATATGATGCCAGTGCGCTTCTATAATTTAAGATAATTTCAACAGATTGAATTACTCGTTCATAGTAATATTCCTGATTCATTAGAACAAAAATTTGAAAGAAACGTTTTCGGAAATGCTTAGAAGAATTTAAAACCTCGAAAATTCTGCTGCACCATTTTTTATAGTTTTAGGGCGATAAAATGCGAGTTTTCTGCTTGGAATCATTTGTTTTTTAGGCATAAGTCATCGCGTCGCGTTCCTTTAAGTGATTTATCTCAAGCCTGTCATCAACATTTTAGCCGACCATCATCCTGTGTAGTGAAATATGTTCATTTCATTCTGGTAGAAAAAACTGAAAATCAGATTTCGAGTGCATTTTTGTCTACAGTATGCATACTTGCACTTTTGACTGTTTATGACATCAAAAAGCATCGCACTTAAATCAGTGTTATGTTATTAATTGAATAAACTGCCTGTTTATTCTTCAAAGATTTGGAATTACAGGGTCAGCCCCAAAAAATTTTGAAAGTGCCTTTTCGAGCTCAAAAAACATGAGTACACGTCAAAGTCATTGTTTTCCGACGCTTTAGACGGTAGCTCGTTTTTTCTGAAACACAAAAACATGTAAAAAATTTGAAAAAATTGAATAAATTGAAAAAAAATATATTTGAAAATAAGCATGCCAAAAATTTGGAAATTTCAAGCCAAAATATAGCTAAAAAGTCTTAAAGCACATTTTATACGATTTTTTCTTAGAAAATCTACAATTCTGGGGGTCAGCAGCCATTCTGCGGGGGTAAAACCGCCAATGAAACGTATGATTAGCTCCATATTTTCTATCATCATGACTGTTCTTCAGATTACATAAAAAAGCCTCGGAGTGATATTAGTGATTATCGGCAAAATTGTACATTTTCCTAAATTAGAATTCACTTCATTTCTACTTTGAACTAATTTGTTTATGTAATTTAGGATGATGCAATTTAGTTCAAGTACTACTTTAACGCGGAAAATGTTAATTTCGCGCAATTCCGGCTCGGCCTTTTTTCAAAAAATTTTGGTCCATACCAGGCGTCAGGATTCAAATCATACGGACTTTTCATTTAATCGATAAGTTAGCATAGATTAAGCTTTGTTTGAACTTGGCTCAGTTAATGATTAAACCTCGTTTTTCCGTGGTCCCATATTCCATTTTTCACCTGACCGTATAATCTTCGATCACACACAGTAAGCATACAATCTGTATGTTTTAGATGGTCACATGAGGAATGCCGTATTGTCTATTCATTAACAGTGTGCTGAGGCATACTTTTAGTGCAATTTGCTGTCTAGCTGGGTTGTTGAGAAGTCGCATCACACTATCAAAATTACACATTACTTGTAACTTTCCGTAAAGCATGTGCGGGTCATAGAGCTAAAATGGGACTATTCAGCGTAAATACATTTTTGATAAATACTGACTTGCCAAATCACGCGAAATCCGTGAAAAAATAGCTAGCAAGAATCCCAGAGTCTGTGGTCTCTCGAAGCTTATAAATCTGGAAAAACTTCATTGCGTGATCCAGGATCATACGGTCGGATGTACGAGGCTTAAAAACGCAAAATATGTACATAAGCACAAACATTTTAAACGCAAGTGCACCAGTAGAGGCGAGGACGGCCGACATGGAGGATCAACCAACAAGTGATAATAAAATCAGATGTGAAGCAAACAAAAAAATCTCTAAATACAAGAAAAATGTGTTTTATAAATATTCCTAACAGTTAAACAGCACGCTTTCTTTAAACAACTTTCAACATGATAGTCAATCAGGCATTATTATTCAGATTAAGGTGTTGAATAAGAAACGAAATATAAGTACAGTGATGTGTAGCGGTATTTCGTTTTTTACTTCATTTACATACATATATTCGCACAATGAATTCTATGAAAATGCGAGCATGCCAGCAATAATAGTCATATGAAGTTTCGTCCTTGTGAAAAAATTCTTATATGCTAAAGTTTGTTTTGTAAGGCTACTGCAACTTTATACATATAAATACACACAGTATTTAAATAAAAACTATTTGTTGGGCCTGATATGGTACACTGGTTGTTCTAGAGAGAACGAGCATCGTCCACAACGTTAATTAAACTTTTTGACGTGTGCCCATAGTTTTCAGCCCCAAAAAAATTTATAAAAAATTTTAAGGGGCTGACCACCAGAAATTCCATGCTCTACATCTATGGCTCTGAACAGAACATGCACGCGGGGGTTTAGGATGGTTAAGACCACAGAATCGAGAAATTATAATTTTTTGGGGAAAATGAGGCAAAATAAAGGTCAAAAATGAATAAGAATTAAAAATTTGGAGTAAAGTGCTTGAAATTGACTAGAAAGTCTGGAACAACGTAGTTTTAACGCTATTTTGGCATTTATGTCAGTTTTTGACGTCATTTTGACCCAGCAAAAGCTCAATTATTGACCTTCTCCTAGACAGGCAGACCACCCCTCTCAGATCGGCCATGCGGTGCATCTATGAATCTGATCCCTTTACGTACAAAATACGTATTGTCTGTTTCACATACCTTAATGCATAAATTTAAAAGTTTTTATTGACAGTAAGCCGAGGGTTACGATAATTATATATCAGATCTCAGAGATAGTTTTAAAATTTATTACCGAACTTGTGGAGACAGACTCTAGGTATCTACTCGTACTACATAATCTTGTATTTTGCGTAGATGCCTGCCATAGAAAATTGGACATCCTTTATATGTTTGACTTAGTCAATGAATCAGGCATAAATACAAGTCTTCAAGCTATCTAGACACAATTAACTAGCTAATAACTAAGTCAGACATCTTCGTGTCAAATTTTGATAATCTTAATTGTCCGTGGCCTAAAATCTGCAGCTGACCACTCAAAACTTTACTGGTTTGAGACAAATCTCGTACAACCCATTGAGCACTCTGCTAAAAAATTGATCATACATTCACTCCACAGGGATATCGCGATTGTAAGGCATATATAACTCGATGAATAGATTTCAATGACTTTTCAGCTGAAATAATGCTATTTGAAACGCTTCCGTCTTGGTTGATGAAAGTCCGGAGATTCTTCAAAATCAGCTTTTGTAAAACGCCTGTATGAACACTGCAAAGGCGAAAATAAGCAATTGACACCAAAGGTCCGTTTCCTGCTTTATGCAAATCATCATACTTGACTTGTTTCGATTGGAAAATCCTGAAAATGATTTTAGAAATAACACTAGGAAATGTGATATAATAGCTTATATTCATATCGCAAGTATGTTTGTATAGCACAGAAAAATGCTCCGATGGAACAAAAATGACAATTATACTCGGAATTACGCATCATTGAGGACATAAAAGGAGGGAAAGTTGTAGGAATCCATTAAAAATATGTCTCCCGCTAAAAAAACTAAAAAAATCGAAGTATATTCTGCGGCCTGCAGAAGAGAGTTGCACCTCCAACGTAAAAATAAATGACATGAACAGCTTATTCATAGAAGAATAGAAGAGAAACGATCACTAACCAAAAAGGACATAATAAGCAATCTTACGCTAGCATGGCACGCAACGCAATGCTATGGGGCAGCTATTAACAAGATGGTGTGCTTGTCATAATTCGCCTTGCAAATCTGGACCACCCCCTCCACGTGGTGCAAGGTGGACAGAGGTTGATCCGTCGACCCTCTGGCTAACGGTGGCCGTCCCTCAACGTCAGGATCTGTGACAAGCTGGTTGAGGATGGCACTTCACGTCGCATCTTTTCATGCATTCACATCAAAATTTTACATGTCATGCTAGGGCGTACCCCGTAGGCGATGCGCGCCGTCTTCGCCTGGACAACGTGACAAATGGGCAAGGGCTACCTGCTCAAGGACGGAGTGTGTTAAAGAAGCTAGTCCAACCTATCCGGCTAGCGACAATCAACATCGGCACTCTCACGGGTCGCAGCCGAGAACTAACGGACGTACTGAAATGCTGGCGCTGTCGACTTCGCCTGTGTCCAAGAGACGAAGTGGGTTGGAGCAAAGGCGAAGGATATCGGAGAAGGATATAAAATGGTCTGCAACGGAAAAACCACCAACCGAAATGGCGTAGCAATCATAATAAGTCTCAGAAATTCCGCGACCGTATAACAGAAGTCGCCCGTGTTTCAGACCGCTTAATGTCAATCAGGATCGATACTGGGAACAACATACTGCGAAATTATCTCATGCTATGCACCTCAAACTGGATGCTCTGAAGAAGAACAAGACGAATTTTGGGAAAGCCTTGAGACTTACCTTCAGACCTGCAGTGCTGATGAACGATTATTCATTGGTGGAGATCTAAATGGTCATGTAGGAAAAGCCAGAGAAGGCTACCAGCAAATCCATGGGGGTCAAGGCTATGCTACTCGTAATGACGATGAGGGTCGCATCTTGGACTTTGCCGAAACTCACGATCTGGCGATTGTTAACACCTTTTTCAAGAAGCGGCCATCTCACATCATCACATACTGCAGTGGCGCCCATTGCACCCAAATTGATTACTGGTTGATAAGGAGACAGGACATCAAACTGGCGATAGATGCGAAAGTTATACCATCAGATAACATTTCACCTCAGCAATCGCCTCTTGGTCCTCGATTTCCAATTAACCCAGCAACGTCTTAACATTCCAACAACAAAAACTGAACGCATCAAATGGTGGAAACTGCCTGAGCACCAAGTTGACATGAAATCTGCGCTATCCATGTTACATGTCAATTACGAACTTCATCCCTCAGACATCTGGGACGCAGCAGCAGCACACATAAACACATGTGCAACAACCATCTTGGGAAGAACAAAGCCAGGCAAACGCTACATCGACAAACAAACCTGGTGGTGGAACGACAATGTGCAGCAAGCAATCAAGGCTAAGAAACTAGCTTACAAAGCATGGTTTCACTCGCGAAGCGCTGATGATTTTCGACAGTACAGAAGCCTGAAATCAGCAGCTAAGCGAGCAGTTGCCAAAGCCAAAAATGCACACTACAA
Organism: Mermis nigrescens; assembly: GCA_036768485.1. Classification (NCBI taxonomy): domain Eukaryota; kingdom Metazoa; phylum Nematoda; class Enoplea; order Mermithida; family Mermithidae; genus Mermis; species Mermis nigrescens. Next base: position 7,270,351 of record JAVLUZ010000142.1, read on the forward strand.
AAACTCATACAATCAATTGGAAACACCTGAAGGCACAAACAAGATCTTCAAGCTAGCCGCCTCCCGCCATCGCTCCACCCAGGACATTGGCCACGTCATGAACATCAAAGGCGCGAACCATCAACCATTGAGAAATCCAACAGACATTCTGCGTCGCTAGAAAGATTACTTTGACGAAGTATGCAATGAGGAATATCAGCACCCCCTTTACCCAACACTGAAGCGGTATATGGACCAGTGCTTCCAATAACAACTGCCAAAGTCACAGACGCGATTCGAAAAATGAAAAACGGCAAAGCCACTGGCCCAGACAATATACCAGCTGAAGTGTGGAAGTTACTTGGCCAACAAGGTGCAGAATTCCTTGCCAAACTATTCAACAAGATCACCAAAGAAAACGCTGTGCCGCCAATATGGCAGACAAGCGTCACTGTTCCCATATGGAAAGGAAAGGGGGACATCAGTGAATGCTCAAACTACCGACCCATCCGCTTGCTGTGCCACACTATGAAAATATTTGAACGCGTGGTTGACAATCGCATCCGAAGCATTGTCACAGTCACACCTAACCAGTGTGGCTTTGCAAAAGGATGCAGTACAACAGACGCAATCCATGCTACTCGGTTATTGATGGAAAGGTACCGTGAAAAGCAAAGAAGCATTCACATAGCATTCCTTGATCTCGAAAAGGCATTTGACAGAGTTCCCCATGCTCTCATATGGCACTCTCTTTGCCTGCATGGTGTACCAGAATCATACGTAAGTTTAATTCAGTTGTTTTACCAAGGCGTAACAAGCTCAGTCCGATGTGCTGTTGGAACTTCGAACCCATTCGACATTCATGTGGGTGTGCACCAGGGCTCAGCATTGTCACCATTACTGTTCATCCTTTGCATGGATACGGTGACAGCAGACTTACAGAAACCGCACCCATGGACACTATTATACGCCGACGACGTTGTTCTGGCTGACGAATCTCGACAGGGTCTCGAGCAGCAAGCGCAAAGGTGGAAAGCTCGTCTGGAGAACTTCGGATTAAGGCTTAATATCAAAAAGACGGAATATCTCGAATGTGGAACCCAAAACGACGGCTCAATCAAAATTGATAACCAACTGCTAAACAAGGCTACCCAGTTCAAATATCTCGGATCACAACTTTCCTGGGACTGCGACACACTCCACGATTCAAGGTCGAGAATCAATGCAGCCTGGATGAAGTGGCGCCAAGTCAGTGGAGTTCTATGCAATCGCAAAATCCCGACATATTTAAAAGCAAAAGTATACAAAATGGTAGTCAGACCAGTTGCACTGTATGGATCCAAATGCTGGCCAGCGGTAACAAAGCACGAGCAAACCCTGCATGCAATGGAGATGAAAATGCTCAGGTGGTCGCTCGGTTTCACCAGACTGGACCATGTTACGAATGTAGATGTCCGATCAATCCTCGGAGTGGCCCCAATACCAGAGAAGATGAGAGAAGCACGGCTTTGATGGTATGGCCACGTACTACGCAGCGATGATCAGTCAATTGCAAAGACGGCGTTGCATCTAAGCCCTGTTGGCAGACGACCACGTGGACGGCCGAAGAAACGATGGCTCGACCGTCTAAATGAGGACATGCGGAACGTAAACGCCACCCCACAAGACGCTACTGACCGTGCAAGATGGAGATCAAAATGCAACCAAGCGGACCCTGCCCCACGGCGGGACAAAACGCAAAGAAGAAGAAGAAGAAGTGCTTGTCATAATTCCTTCATGGAGCCATTGACGATTAACCAATCTTGGTTAGATGTTGAAACAAAAATTTGAAATTGATAAGAAACTAAATCGGTTATTAAAACACATCAAAGCTTCCTTATTATCTCTTTTTCTGAGGCAGGCCATGTTATAATGTACATATGGAGGAAACCCACACGAAATCAATCGCCCAGAAAAATATGTTTTTAATCCATTTCTTCCGCATGTCCCTTTTGAGAATTTTCAACTTTTTTTCGAATTTTTGAAATTTTCGGCTTACTTAGGCAGAAATGAAGGGTATGGTGATCAAATAAATGCTAAATATACGTGCGTGAAACAAAATGTACTTCATTTTCGCTATGATACAGCTCGTGTTATGTAAGTTAGCTTTAAGTCACATCAGTCAAATTAGTGCTCTAATCCGGAAATTTTGAAAATCGCAGACGAACATCATTTTCTTAAATTTCAAGATTTCGAAATTTTCAGAATTTTGAAATTCAAAAAATGCCAATAGGTCGTTTTCGTCCTCATCGGCCGAGAAAGATAACTGAGCTGGATACGAGAAGGATTATTATGGGCGAGACGGTTATTTCGTATGACAGACGAAATTTCGGATAAATAATCATCGCATGACGATTTTAATTGCTGCCAAGACGATAATTCATTATCGTCGACGTTAACGATAAACATATCGTCGTACGAATCGTCAAGGCTGCTGTAGGCAACACTTTGTATCCAGGTGCGTTAATGGAAAATACGTCAAAAATTTAGATTTCAGACGTCCTAGCTCAACACGTGGTCGTGGAAGAGGGAATGGTTTGGGTGTCTAGGCCTCCCTCCCGAGAATCCGACAGACCTCCCTAAAATCCACAAATCCCCAGACTTGAATTTTTGCCTACTTCTAGGGCTTTTGCAGATTTTTCACACTTTGGCAGCTGCCCACGTAAGCTCGCCTGCGCGTTTGCAACGATATTAAAACGAATCTTAAAAAACAGTGTAATAAGTCAAAAAGGTAAAAATTGAGCGAAACTACGAAATTTTACATATTTCGACCTACAAAAATCGAAGCTATTTATTTTTATTTTCATTTTTATTCTATTTATGTTTCGCCTAACCTGAATACATAATCATCCTGACGTTGGATACGCCTGATCTCCTAGACTCAATTTCGGTCGATTTTAAATTCGGCTGTTCTGTGGCCGAGTGGTCGCGCACAATTGGACAACGACCCAAGATCGTCCTCGTTTTCCGACAACACGCTCGCGCAATCCATCAAAACGTATTGAGATGAGAATTGGAGCGCTTATCCTGAGATTGATTTCACTTATCTTTTTTGAATCATCTGAATTTATTCAATAAAAATTTACCGACAATTTTTCATCCCGTAAGTCGGGGAATTTGGGCGCATTTCCTACACAATTGATTTCTATTTTTTTCAATCGTTTGAATTAATTAACTGGTTTTCAATTATTTATTTATTTTTCCGAAATTTATTTATTTTTATTTATTCATTCAAATTTACCGAATAATTTTTTGGGCCCTTAATTCATAGAATTGGAGCGATTATCCTACAATTGCTTGCGAAGTTTGTCCAACAAACCAGTGAATTGACTGATTAAAAGTTCAATTATTTATTTTTTTATTTTTTTATTTTTCCAAAATTCATTTATTTGAATGATAAACCAACAACTAAATAATTTTAAGAATAATGTATTTTTTCAAGAATCTACGACAACAAACACAAAAATAGCTAATGAGAACAAATCTCAAATTCTTCCATCTCATAATTAGCGAAACGGACTAAACACCTAAAATATTTGCATATTACGCTCTTCAAGTAAATTACAACATGGATTTCCGAGCATCAAACGGATAGGAAATAATGTAAATTTGAATGGTAAGAATATCAGTTTCTAGCTAATCAGAGCAGCAGCGAATTATTCAGTTTTTACTTTTTAGCATATTAGTGGTTCCGGGATTACCGCAGCGTTCTCCCTTTAAACATATGCTCAAAGCGGGTAAAAAGCATACCTGGGCGTAGGGGAGTGGGTTTTTTTGGGGGAGTGCACCCCCCAAAAAAACCAAAATTTCCCCCCCCCCCCAAAAAAAAATCAAAAATACGGCCCCCAGAATTTAATTTTTTGAATATTTTTTGTAATTTCCTAATTTTTTGATGTCAATGGATAGTGCTCGATCAGAAACCTGAAAAATCGTGTTTTTTCGCCATACCACTACTTTTAAGGCCATTTTTCACATTCAAAAATCTTGCACCCCCCAGAACTTTAGTGATGCCCACCTATGGTAAAAAGACGGGGAAAAAGGGAGCGATTCGAGTTTATAAACGTGTTTTCGTTTAAAGTTAGCTAATTTTCCAGCGCTTCGCATCGGGTCTTAGCCACAGTCAAATGAAATTTATGGGTAACGAACACCCATCCACTATGGGACCACGTGCTTCGTACAAGAAATGAGCAGCAACGAAATTTCGGGGGGTCCGATGGGGCCGAATCGCAAACAAAAATAGCACCAAAATACAGTTTCGAGAGAAAGTAGTATAAGCGCTAAGTAGTGTTTAGACAACTTTATTACAGTTTCTGGTCAATATAAGACACTTTCGCAGAGAATTTTCAATATTAATCATTTTTAGCATTCATTTTGCCTCATTTTCCGCAGAAAATTCCCTAATTTTTCACTTATGGTGGGTATAGGCAGCCACCCCCCCCTCACGCCGCATGCCGGTCCCCCAAACCCAAGTGAGCTTTGTACCTTCCGTTGTTCCTCCGGTGTGCGTAGGAAGAAGCGTTCGACGTAGCGGACGCTGGGCGGCGTGCCCTTGGGCGCCGGCGGTCGAACGGACGGCCGCAGGGCGCCAAAATCGATTTCGACGAAATCCTCCGAAACATAGCGCGTGCTGCTTGACTGAGAAGCTAAAAATGCGACAATTTCAAAATTGAATCATAACTTACGCTGAGCCACAAATGTACAAAAAGAAGAAGAAAAATACTACTAAAAATGTATGTAAAAAATTAAACATTACAGTACATAAGTAGTAATGCGAATTCAGTGTTCTTATATAATCTTACATCGGTTCTAGGCAGATAAATGAACGCTTCAGCGTTAGAAATGAAACGCGGAAAAACTAAAAAAGAAACAAAGCGAATAAGAAGCAAATTTAAACAAGTTGATTATTCTGAGCTCGTATAATCATTTCCATCCGTTCATGTTTTTTAATTTCCAATTTTCAATATAAAATAGAATAAACAAAATAAATGGTTAATAATTGTTACGCTATCAAATGCACCCATCCCACTTAAACGCTATTTTATACATTGAATTTCCGCAAAAATGTGGAAAATTTTTGATTATGATAAATCAATTTTTTGCCAGGTACAGATCAATAAATTGACAAAAATAATAAAATTGACAAGGGCTGATCAAAGATATCCGTAAGAGGGGAGCGATGCTTCCAAGTTTTTCCAAAACAGCTGAAAATACGTGTAAAAACCACAATTCAGGTTAAGAATAGTGTTTATTCGCCGTTTTATGTTATGTATTTAAAGAAAAAATAATTCACAGTGCAAAATTTTTTCGATAAATAGTACAATTTTGAACGATTTTGTGCAAAACGTGCTTTGGACATGCATACATTTTAAAACTTGAATTAGGTACTTCATCATTTTCTGTGTTTGCGCTTAGATTATTGAAAAAATAAATAAAAATTTAAAAAAACTGAAAAATCTTCTTGCTCGATTTCAAACTTGAATATCAAAAATCTATTCTTCAATTTATCTGCATGACTAATTTCTTAATATCAAGTTGAAGCTTGACTCCTAAACATTTCGAAATTCCTGTCTTTGCATTTAATTTTCGATTTTGCGAAGAAAACTAATGCAGAAAATAATAAATGGGCGCGAAGCGCCGAAATTTTTTGACATATTCGCTATTTTTAGTCAAATCTGGGCTTCTAAGGAGAGGAATGAGATGGAAAATAAGAAATTCGGCGCGAAGCGCCGGAAAACTTCGAGTTTAGTAGCTTAAAAGTGTGCTAAAACGCATTTTGGCCGTCCTTCTAATAGACTTCGAGACTTTTTAATTTTTTTCTTTGAGGGACCCTTGCGAAAAATAAAAATATCTTTTTATTTCGGGGGAGGCAGCCTAATTTGCCCCGCCCCCGGCTGGTTACGCCCCTGGTCCGGCAGAAAGCGCCGGAAAAATTCGATAGATTACAAAGCTTGCCAAAAATATTACCATGTACGTACCTATCATTCTTATATCGAAAAATATTTTAAGGCAACGAGGAAGGGGGCTCCTGCCCCTTTAATCCGTCTACACATAAATATTCATAAGTTCAAGTTTTTAAAAACAATGCAAATGCGATAGGAAAAAATCGATAAACTGGAGTAATTGAGTTTTCACGCTCTATTCAAAAATAAGTATCTTCAAAAATATCAAAATTACGCTTTCTGCCCATACCATCGATTTTTTGGCTATGGGAACCTTCGAAAATCTTCGTTTGTCAATAGACTACAGGCGCATAGTTAGGTTCAAAGAAACGCAGCGTGGCCGAATCGAGGGGTCACTCACCCTTAAAGCTTTTACCCGAAATTGCCTCGAATTTTTGATATTTGATTATTGAATTAATTTCTTATTTGCTTTTATTATTTTATTCAAATCTTTCTGGTCGATTTCGAGCTTTTTTGAGGAAAATTTGCGATTTTCGCTCTTTTGACCGTCATTTTACCTGATTTTTTTCCAGAAAAAATTTCTCATTTCTTCATTCCGGCGTTCTAAGACAATCCAAAAACCCACGTGCATGTCTGGTGATATATTGGGACCGAATTCGGTAAGGGTACTTCGGATTTTCTGTAATTCAACTTTGGAGCTCGGGCTAACTTTGCGCTAATTTGGGGCAAAACTTGGCAATATAGGATTGAAAATATAAATTTAAAAAACACATTAAAAAAATTCGAAGAGCATAAAAGTTTCAAAATTTCCGTAAAAGGTAATATAAAACCAAGAGTGAAGCAATTCGACTTTTGACGATGGTTTTTGGGCTTTGTTGATGGAAAAATGCCGATTCATATTCGTATTTTACCCTAAAAATGTATTGTGATTAATTTCGTAAAAAATTAAAATGCCTTAGTGAAAATAAATTTAATCGACTGATTATTGCATGGTTGATAGAATATGAAGCTGACTGCCTCAATATGGATCGATGTACAGGATATTTACGTAATATATAAAATATTGACATGATTTTTATAAAATTATAAGAAACGTTGATAGCAAACAAACTTCAGGCAATCACTAAACTAAATAATCACCGGCTCCGAAACTATCCGATCTCGGTCTGCAATGTATGTTGCCAGAATTTGAGCGGAAAGGCGTCAAGCGATTATCCGAATGTTTTCGGACCATTTTCTTTCTAAGAGTATAATTTTCAAATGTTAAATGCCCAGAAAAATGGTAAATTGGAAGCAAATCAAAATGAGGAAAATAATGTAAAATCAGCTAGTTTAAAGCTAAATTAATCGGAAATCAAAAATTAGGTAACAAAACTAAAGCGGAGGGCTTTTTATCAACAGAAAAAATTATATACAAAAGTCAGCATAAAAACAAGTTTAGTTCGCAGAAGTTATTGGGATATAAGACCTGCTGACCTACAATATTTCGCAGCATTCCAAATTTAGATGGTGCTGCACTAGTTATGACAGGCATCCTGAAGGATTTTCCCTTTACTTTTATGGTTTTTACCACAGATTGATATACGAATTTTGTTGAAGTATTCCGGACAGCTTCGAAGTATTTTTCAATTTTTATATCGTTAAAATTAGACGGATCTTTTCAAAAAATGTAAGGAATTCCGCGCAAATCTTTCATAAAATTCTCCAAGTTATTCAATATTGGTCTACAACATTCGACAATTAAACGCGATGAAGTCGCAAAATTGTTCCAAATCAAATATTCGAATCTAATATACTACAGTTGGATTGGTATTCAAATAAAACGTCTTGCGCAATTTCATTTTCGAAACCAATTTCGTGCAAACACATAAACAACAAAAACAAAAACATAAAAAGTAGATAAATAAAAAATAATGAGCCTTAGTGGATAAAGTTGCATAACAACTATATATTTACCTCCAACTTCCAAACGAATGAGCTCGCCGCCTCAAGTCCAAGCCGACGTTCGTAAACTTGTGTATCAAAGAAGAAAGTCCGCTGGGCGTCGATTGACCAAAAGCGTGATTGGCTGAGGCGACAGAAGGCGGGGCTAAGCTAAGCGCTGAGCAGCTTTCTGATCTCGACGCCTTGTTCGCCGATTGGTCCAATCGATCGCCGACGGATCGTTTTGATTGGTCGATCGCGACGGCTTGCTTTGATTGGTCAATTGACGATCTAAAAGAGTTGCTTGCTGATTGGTCTATTCGATTGCCGATGGATCGTTTTGATTGGTCGATCACGACGCATCGTTTTGATTCGTCAATTACGACGCATCGCGTCGGTTGGTCAGTCGCATCGAATCGTTCTGATTGGTCGGTCGCAACCGGATCTATTCTCACGTACGATTGAACTTCCTCCATGGGATATGCATTACTTAAACCGTCTATATGCGAAGTATCCGATTATTGTTGGAAAATTAATATTTGTTTATTTATTTATTTATTTATTTATATATTGATTTATTTACAAACTTATTCACTCACTTACTTACTTAATTAATTTATTTATTTGTTTATTTATTTATGTATTTATTTATTTATTCATTCATTTACCTAATCATTTATTTATTTAATCATGTTTATTTACTTACCTTTTTATTCATTAATTTATTTCATTTATTCGTCTATTTCATCTATTTCGAATCACAAAATGAGAATAATTTAAATTGTCACCGGTCACCATGCTAGTTTTGCGAGGGCATTGTGGGTGACCAATGCGCCCAACAAAATTTGTAAAATGTCTCGGTTGGATTTGAAAACAATTAAAAAATTAATTTGTAATTTATCCATTTTTAAAATTTTTGAATATTAAATTTTTTGTTTTTTAAATTTGTTTCTTGGCAATAGAAAGATAATCTTTTAACCGAAAATTAATGACATTGATGAAAGTATAGTCAAAAATGGCTATTTGGTGCGAAGTGCTGAATAAATTGATACCAAATTAAAAGATAGCAGGAATGCCTAAAACAGAGCATTTTCTAAGATTTTCCAATAATTCGAAAATTCTTGAGGATGGGGTGAAAAATTTTGCTACTCAATATACATGTACAGCATAGGATTTCTGGGGTAAGCCCCAAAAAATGTTTCAGATGCATGTTTTAGATTAAAAACGAAAGAAAGGTAAAAAACGCATACTCCGACGTTTCTAACGAAACTCTTTGAGGAAAATAAATGAAACATGGTAACTTTGCAAAAATCTGTATGAAATCACACAAAATAAGTCAAAAAATGACTCTTATTTGGTGCTGTTGAGCCCTAACTCGCTAAAAACGTTTAAAAGAGCATGTCATGTATGCTTAAGTTTTCTGGAAAATTGAAAATTCTTGGGACCTAAACGCGTCAAAAACATCGTTCCACGACGTATATAAAAGCATACAAACATTTTTTTGAAACTGAAGATGAAAATTTGAAAAAAATTGAATAAATTGAACAAAATATACTCAGAAAATTAGTAAGTGGCGCAAAGCGATAGCTAAATAGCTAAAAACGACGAACTGTTTTGAAATCTTTTGGAAAATCGTATATCTTGTGGGTGAAGTGGAAAAATTTCTAGGGGGGGTGAAACTTTTTCTGGGGGTGAGGAGGGGTGAAAACCCCACTAAACTTCCTCGAAGATCACGTATAGTCAAAACCGAAACCCACCCCTACCCCAGTAAACACGTCTTCTACTCACCCGCGTTAACTGACTCAGATGGCGCCGACGGTACGTATTCATCGATACTATCCAATTCTTCGCTGAACGACGAACAGGGCGGCAAAGCAGTTTGGCCTAAAAGGTATTTCATTGAATCTAAAAAGCAAAAACTTCTGATAAATCGACATTTTCTAATAATTTAATGTTTCATTTTAATAAATATCATAATGGTTTGCAACTTGATTTACATTTTTGTTAATTCGATTGACATTTATTCGTAACATAATAATCACAGGCGCGTTGTTTTTGAGCAGCCAGGCGCTTTAAATTTGAGGAAAAAGAAAATGTTTAAGTCATATTTATTTTTGAGTGTTTCAAGAGTATTTTTATTTTTTGAGTGTTTCAAGAAAAGCAGAGTTTAAAATTTAAAAGCGTTTTAAAAATTTTACTGTATTTCAATCATACGTAAATTATTTTGTTTGGAATAGTCACACTAATGATTTCTTAACATTCCACTCCATGCTTGGCTCTGATTGAACATTATTTAACTTGATCTATACTCAATTCTGATGCATTGCAAAGGAAAGCGTCGAAGAAAAAAGTGATTTTGTAATTTTGTCTGATTCACCCTATCTTCCTCAAGCTTTCTATGCTTGTAAGACATTAAATATGCAAAAAAACCAATCAATCCGATTCAAAGCGCCTCAAAACTTTGGCATTATTAGCTCAAGAAAAAGAGCTAAAATTTACTCTGGCGGTCATTAGGGCGCATTTCTAGAATTTTCAATGTTTTCCTTTAGAGACACTGACAAAAATAAAAATACTTCTATAATTAGGAAACACTGGCCCGCAGAGCAGCCTGATTTTGGCGAGTCCGATGGGTTATATCACCAAAAATGGCACTGAAAATCAATTCTAGAGGTGTATTGATTTTAGGAGGATCCGTAGGATTCTCATGGGCGGAGTCCAGATCCATAGACCCACCACGCCCATGTATGTACCATATGTGGACGGCACCAAAGTTCTAAGGGAGGGGTGCAAGATTTTTTCAAAGGTAAAAAATGATCATAAAAATGGTGGTGTGACGAAAAACATCATTTTTTAACGTTTCCCATCGAGCACTATCCATTGGCATCGAAAAATTGCGAAAATAACAATAAAAAATTTTCAAAAATTGAATTTTAGGGGAGGGGTATTTTGGTTTCTGGGTGGTGCATACTCCCAAACACCCCCTAAACTCCAGGTATGCTGGTCACCCAAGTCCCTTCCTCGGCTACAAGCCTCAATAAAAAGTTGAGAGCATATAGACGACATTATCTAGCTAGCTACACTGATTATCGAACACAAAATTTGGCCGACCAGACTGAGGCATAAATATTTCATTTGATGAGTTTTTATGATTCGAATCGGTTGACATAATATATTAATATGCTATTTAATGCATGTTATGTACAGAGTCGAAGAAGCCTTTTTTGCGCGATTCGGTGGAATAAGAAAATTTCACAAAAAAGTCAATCAATTTCAGCTTCATCCAATGAACAATATCAATAAGATCATGTTTTCAAATTTTCAGATCAGACTAGCCTTACCTTGGATTCGCTCTGTTGATTTTTCAAGATTGGACGCGGCGGAAGTGAGTGTCGAAAAACTGAAATCAAATTAGTGTACGTAAATCATTAAAACTAAACGAATTAAAATTAAAAAGCCTTTGCAATCAAAATATAATTAAAAACTGAATTATAAAACACATATGGGCTAATTAATCAACGAATTAATTTCACAAAATTGATTATTAAATCAAATCTAAAATAAGCGAAACAATATCGATAGTTGTGATATTTAGGTAAAAACAAATGATTTTAAAACAAATATTAAAACAGAAATCTGGCCTTCTGAATTGGAGGGGATAAAATTAAGAAGTCAGATATCTCAACAATTATTTGTTGTTAGGCAAAAAAGGTATTTCTGAACGTTTCTCAGCGAACTTTACATATTGGAGAAAAACAAATTTTAAAAAAATTTGAAGCATTTATTTTGATTTCGATTGCCTTCAGAGAGCATGTATAAAATTGCCTTACAATTAATTAATCCACATTTATTCCAAGTTCGACCGCGCTAAAAAATTGTTTAATTTGTTTTATATTCAGTTCTGCTACATTGCAAACAAAAGCAAAAGCAATACGGAAAATAAATAATTTTGCGTGAAGTGTCAGAAAATTTTGACATATTCACCACATCTGCACAAACTTGGGCTGGTGGAAAGACAAAATTTATGCAAAAACAAAGAGTTCCGCGCGAAGCGCCCGAAAATTTTGGGCTTATTAGTTCAAAAGTAAGCTAAATCTATTCTGGCGGTCTTTTTAATACTCTTCAAGGATTTTCTATTTTTTTCCTCTGAGAAAACCTTGTAAAAATTATTCGTACTTTCGAAGTTCAAGGGGCTAGCCCCCCTGTCCCCCACAGCTACGTGTCTGGCAAGAGCTTAAGTCGAGGAATCTTAACATTTATTACTATTTTAATTTTCTAATCAATCATATCCAGAATAAAGATAGGCTAGTACTACTGATTTACGACTAAGCCTTTATCTTTCCCGTTTTTTTCCATTTTTACGAATATATTCCTATTTGAAGTAACTTTAGGAGAAACGAAACTTACTCGACGGTATCATATGACGCCGGACTCGCCGATAGTGACGATTGACCTCCCAAGAGCGCCCTGAAAAATAAAATAATCACAAGAGGAAATTTTATCCAAACAAAATATAATATGGTAATTTAGATTTCAAACTGGCGAAGATTTTTACTTTTTTCGACTCAGATATTCGCTCTTGATCTGTTTAATCCATAACTTTAGACCAAAACACTTCTCCGGCTTACCCACAAAAACCGATCTGACCTTAATCCCCCTAGACTGAATTTGCGTGCTGCGCACCTGGTCATGATCAGACAGCCACGTAAACCAGTGCTAAGGGGACTAGATCGCACATGGCTGCGATGGAAAGGGTCTAGGGGCCTTGAATTATATATGTTACGGCTCTAAATTCCGGATGGGAACCCTGTGTTCTTTTTGGGGGGAAAGGGGGTGGCGTGTAAATGACTTCCAGTTTTAAGCCAAAAATGTCCGAAACGAAAACAAAGTTTTATTGCACATTTAGGTACCAAAAATTTAAATTTTCTGGCCTCGGGAAGATGGGGACAACCAACTCGTAATGGCGGAATTTCCCACTCCTAATCCCCTGTTACATGAATTTACTGATCCCCAGAATCCAGAGTAACTCAAGACAAAATTTTTAAATTATTTTTTGCCGCGATTTTTCTGATGTAGTTGAATGGAGCTAGATGAGAAATGTAAAAAATGGTGTTCTTCTGCCCAAAATGCAGTGGTGGATCTAGAAATTTCCTCAAGGGGAGACGGTATCCCCACTTTTCCAAAAAGCAGTCAAAATTAGGTCCGGTAACTTCGCCCTTCGCGTGCAAAATAACGTTTTTTTGGCATTTGCACTGTCTGCTTTGATTTAAAATCACTTTTGACGCAACGTTTTTCCAAAAAAATTTTGAACTTCCGGGCAATTTGCGCTAAAAATTCATTAAATTTCTTTGACTATAGCGAAAATCCGGCGCGGATCGCTGGAAAATCAGGCGGAGAAATGTTCAGGTCGCCAAGGAAGTGGAAGTAAATAGGTCAGAAAGGTATTATCCCGCGCGAAGCGCCGAAAAAATTTGAGAAAATTATGATCACTGACGGCCAAAAATCATTGCAAATTACATATCCATTCTATATCTCGCCAACTATTTTGAGCCAATAAGGGGGAGGGCGACCGCCCCCAGCTTCCTTAAATCAGCCCCTGCCAAAATGAATTCAATTGTTCAGCAGTTTTTCACTTTGAAATTTTCTGGATCCCTTAGACCCAATTAAAGCCTTAGCCAAGCATGGAGTAAAAATTTGCTTGCAAAGGTGCGTGAAATCGACTAGAAAGCCTGAAACCATCCTCGGGTTTCTAGTCGGTTTTACTTTTTTATCAACGTTATATCTATTTTAAGGCCATTCTAGTCCAAGAAGCTCTTCTGGTTGATAAGCCGGGCTGGCCACGTTGACCATAGATGTACAGCATCGCAACTGTGGGGGTCAGCCGATCAGGGGATTAAATATTGAGCTTGTTTGGAAAAAATGACTCCAATAGCTGGTATCTATAAATGCTAGATTAACGTTAAACCTACACTAATAAAATGTTCGTGGTCAATTTTAAGCGCTTATAGAGAAAAGTTGACATTTTCATCGGTTTTTAACCTTTGCTTCGAATCAATTTGCAGGAAATCTCCTATTTTCCTATTGGAGGGGAGGGAATAACATTCAACACATGTGCGTGGGGGTCTGGACTGGACCGCATCGGAACCCGGTCGACCCTCAAAAATCGATAGCTCCATAATTGAATTTTGCTGCCATGTTTGGTAATTTCGCTCCGTCGGACTCCCCCAGAATCTGTTGCTGTCCTTGTATAGTACGACCCCCAACGCCCACCCGGCACGTCTGGACACAACGTTATCACACATTTCTCTTGAAAATTTTTGAGCCCCTTGCTTTTATTATATTTAGAACACATCTCAGCGACTAACCGGTTTAATTGACGAAGGATGAGTTGCGAGACGGATGTCGAGTGATATTTTAGCCAAATTTCTCCTTCACCGGTTACTGTCGAGCGACTGGTTCGTATTACGAGTTCCTTGTTTGTAGTTAAATGAAAGCCTGATACGTGCTCTAGCTGAAATGGACCACGAGCAATTCGTCACGCAAAAATTTAACGTATAGCTCAAATCGACGTTCAAAGTCGGAATTTAAGATCAGGCACGTAGCTGTGGGGGGACTTGGGGGGTCCGGACCCACTCCCCTAAAATTCAGAAGAAACCGGAAAAATAGGACTTTTTTACACGTTATCGTGTGATATTTTTGGCTTAGACCCCCAAAATTGGTGTTGGTCCCCCCCAAAATAGGAAGGCCAGCTACGTGCCTGTTTAAGATCAGTGTTTCACTGAATATTTTTGATCCTCAGATTACGAAAAACTTCTAGGCATAGGTGATGCGAAGTTTTACCAAAAAATGGAAGAAACAAATTTTCGCGAAATTTCATTTAAAAACTCTTAAAGGGCAAAAATACGGTACTTTTTCAGCTATTTTATTGCTTTAACGTTCTTGGAGACGGGAGACGCGAAAGGGAAAATCCACAAAAAAATTCCAAAAAATCCTAAAATCATGTTTTCGACGTTGTTTTGCAGTCTTTCTTCTATTTGTACGCAGTGCTTTTCGAATCATGAGTGGATGGTTATCGACATGCGCTTATAGATAAATTTAATAATCATTACAACAAGAATTCATTAAAACGTTAGGAAAACTAAGAAATTGTATAAATTATGAAATTGTGAAATTGAAAACAAAAGTTAAAGAATAAAACTTGGAAAATAGAACTAAAAAATAAAACACAAAACTTATTAATTAGCCGGAAAAAAATAAAGCAAATTAAAAAAATATAAAATAAATTAGCATACCAAGAACTCGAGGCATTCCTCGTCCTGCTGACAGTGTTTGTACAGGTAAACGGAATGCTGATCGAGACAAAGTCGGTAGATGATGCCACCCAATCGGGTGCTTTTCACCGCAAGACCCTTTCGTAATAATTTCACGTCCCAGACAAAATCGAATAAAAAGAAGTAAAACGTTGTTACGTTGTTGCGAATGATCAGAAACATCCGGTTTCGAATAATTGAAACTTAAAATTGGTTTAAAATTCAAAGAAATTAAAATCCAAATGTTGAATCCACGATAAATGAATAAATATAAAAAGACACACTGAATGAACGCATATCTGTTTTTCGTTATAATTCTGGCATAGCTTAATATGAATGTATAAAAAATTTTTTTGCCACAGGGCATTCGAAATTGAAAAAATAGACATTTTCTCCGAAAACGTCGTGAAATTTCACTGAAGGTTGCGCGCTTTTGAAACAAAACCCGACTATAAATCAGAACGTCATAGGTAGCACATTAGCGCGTAACTATAATATACTTGGGTACCTCCAACATGTGTCCACCATAGCTGGGCAGCACCAAAATTCTGGGGAAGGGGGTGAAAAAATTTTCAAAGGTCAAAAAATGGTCTTAAAAGTGGTCGTAAGGCGAAAAAAACGCCATTTTTCGACGTTTCTTATCAAGCACTATCCAATGGCATCAAAAAATCGCCAAAAAAGCAAAAAAATTTTCAAAATTTGAATTCTGGGGGGATATTTTGATTTCTGGGGGGGGGTTATTTCAACTTCTGGGGGGTGGCGGGTGCATATCCCCCCTCCCCCCACGCCCACGTGTGGTGTCCATCCCCTACAGCTATAACGAGACACATCTGGAAGGTCCGGTTTTTTAAAAGACAGATAATAAAAAAATTCGCTGTACAACCTTTTTTGTTTTACTTTACACTTAATGCCCATGCTTGTAACGAGCGTGTAAACATTACATCAAAAATTCAAATCTCTTCCCATTGCTTGCGGAGGGTCAATTTTTTAAATGTTGCCCATGATATGTAGACCACGAAGCTGTAATTAAAATTTTTTACATTTATTAAGTCTAGCTCTACAGTAAGACGAATTTCGAATTTAAACCTTTTTTAAACCACCGCCTGTAAATAACTCATTTCAGATGAGATTTATTGAATTTACAATGTAGAGCATTCATTTCCCTAAACTCGTTTTTTGTTTCTCTAAATTCGCACTGATTCTTGAGCCACAGTACGCTAAGTGTAAAGAAGTAGGGTTGAAAAAACTCGTTTTTGCCGGTTTTTTTGACTGCTCTCTTTGATTATAAGTCGCAACCTACAAATTAGAGTTAAAATAAAGTAGGCTTTAGGGGATACACATAGAAATTGACCGTGTTCGATTAAAATCAATACAATGTTAGTCATAGGCACACCTGGGCGTGGGGGGGTTTGGGGGTATGCATCCCCCAGAAACCAAAATACCCCCCCCCAGAAATCAAAATACCCCCCCAGAATTCAATTTTTGAAAATTTTTTTCATTTTTTTCGCAATTTTTTGATGCCAATGGATAGTGCTTGATGAGAAACGTCAAAAAATGGTGTTTTTATCGCCATACCACCATTTTTAAGGCCATTTTTCGACCTTCAAAAAATCTTGCACTCCCCCCCCAGAGTTTTCTTGCTGCCCACGTATGGTCATAGGGTTGTGAACAGGTCAGGTACGGCAGTATTTCACATGTATGTTGACTCATTTTATTTCCTGACATGATTGAACAGGCCAGGTAAGGCAGTATTTCATATGTAGCTTTACTCATTGTATATCCTCACATGATTGAACAGGCCAGGTATGACAGTATTTCACATCTAGGTTTACTCATTGTATTTCTTTATGTGATTGAACAGGCCAGGTACGGCAGTATTTCACGTGTAGGTTTACTCATTGTATTTCCTCATGTGATTGAATGGGCCAGGTACGGCAGTATTTCATGTGTAGGTTTACTCATTGTATTTCCTCATGTGATTGAACAGGCCAGGTACGGCAGTATTCCACATGTAGGTTTACTCATTACATTTCCTGACATGATTGAAGAGGCCAGGTACAGCCGTATTTCAAATGTAGTTTCACTCATTGTATTTCCTCAGATGATTGAACTGGCCATGTACGGCAGTATTTCACACATAGGTTTACTAATTGTACTTCCTCATGCGATTGTACAGGCCAGTTATGGCAGTATTTCACTTGTAGCTTTACTCATTGTATATCCTCACGTGATTGAAGAGGCCAGGTATGGCGATATTTCATATGTACATAGGTTTACTCATTGTATTTCTTCACATGATTGAACTGGCCATGTACGGCAGTATTTCACACTTAATTTTACTCATTGTAATTCCTCATGCGATTGAACAGGCCAGGTACGGCAGTGTTTCACGTGTAGGTTTACTCATTGCATTTCCTCATGTGGTTGTGCAGGTCAGTTACAGCAGTATTTCACGTGTACATTTACTGATTGTATTTCCTCTCGTGATTTCAAAGGCCATATATGGCAGTATTTCAGCTGTAGGTTTACTAATTGTATTTCCTCACGTGATTGAACAGGCCAGGTATGGCAGTATTTCACGTGTAGCACATTGTTTTCACCACACAATAAAGATTGATTTCTGATTCAAAATTTAAAAATTCCCTGAGATTTGTAATGAGATTGCAGCCTGAACCAAGAGAAAATTGGAAGCTGAGTAATAGCTTAAATGAAAGAGCACAATCTTATCTAACTATTCTGCTATAAACCAAGTAATTCAGTTAAAGCAGTCAAAAGTAATGTTTAAAAAAATAGATTTCTACAGAACACCCTTAAAAACGTGCAAACTTTGAGCCTTCAAACGTTAATAACTTCACGACTTTTTAAGATATGAGCGTGGAACCTAGCAAAATAGTTGCGTTTTAAAAATCGCTATCCAAAAAGTATAAGTTTTGGTTATAACAGTATGTGTTTTTTTCTGCAATATCAAAAAAACTCTAATTTGAGGTGGAAATCTTCAATGGTTTTTGGCTTTTAGCAAATTCCTGTTTTCTGCATGTAAATTGAGTCGTTTTCTATTTTAATATAACAAATAAGGTATCGTCTGAAATCTAATAGAATTGTGAGTCTAATAAGCACAAATTTATTATAATTTACGCGGCTTTGTGCACAAGTATAAGCCAAGGAACAATAATTTACACAGTTTAGAGTGAAAACAATGTGGTAGGTTTACTCATTGTATTTCCTCAGGTGATTTAACAGGCCAGGTACTGCAGTATTTCACGTGTAGGTTTACAATGTTTTTATTTTTTTAATTATTTATTTTTATTGCATTTATTTATTTAATTATTTATATTTTTTCTATTGATGTTCTTTCTACTATTAATATTAATATTATTATCATTATTATCATAATATTTATCGTATCAATAATTTTAATGCGTTTATTTATTTACTTATTTAATAAATTTTTTCTTCTTTTTTATAATGAGAGGCAGTCTAGCCGCCTAGACTGGTGCCGCTAGGTTGCAGCGACAGTCAGAGGATTAAAGGCATGAAACTGTAGCAACCTAGTTCCTCTCTGATGATCTCGTCTGTTTATATGATTTTTTACGTCCCTTTTTTCTTTTCTTGTTTTTTTTAAATATAAGTTTTCTTTCATTTAGACTTTTGCGCCTCATAAAACATGTAATCTCTCATAATATAATTTTTTAGGTACACTTGTGCTATTTCACGCGCCCTTTTTGTTTCTTTCTTACTAATAGCATGCTGCACTTCTATATCTGTCTTTCTTTCTTTTTTTGTAGGTTTTTTCTTCTCTCTTTTCTTTTCAGTTAGTGTTTGCTTTTTTATTTATCTATTTATTTATTTACTTATTTATTTTTCTCCTAATTTTCTTTCTTCTTTCTTGCTTCTTTCTCATATGGATGACTTCTTACTATTTACACTCTGAGGTAGAGAAAAATGCATTTTTATCTCTTTTTTTAGTTTACTTGCTTCTTCAATTATAAATCGGGACATGCAAGGTGTTATAAAAAGTAAGTATTCTTAAGGAGTTACATATCGCATTTGGACGCGTTTCCTTAAACTCAGTAAGAGTTAGAAATGGAGATGTAAAGTTTAAACTCTGGGGTAAACAAACATGTTTTTTGGACCGTTTTTTGTCTTTTAGCTTCTGCGGTCATGAATCGAGTCGTGCTAAATATCCTAAAAAAGCACGTGCTAATGGCTACCCGACGCACTTGGTCGCTTTTATTCATGCTCAATATGGAGTTAGACCTGGCGGTGTAAAGTGCTAACTACAGGGTAAAAAAGTCGGTATTTTTCGGTCAACTTCACTTAATTTGAGTTAGGACACGTTCTTAATGAATACTGCGGTTGTTGAGCTTACTGTGAAATATATGCATGCAGTGTTATGTACTGAGCTTATAAGCGCTTATGTAAACTTATAAGTTAATGCTATACCTTCCTAAGAACAGAAAGCAAAACAAACAATCAGGTCATTGGATGCAGGCCCATAGCCAGGATTTCTTGACCAGGCTGCGAGCACAAAAAGGAGGGTCAACCATTAGAAGTTGCTAAATTTCGTTTTGAGGAATAATAATTAATCAAGAATTGCTTGAAAAGGCCAAATTTGATCAAAACATTTTATGATAAGAAGATGATTTCCAGTGGTTTTGCATACAGTTCGAAGTTGTCTTCGTTTTTCTGCACCATTTTGCATCTTTAGCTTGTAGGACGGAGGGTGCAGCGCACCACCCGCATCCCCTCCCTGGCTACAGGCCTGGGATGGTCTAATGCTGAGAGCGTCAGATTAGAAATCGAAAAGTCGTATGTTCGAGAC
This sequence comes from Mermis nigrescens, assembly GCA_036768485.1. NCBI lineage: Eukaryota > Metazoa > Nematoda > Enoplea > Mermithida > Mermithidae > Mermis > Mermis nigrescens. The sequence goes on from JAVLUZ010000142.1 coordinate 7,290,321, forward strand.
CAGCAAAGAGTGACCTTTTTATTTTTTCAAATTTTAGAAGTCTGAAAAGCCATGCCACCTATTATTATGTAGGTTGGAATAAACAGAGGAAACATACGCGACACTACGCTTCATGACATATAGGCATGGGGATCAGGCAGGACCCCCGAGAATACGAACCCAAAAAAACGAAAAAACATCGCATGTTCATGCATGTAACGGCTAGAAATTTCAGGATGGGGATCTGTGGCCATACTGGGGGAAGGGGTTTAATGACCTCTAATTTTTGACCCAAATAGCGAAAAAGCACCTAAAAATGCCCGAAAAACAGATTTCTCCAAAAATTTTAAAGAATAAAAGAGGGGTGGCCAAGAATTTTCTGACTTTAGGGGATCCATGAACGACCAACTTTGGGTGAACGAACCCCATCCCCTTGTTATACGTCTAGGCATGTTCTTTATGATCTTCACTTATTTATTGAAATATTTTTAATGAAAAGGCGGGTACTGGCAAGAAAAAATGCTCTGATGGCACAAAAAAGGACGAATATACTCGGAAACACGCATTATTGAGGATATACATGACGAGGACAAAGAAAAAGTCACCTATGCGTGCATGCATGCTAAAAAATTAGACTTTCGCTTAACAGTGCAAAAATCGTAGTGTGTTCTTCGGCCTCTGAAAATGAAGGTGTAAAACACTTTTTGCTGGTTCCCTTACAGGAGAGCTTAGGAAGAGACTAAATTGCAATTTTTGTTTAGCCGCTATAATTATGCAATTTTTGTGTTTTTCTTCTGTAGGCCGCATAATATACTTCGATTTTAGCATTGCTAAGAGAAACTCTAATTTTTTAGCGTGCATGCATGCATATGTGACTTTTTCGGCATACTTATAGAATCGGGGACCTATCTTTTCTACATGCAGCAGTAAAGTATAATGCGCGAGAGGCGTACTATCGTGTAATGGCCGGTGGGCGAATCATTTAGAATTCATTTCGGTGCGGCGCACGCATAAAAAAACAATGAAGCGAAAATCTGAAGAACTTCACGACGTATATTTTTCGTGCTAACGCACAGGGTCGGATTTAGAGGGGGCGGAGGGGGCGCCCCCCCATTGGCCCAAAATAGTGCGCAAAATTAATGGTTTTTAAGCGATTTTTAGCGATTTTCGGGCTAAAACGGCTAATTTTTTCGCCCAAGTCAGGGTTCCGCTCCCCTTAGGGGTACCCCCCCTTCGGAAAATCCTGGATCCGCCACTGCTTACGCATGACAATGAGGCAAGATATGCGAATGTCCGTCTGGACATGTACTTATGTTGTTACTCTTTTGCATTATTATTTCTAAACGAAAGAAGAATTTTCCAAATAGCAGAATTGAATAAAGCCTTGCAACCACACCTGGGCGTGGGGGATTTGGGGGGTATGCACCCCCCTCCGAGAAACCAGAACACCCTCCCCCCAGAAATCAAAATACCCCCCTAGGATTCAATTTTTGAAAATTTTTTCGTCTTTTTCGCAATTTTTTGTTGCCAATGGATAGTGCTTGCTGAGAAACGTCGAAAATGGTGTTTTTGTACGCCTACCACCATTTTTAAGGCCATTTTTTGACCTTTGAAAAATCTTGCACCCCCTACCCACCCAGAATTTTCTTGCTGCCCACGTATGCTTGCAACAATGAAATTTATCTCATTGATATTCGGAAATGCATTGCCGTATAAGTTTGATCTTTGCAATTTTGAATATGTTGCTAATTTAGGCTATATTTTTGTGTAGTTAAACGTAATCCTTCACAACAATTGAATTTAGGAGAGAGGCTCAACGACTTGCAGTTAAATATGTCGTGAAGTTCAGTTCAATATTTTCGCCTCATTCTTATGCGTGCGCCCAGTAGCGGATCCATGATTTTCCTAAGGGGAGGCGGTATTCCTATGGGGAGCGGTACCCTGACTTGGGCGGAAAAATTAGCTGTTTTTAACCCAAAAATCGCTAAAAATCGCTCAAAAATCCATAAATTTTGCGTACTATTTTAGGCTAAAGGGGGGAGATGCGGCCGCCCCCGCCCCCTAAATCCGCCTCTGCGTGCGCCGCACCAAAATGATTTCTAGATGAGTTGCGCACCGGCTATTATACGATAGTTCGTCGCTCGCGCATTATACTTTACTGTTGCATGTAGAAAAGATAGGTCCCTGATTCTATATGCATTGCCACTTTTCATGATCCCGCCATTTATATCCACAATAGTGCGCGTTTCCTAGTATATTCGTCCTTTTTGTTCTATTGGAGCATTTTTCCTTGCTAGTACACAGGTATTCCTCGATGCTATCGCCAAAAGTTCAGAATTTGTCCAGACCCTATGGGAAAATGGTTTGAAAATTAAAAAATTCGGCATGCTGAACCCAGAAATTCATATAAGACCTATTTTGACCACGTGATAACCTGAGGGGCAAAACAGATATTATATTTATAATAGAAAATTTGCTCCTTCATCTACAAAAAAACTGAAAAAACAAAAACAGAGATTCTACGGAATCGTGCAAATAAGCCAAAAATGCTTATAAAAAAATGCCGTATATTTCCGCTAAAGCTTTTTATAACGAAATTGCATTACTAAATGCTTCAAATAGAGTCGGCTGTGAAAAATGCGGCCTTGTGAGTTAAAGCAATTAGTAATTTTCAAAAATGATTGAAAAATCGAGATTAAGAATAATTGAAATGACTTGGGTCGAGCAAACATTAGCGACAAATTAGATCAACTGCTAGGTTTGAAAGTGATGTAGTGTCTAACTAGAAGCGAAAAAAACAGCAAACAGTTGTAAATAATCAATGAATCGAGTAATGAGTACATGAAAAACGAAGTTGAAGCGGTTCAATAAATGATTAATTGGAAAGGATTCAATTGAATGAAGAATTAATAAATTACGCCTGAGGCTATTTAATAAACCCCACACTACTTAATTTTCGAAATTGCCTTTTCCAGTAATTTCAATCAATGTTTTGTTTAAAAAATTTTTAGTCAGCGAATCGCCGGGGTACGAGCACCAAAATCTCCTAAAATTTTAGAACAGATAATTTAATTCTGATCGTTTACCGAATTGCCGTTTTTCCACATCTTCGCGCAACATCGACCTCGCGTGTCTATGAATCCGCAAAATGCAAGCGTGCCACGAATCTTGCTCATTTTCGGTCGAACATCCCAAATAAAGCGTTCGACACGGTCCGTACACGGCGATTCCGTATAAAACTTTACCCGAAATGGCCTAAAAATTTAGCGACCCTCAGATTTTTCGTCTTTTTTGACATTATGCCAAAAAAAATGCATAAAATCGTCATTTTTACATATTATATTTTATATGTTGTATTAAACAATATATTACGTCAAAAACTTGATATAAGAAACAAATCGCCTATAGGGCCTTGTAAGTTTTTTACGACAAAAGTAAATAAAATGCGTTTACATTAGAACAAATTTATCATCCCTGCATTTAATCAAGCAATGATTAAAGTTATTGCGTTGTCAAAAAAATAATGCAATTTAATAGAAATTGCTGTTCAAGCCATGGAAGCATTTTGTCAGAAATCTGCAGTTGCACTAATCCTTACTTTTTCTATTGGGATTTTCGTATTTTCTATCCCGGAAAGATACCACAAAAAACGAAGAAGAACAAAAAAATATAAACTGAGTCAGTAATCGCAACACGCCTAAAGCGCTGATAGTCGGGATATTTATGATTTGCTTCAAAGTTTCATGTCAGGAAGTAAAAAAAGAAGTTTAAAGTAGGAACGTGTCTAAGAAACAGGGTGGATATAGGGGGCGGGGGCGACCGCCTCCCCCCCCATTGGCCAGAAATAGTGCGCAAAATTAAGCATTTTTGAGCGATTTTTAGCGATTTTCGGGTTAAAACGGCTAATTTTTCAGCCCAAGTCAGGGTTGCGCCCCCCTTCAGGGGTACCGCCCCCTTAGGAAAATCCTAGATCCGCCACTGAAGAATGCATTTAAAAACGAAGGATTGCGCTAAAAAATCGTATATTATTACGTCGCACATTTTGAGTACATTCGTTCTCAAAAAATAATTCGGATGAATTGCCATTCCTTTAATTTTTATTCGTACGTAATTTCCTGATTTGTCTCCCAAAACTCGTCGTATTGTCTTTTGAACAATGCGACATCTTTTATATTACATGAATTTTATTAGGAAGGTTTTCTTGACAAAACATCAAGGAGCAAAGCAGGAGTCAAGATCAGTTATAACGGGGAAGGGGATTTTAAAATCTAGACCTTCAGAATGTAGAAATTTAAAATTTTCTCAGTAAAATAATACAAAATGAAGGTCAAAAATAGTTGAAAATCGAAAATTTCCTTCAAAACGCTTGAAATTCACCAGAAAAGAATGCAAGAGGAAATCGTATTGAAATACAATGCATTTTGTTTTAATCAATTTTAATTTGTTAATTTTAATGTTTAATTTTTTTTTAAATTGTTAGTAACCAAGTTTCCTACCAGTATTATTTGTCTGTTTCGTTTTGACTGAAGGAAAAAAGAGCTCGAGCTTGCTATCTGGAGCACGTCAAATCAATATGTGTTTTCTATTTCTTTTTTTTGCTTTTTCGTTTTTCCCGACCCGGCCAGGGACGCTAGTGCCTCACATATTTCAGGAATAACTTTTAAAATTCTCTTTCGGCCTAATTTCAATATAATGATTTTTCAATTCAACACAAAATAAAAATCCAAATACGACCCTAGTTGAAAGGTGGACAGCACCCAAATTTTGCGGAGGTCCAATAAGGTGAAATCGCCAAAAATTTAACTCTGCGGGGGTCTATCGATTTTATTTGGGGCGTCATTCAGATTCTGGAGGTTCAGCCAGATCACGGATGAGCAGCGTGGGCGACCAGGGGGTCAGCCGGTCTAGGGGGCTAAAAAATGGGCATTTGGCGGCAAAACGACCGCAAAAACTGGTATAAGCGCTTGATTAGCGTCAAAACAACATTATTATACAGTTTCTGGTCAATTTAATACTCTTTTGAAGAACTTTTTCAACTTGCATCCATTTCTGGCCTCCGTTTAGCCTCATCTCCCGTAAAAATTTCCCAATTCTTCATTTTGCGAGGCTAGACCATAGATGCATAAACACGACCGATTAGGGGTGGATTAACCGGACGGGGCAGGGGGTCAAAATTGAGCTCTTTTAGGTCAAAATGACCTCGAAAACTTGTGCAAGCGCTAAAATAACGTTAAAACTACATTGTTACGCAGTTTCTGGTCAATGAAATTCTATATTTTTTCATTCTAGGGGTCTAGTAGACCCAAATCCCCGCGTGCCTGTCCGGTCTATACTTCCCTACCCTACCCACGTGCGTGCATGTTTCGTCCAGACCCCGCGCTTATGTGCAGCCTTATCCCCAAATCAGGAAGACCAGCCACGCCCCCCGAGTTTTCGTCAGCGCTAATACGCGCTATTTCGCGCGATTCTTGAAAATAGCGGTTTATTTTGAGTATCATCGCGCAATTACTATCAGCCGGTAATTTTCCAGACATATTTCTATATCAAAACACCTTTTTTTAACGCTGACGAGACGTCGAGGGCGAATGCGACCCGAAAAATTCGGTGCGTCGCGACGACAGACATCGGAAAATTACACGGCCCCGAAAAAAGCGAAACGTTCAGGATAATTTTGTCATTAGTCGGCGTAAAATAGAACAGAAAAACGGGTAGAAAATATAAAAATAAATAGTACCGGATTAAATTTTTCCAGACGGCCCTTTCGTTCCAGCCGTCATCGATTTTTTTTTCGGGGTTGTTCGGCATCGACTGAATGCCTCGGGGACGAAAACAAATAAAATAACAATAACAACGCCGCCGACGGAACGCAAACAATAACAACGTGCGCCCGTCGAAACGAGGTTTTACGAAAAAAATATATTAAGCGTCGTTGTTATTTATGATCGAGTGTGGTTAGTAATTTTCGCTCATTGCTACTGCAGAAATTACGCATATTTTTTGTCTATGAAATGAGCAGTTTCGGGTATTGCAGCGCATAAACATGACGCCTGATAATAAAAGCGCGCAGGAAGCTCTTAAACCCGATCAAATAGCCGCAGGGCAAATGCGTAAAAAGATAATTAGAAAAAATAAGAATAAAATATAAAAATATGTTATTATCATTATTATTATTACTGATAGTAGTGCAACGATGATCGCGTGCGATGTGCATAAAACGGATATACACAAACAAACATTAATAATAGAACCCATTGCTATAAATAACCGCGCAAAAGACGGCGAGTGAATACACCTGAAATAGTAATCGAAGTTGGCAACGCTGAGATTTATCTTAATCGAATGGATAAGTAATAACAAGATAATCAAGTGAGGAGCAATGGCCAGGCATGGGCTTGGGGGTCAAACCCCCGGTAATAATGTATAGTTTCACCCTATTCAGAAACTGATCGTCCATGTATAGTTAGCTTGTCACCACCACACCTGGGCGTGGGGGGTTTGGGTGGTATGCATCCCCCGCGAAACCAAAATACCCCTACCTCAGAATTTAACTTTTGAGAATTTTTTTCGTTTTTTTTCGCAATTTTTTGTTGCCAATGGATAGTGCTTGATGAGAAACGTCGAAAGATGGTGTTTTTCACGCCATACCACCATTTTTAAGGCCATTTTTTGACCTTTGAAAAATCTTGCACCCCCAGAATTTTCTTGCTGCCCACGTATGGTCACCACCATTTCTACTACAATATATTATAAAAAGGGTTGTTTATGAAGCTATAAGGCCAACAAGAAAATAGGAAAGCCTATACTTTTCAGGATTGTTTATGAAACTATGAGGTCAAGACAGGGTTATTTAAGAAACTATGAGGTCTAGACAAAAAATAATGTGCTTCAATTGTCACCGAGTCTCAAAAAAACTAGTCACAAAAATAAAACTCATGTCACAAAATAAAACTCATAATGTTACAATAAAGGAAACTCAAGAGCAATTTCGGCAACAATGTCGTAAAATGGCCCGTCTTGGTGCTCCGATTTCTACCAGTATTCAGCGAGATGTCCTGATAATAAATTCGCTGATGTCCCACCTTAGAGCTTCGTACACAACCCTTTTTATAATGTAGTAGAAACGGTGGTGACATGCTACACTATACACGGGCGATCGGTTTCTAAATAGGGTGACATACTACACAAATACCCTAACCCCCCTCATCCAGTAGAATCTGCAAGACGCCCCCAAAAATCAATAGTCCTCCGGTATTGAATTTCGGATGCTTTTTTCGGCGAGTTTACACTTTGGTTATGCGTCTAAAAATGCGGCTTTGCCTTTTTTGTCGGACAACTTCACCAGTTTTAATTCAGGGCGTGCGAACCGTTTTTTTAGTAGATTTCAAGGATTATACGTCACGCTTTCTTGTATTTTTTGCACTCAATACTGTATTAGATATGGGGTTGTTAAGTTGAAACTCTGGAGCGATTTATGTGAGCTTTTGTCTCGATTTCGTCGGCTAAACTTTCCAGTTATGAGTCGCAACATGATCTAAGCTCTGAATTATAAGCATTTAATAAACGTCAAGGGTACACTTGAATTCGCAGCGTTTCTTCAAACACACAATATAAATTCATTTCAGATGTTCAGTTTACACTAACATTTCACTGTCATTCAAGAGTGCTGCCAGTGGTTAATTTTTTAAAATGGTCTCTTCAACATCAGGATTATGCATTAGACTTTAAAATTCCTCTATACTAAGTGGTTCTATACAGTTTACATTAAATATTAAGTCTAGTTCATAACGTTGTAGGAGGTAAATTTTTTTCTAAAACTCTTCCGCATAGAATCATGATTACAAAGTTGATTTCATATTTTCTTTACATAAAGCGCTTGTGTAAAGTTTAACCCGCAGTATATATTATTTGCAGAGCGTTCTAGATCCTTAATATGTTAGACTGTCCTCCGCTACGTAAAATAACCATTTTAAATCTTACTTTATTAGTAGTCACTAATGGTGAAGTAGGGGTATGGTAAACCCTGCTTGCTAAGTGGCACTTAATACGAGATAAAGCCGTATTTCGATCCTTACGCGCGAGCAAGGTGATACCATTGTACCCTCAGAGTTGCGCCTGTTACCACAATAGTTATATGTATTGGCTTTGCACCCTTCTCGCCCCAAATAAGCATAATCCGGCGGGCCTCTCGTCATTAAATCTGCCCTTCCCGGATCAGGATTATCGTATAAATCAATTTTTCGCGCTTAGCATGTGATTTAGCTAAAATTGAGCTGAAACAGGTGTATTTGATGCTTATTCGAGCGCGCCAAAATTAAGACAAATATGGGTAAGTCGCAAAGCCGCTTAGAAAATCGGATAGGAAAAGACAAAAATCTGAATTGAAGTGCACTGCGCGACAAAGTGCAGTTTATTAATCGCACATTGTGGCACATTAGTGCACAAAGTGGATTCAAAGAGAATGCCTTCTGTGAAGTCGTACTGTGGCCGCCCTTTTTAATGTAGCCTGGGCATGGAAACGATCATATCCACTTTAAGAATGTTACTTTTCCCATATGAATAATCTTGAGTTCATTATCATGGCGTAAATTCCCCACCTACTTTTTTTAAACTTTCCAGCGAAGTAATGGAATGCCTTTATTTACTAGAGCTGCTCAAGGTTGCATCTGGCCGTCGGAATTTGAAGGGGGCGAACATTGAAGCCACGTATCTCAACAACTACTTGTAGATAGGCAAAAAAATGGTGTTTTTGAGCTTTAAACAGCGAGGTCTACGCACCGAATTTTTTCGAAAAATTTAATTTTATTTGGATTATATTCAAAATATGCTGTATGTAAATAAATAGGTACAAAACGCCCTAAAATTGTGAGCTTTTTTGTTCAAGAGTGCTGAAATCTATTTAAACGATCTTACAGATGTCCTTTAGGATTCTCAATTTATTCCTTTGAGGGACCCTTTTCGAAAATTTTTGTACTTCCAAAATTTTGGGCAGACTAGTCCCTCCTCCTATCCCCCATAGCTACGCCACTGGAGCCGCTAGTAGACGGGCATGTGGGAGTTTGGGGGAATGCGGATGTGACTAAAATCGATCAAAACCTAAAAAATAATATTTAGTTATCAAAGGTATTAAAAATATCTGTGCTAAAACTAATTTTGGTCGAAAAAGCTCAATGATAAACCCTAAACCAGGCTGACCCCAGATCGGCCATGTTATGCAAATGAAACTGAGAATACTCAATAGCTTAGTGCTGGTTATTACGTGTAAACTTGAGGCTTTATTATTTGAAATAGGTACGAATTCCATTAGTTCTAATGTCTCACAAACGTTGAATGTGCTTAGTGTTTTTCGACATATATAACAAAATAAATGTGTGACTGGTGATACTATCTGAGTTCCAGCTCATCAGCTTTTTTCTATCAATCGAGGCAAGAGTTTTGCACCTTACAACAATATTAAATTTTTCAAGCGTTATCTATGTACCACATAAGCAAAAATATATTAGAAATATAAAGCATCAAATAGACAATAACAAACATCAAAAGTCAGAAATTATGCACAAACTCATATTAAATCACAAAAGCAATAAAACATATACCTTATCATAAAAATCATTTGTCATATAAAAATCAGAAAATTAAATAAATTGGCATGTTGTAGTGCATGCGATCTAGATTCTCGTCTTTTGTTATCCGATTTTTCAAGGGCTGAAGTAAGCGTCTTTGCGACTTACCCATATTTGTCTTACATTTGGGCGCGCTCAAATAAGCATCAAATACACTGTTTTAGTTTAAATCTAGCCAAATCACATGCTAAGGGTAAAAAAATTGATTTATTTAGTAATCCTGATCGGGGGAGCAGATTTAAGAACGCGAGGCTCACCGGATTATGCCACTTCGGGGCGAGAAGGGTGCAAAGGCGATAAATATAGATATTGTGTACTGTGGTAACAGGCGCAACTGTGAGGGTAGAATGGTATCAATCATCTTACATGCGCATTAGGATCGTAATACGGCTTAATCTCATAGAACTTAGCAAGCACAGTTCACCATTGTACCCCCAGTTCACCATTAGTGACTACTTTTTTCCTTCTAACAAACGGTGTTCATGTAACATATTATTCTGTTGTTATTACTATTGTTATTATTATTATTATTATATATTATTATTATTATTATTATTATTATTATTATTATTATTATTATTATTATTATAAACATTATTATTATTAATATTATTATTTATTATTATTATGATTATTGTTATTATTGTTGTTGTTGTTGTTGTTGTTGTTGTTGTTTCAACATGAATTATAGCAATAAAAATGATAATGCAAATAAATGCATAAAAACATTTTACTAATGATGAGTTAGCCAAGAAATATTCTGATAAAGGAAGAACGACATATTGCATGGCTAAAAAAAGAAAAAACAAATTAATCGATGAAAGAACGCAGACTTAAACCTGCTCGTATTCGTTTGTTGTTATACCTTTTTCGAAACTTAGTTATTAGCATAACAAATGCCGGAGGAAATTGCCTTAAAATGTGTTGGAAAATTTAAACGACTAGTCGTCGAAAGGTGCAATGGGCGCATGTTTTTGCCCGAAAATGTTTATTCCTCCCTTGATTCGGCGATTCAAATGCGCTGACACTGAAGGCGAGCAAACATGCCGAAAAAACAACAACATTCGTTCGTGGTTACGGGAGGCCGCCTGAGCTGTGATGTTTGTTGTTTACTCGTTATTGACCAGGAACCGGGTAATGTGACACAAACATCGTCGAAAAAGGCAGCTATGCTACGACTACTTGTTCCGGCTTAGTTTTTTCGGTCTTTTGGTCGAAATGATTCAAACGAGGCGAGGCACTAACAAGAAACGACCAAAACAATACATTAGTTTTGCATTGCGTTTGGCTCGCCGATAACGAAAACAATTTTTTTCTAGTCTCTCTCGTTCGGAATGCGTTTTAATTAACGATTTTTTTGGCCGTTTTGGTTATGAGTGTGGTCGGAACTAATTGTTTTTTTAACGTCACTTAATAGGAATAGCGCGAATAGGAACCTGAGCATTTTAAATTGCTTATCGTTCGTTTTTCTGCCAGTAATTTCGTTCCGTGTATGTTTCCCCTAATTATGTAGCGTAATAAGCGAACGATGATTTTTTGCCACAAAAAAACCGACGCAAGATGATGCCGGAAATGCAACCGGAGGTTCGGGGTCTGAACCTCGTATGGATAGGGGGTTCAAAAGACTTTTAGACCCGCAGAATACGAAACCACCGAGAATCGAGAATTTCGCAGAAACACAGAAAATTAATAAATTTTAGCGTTTTTTGCGATTTTTGTGATTTTGACCTCAATACCCAGAATTCTGTTACTGCCCGTGGTCAGGATACCGGAATAGAAAAAGATAGTAAACTATACGTATGAGCAAAATGAAGCAAAATCTAAGGTGAAAAATGGATGAAAATTAATAATTTTTTTGCGAATCAGTATCAGAAATTGCGAATTACCATAGCTTTTACACTAAGCACATATACTAGGTTTTCAGGCGATTCTCGCACAAAAAAGCTATCTGCATGATGTCTCAGACCGATTGACTCTCAAACTGACATGCACGAGTGAGAAGGGGGTTTGAGGTGTTTGAGAAATTTTCTGGGGACAATGAAGCTAAATGAAGGCCATAAATTGATAAAATTGGAAATGTCGTTCAAAAGTGCTAAGAAGTGGCCAGAAACTGTGGAATAGCGTAGTTTTTACGCTATCACTGCATTCACAAGTTTTTGAGGTCATTTTGGCTGAAAAAAGCTCAATTTTTGACCCCCCAAGACCGGCTATCCCCACAGATTGGCCATGCTGTGCATCTGTGCTCCTAGACCAGTCATGTTGTGCATTTGGAAATGGTGCACTTGGCATTGAAGAACCTGGTTCCAAATTTCGGTTCTTTTCAGTGACATTTATTCGCTGTGAAATAATTTTTTTCATTATATGCCTTTTATTAATTATTTTATTTGATTTATTCATTTGATTATTTAATTTGATATATTATCAGATTATCTGATTTATTCGGTTTATTTAATTATTTGATTTATTGGCTTGATTTATTTATTTGGTTTTGTTTTTTATTACTTGAATATCATTTTATTATTTATTATCATTATTGTTTATTTAATTTCATTTGATTAGTTCTTATTTATTAGTAAAATTATTTGATGTATTTGTTTGATTTTTGTCATTATTTGATTTATTTGGTTTCTTTGATTATTCGATTTACTTAGATTGTCTTAACAAAAAAACCTTAAAAATCGATGATTTATGAAAGCCCATCCAAGTGGGCCCGAAACTTAGTCTAATCGCTATTTGATATTTGACCCCAATTCCGTAAGAAAATTGATATTTTATGTTTGTGTACAATGTCCTCGATTTTCGTCCAAGAAGCAACTTACGAGTATGAACTTTAAAGATTATAACGTTTTTCTTAAAAGCTTGTGTATTTATTTCTTACTTATTACTGATCGCCGCTCAAAAAATATTCATAAATTAGTTCAACGTTTTCTGGCATTTTATTTTGCCTGGTTCATTTGAATTACTGTATTCTAGCACTTTCATGGTCATTACCAGACATGCCCGTGGGGGAGGGGGTTGCGAGTGTCACCATACATGCACAGCATGGAAAATTCTGGGAGGGGGTGAAATTTTAGGCTGCGTTTTTTGTGCCCAAAAATAGTAGGCACGCATCAAAAATATTGTCTTTCGGCGTTCCTGATGGTGCTTTAATTTTTGAGAAGATAAAAAACAAAAAAAATTTGGAAAAATAAGAAAGTAGGACAAATTGAACAACGGATAGTCAAAACATACAGATATGGCGCGATGCGCCGAAAAATTGACACATTTGAGCGAAAAAAACGCTTAATCGCGAATTCTTGGAGGGGTCAGAAAATTTTTCTGGGGGGGTGAAAAATTTTCTGGGGAGAGGAGGAGGATGAAAATCCCCCCAAACCTCCCATGATCATGTTCTAGAATGGTAAAATAGAAAACTGTCTGGAAGAAAATGAGGCAGAATGAAATCCAAAAATAGATGGAAATTGAACATTTTCTTCCAAAATGCATAAAATTGGTCACTGTGAAATAACGTAACTTTAAACGGTATTTTAGCATTAATACCAGTTTTTGACCGTATTCTGACCCCAAAAACTCAATTTATGGACTACCCCTCCCTAGGATAATTGACCCGCGGACAGGTCGTGCTGTGTATATATCGTCAGTACAACGTGCTGGTGTTAGGATGGAGGTGGTTTAAACAGTCCAGGATACAAACCCCCCCCCAGAATTCGGCAGAACTAACTAAATTTAAGCGTGCTTTTCGCAATTTTTGCCTTATTCCGACCACAAAAAATAATTTGTTTGTCTTCAGCGTCGGTTCAATACTACCCAAATGTACTGACAAAAATCGATGCTCGAATAAGTTTGTAAACATAGGGGTTTTAAGACCGCAAATGAAGGATTGAAAATATTTTTCGACTATAAAATCGGTTCTACGATAAACGATTGAAATGTCAACTTAAACTTAATTATCTGATTTAATCTCGCTGCGGACCCCTTAAAGTCCAAACATGGAAAAAACGCCCAAACTTGGTGCAATAACACTCATGTTGAACTGATGTTTGTTGCGACACAAATATTCAAAGTTTATCGGATGTGGAGAGATAGGAAAAAAGATGGATTGGGTATTTTTCTTCGAATGAGTATACTGTAGGCCGAAGTTCCGCTGAGACGAAATTTTTAAACACGACCCGTTCGGATAGTCGTTCATTTTGTCAAAAATTTCAGCGAGAGAAAATTATATTAGTTATTCGCGCGCGACAAACAATCATAGTTTGAAATTTAAATGAAATTTAAATATTTTTATTTAGGATTTAGGAGCTAGATACGTACGCAGCATAGGTGGGTAGCAAGAAAATTCCGGGATGGGAGGAAGCAAGATTTTTGAAGGTCAAAAAATGGCTTCAACAATGGTGGTATGGCAAAAAAACACCATTTTTCGACGTTTATCATCAAGCACTATCTATTGGCATCAAAAAATTGCGAAAAAACGAAAAAAATTTCAAAAATTGAATTCTGGGAGGGATATCTTGATTTTTGGGGGCTATTTTGATTCCTGGAGAGGGTATTTTGATTTCTGGTGGGTGCATACCCCCAAACCCCACCCCCCACGCCAAGGTGTGGTACGCAGGTATTTGAGTCAAATGAAATACTTTTTTGAGTAAAATCAAATAGTACAAAAATTAAAGTCCGCAGAAGGATGCACACTAGATTATGAATGACTAATGATAGTTAAATTGCTAGGCTGTCCATTGAGCTTGCATGCCCAAGTGCTTAGTGCTTAAGGGAGTCGGGTCAGCCAGCACCACACATGCACGGGGGTTGAAATGAAGCAAAGACCGTAAGTTGAAAAATGCAACAATTTTCAATGGAAAGTGAGGCGAAATGCAGGCAAAAATAGTACAAAAATTTGAGTGTGTGATAATGTTATAATACGTATACAATATATAATAATATTGTGTTGCAACAATAAATATATAGGACGTAAAACAAATAAAACAGAAATTTTTGGCAGGATTGCTTTAAATTAATAAGAAGCTCTCTGTCTGAGAGACCACGTTAGACAGACCAATAGATCTATGATTAGCCCCAATCAAGAACGTAGAAAGGACACATAAGACACTTCAGAATTCATACACCTCCAGACCCTCCACAGAATAAAATATTTACCTTTTTCACGATTTCTTATCAACGAGAATGCAAGTGTCATCCATACATGGTCAACATTAGATACATATATGAATCATCATGGTTCCGGCCAGATGACTAGATAAAGGAAGCAGAAAAGCAAAAACTTTCTAGGGAAAACCAGGAAAAAACCCAAAATTTAAATTCTTCACGGCAGAAAGTCCTCCAAACAATACCTAAACACAAGCGGATAAGGGGAGAATGACGATTTTCTAAGCTATTTCTGTAGCCGCTGAAAATCGAGAAAGACAAGAATTTGAGATCTCAGTCACACGGTTCGGCCCCTCAAACCGTGACCTCACATAGAGAACGATAGTATTCAGGTCTTAGTTCGTGCGAAATTTTTTTACGGTTTTAAAAGGGCCACTGGAATGGAATAAATGGAGAAAAACGTGTGGAAAATCTAAAAAAATGAAATTCAGGGAATTTTGTAGATTTGGCGGCGGAGGTTCCCGGAGGTCAAACAGCTTCAAAATTGACATTAGGGTAAAAATATTACAAAAATAGTACAACTGTAACTGACAGCTTTGGGCCGATTTTGAGCGCTTCTGCGAAAAAAGTGATTTTTACACACTTTTGGCCTTTTTCTTGCCTTAGTTTCCCCGAAAAATCTGTTAGGGGCCTGAAACATCAAATTCTTGGGCTTAGACATACACGTGGGTTTGTAGTTTTTATTTTATTTTCTTTATTTTAATTTTTTTCCTAATCATGCACTGTCGGATCTTAAGTTTAATTAACTAATTTACGAAATAATTCACATTAGTGTAATTTTGCAGATAGTAAGCTATTTGGTGCACTTTAATTCTAGATGTATATAAATTTTAAGCGCTTTTCTACAATTTATCGCTCGCTTAGTAAGACAAGTGTTTTTTACGGCATTGTTTTCAGCATAAGCTTAAATTATTCGATTAATTTAATTCATAATTATTTTTTTAAAAAAATTGTAAGAAATTAAGCTTTATTTTCTTAGCTGTTGAATATTCTTTTCAAAAAATAGTTTCTTTACCGCTTTTTAGTTTTTCACTAATTCAACGAAGCGTTTTCGCTCACTATTGGACAATGTAATAAATTTTTGAATTATTCCTACCAGCCGTGTCTTCATAAACGTCTTAACTCACTTTTTAATCAAATATTGTTTACGCCTGAAATACGTGCATAAATGCACGAAATTAAAACTCTATGAGATCAGTCAAAAATACGTTTTTAAATGCCTCTTCTGTGCCTAGAATGGATTGGCACGCTCGTCATGATCTCCATTTTTTGAAGTTTCTGATTAGGTCCTTTCATCTTATTACTAAAAAAGTAGAAATTTAATTATTCTAAAATGAAACATTTATAGCGAATGGCGATTCTCTGAGATCAACAATCGCGCAACCGTCCAATGCAGCATATTTTCGTGAATTAACTGGTAACCCAAGGGGTACTAAAAATGACCCTGAAAGTTGGACTGGGCATTAAGTTAGTGTAAAAAGTACGAGTACCACTATTTGTGGCTTTCTGGTCGTCATTTCGCCCTATTATACGAATGATATTCTGTCTTTTGTATTTCTGAGGGTCTAGCATCCAAGTTTGCATCCGGGGCGATATATGCATGCGGATAGATAGGGTCATCATCATAGGTGGGCAGCACCAAAATTCTGGGGGATGGGGGTGAAAAACTTTTCAAAGGTCAAAAAATTGTCTTAAAAGTTGTCGTATGGCGGAAAAAACACCATTTTTAGACGTTTCTCATTGAGCACTATCCAATGGCATCAAAAAATCGCTAAAAAAGCAAAAAAATTCGAAAAATTGAATTCTGGGGGGGAATTTTGATTTCTGGGGGGTATTTCAACTTCTGGGGGGTGCATACCCCCCACGCCCACGTGTGGGCATCATCCATAGCATTTTCCCAATAAAAAAAAGTTGAGATCATTAACAATCCTCGACGCTCTGAGCGAAACAACATTTTTTGTACCACTAAGCAAGTAAACCTACATTATTATTTTGCTCACCGTCTTATTAACGCTGAACAAATTGCTCAGTCGTAACGACGGGCTTGGTTTTGAGCCGTTTTGATAATGTTTCAAACTGGGGTAGCAATCGATACGAGCCGGGCTATTGTAGCCATCTTGCCTAACGACGACGAAACTTTTTCTTCCTTTCTGCGAGCGACAAGCAACGAAGTGGGCGATAATTAGATCAGCAAAAATTGATACAAACAGCGGTAAATTGAGTAACAAGATAAAAAAAGAAAATATAGTGATTTATCTCATTTACTCGAACACAAATATCACGGGTCACATTTAATTTGTTTTCTTTCAATTTTTTAATTTTCCATATTTTCTTTCCTTTTTCTTCTATTTGCATTTCCCATGCTTTTTTCTCCTTTATGCTTTCGCAAATTTTTATAGCCAAAGCAGACTTGTAAGCATCTTCCTCTGGATATCCGCTTGAGCATAAGTATGTTTTTTTATGATCGGAATATCGAAAAAATAAATGATTTATTTAGAAAAATTTTCGCCCAAAAATCGAATAATGATTTTTTGACATGTTTATCATAACATTCCAAATTTTTCAAGTGCTTCGCGCCGTGAAAGTACTAATTAATCGCATTTACTGAGTATCTTTGCCTTTTAAAATCCATATTTTTACGTCAGCTGTGCCATTTCTCCGACCGTCCCGATTCTCCGACCCTCCCGATTATCCGTCCAACGATAAAATATGTTATTTTTAGATTTCCGAAATTCCCGTTTCTCCGACTGTCTCGATTCTCCGACCAATAGTATAAAACACCATTTTCAAAACACAAAAAATTCCCGTTTCTCCGACCGTCCCAGAGTCTCCGACCATCCTGATTCTTCGACTGTCCGATTCCCCGACCAATTGTATAAAACGCTATTTTTAGACATAAAATTCCCGATTCTCCAACCATTTCTTTTCCCCGTCCGTCCCGATTCTGCGACCGTCCCGATTCTTCGTCCATGCTAAAGGATGAGGGGCGTGAGAAAGAAGTGGATTTTAGGAAATGCCTAAGGACTGCACAGCATGTATGTACACCTATACAGACATAGATGCTTGATATGGGTATTTATTCAGTTGACCAGTGTAACGGATACGACAAAACTCCGCTCCCTTTATTGTCTTTTTTTGTATATGGCCTTTTTTGGGTTCAGAAAATTAGCTAATAGTCTTTTTTGAGCTCAGAACCGCTAGACAGATGTCTTTTCTGAGTTTTCAAAGGATATATAGCCGTTTTTCGACCCCAAATAGAGCTAAATAGCTATATTCAGTTCAAAAAGGCTATATAGCTATGTTTGTGAGTCCAAAAAGGCTGTATAGCTATGTCTTAAGTACGGTAACAAAAAGTTCAAAATCGATTGTTTTAAAGCGACACCATCATTTTTTCGCAACAGAACCGTTTTTTACGAAGCACATCTACCAATTTTCGGTTTTCACTTCCCTGAACGTTCGACGTTGCGCACCTATGCCATTAAGGTTGTACTAATTAATGCATCAAATTAGTCCTATACTTAATTCATTCTTTATATCTATTCATTAAATATAATCGATAGATCAAGACCACCTTTATGCTACCGTTCCGCAGTTAATTGACGTATGGTCAGCGCTACCTGTCACATTCGAGTTTAAGTCGGAGAATCGGGACAGGTCGGAGAATTATGGATAACAAGAATTGGGACGGTCGAGAAATCGGGAAAAGTCGGAGAATCGGAATGGTCGTAGAATCGGAATGGTCGGAGAATCGGGACATAATCGTAGTTTTTAGGTAGAACAAAGATTTCGTGATTTGACAAAAAAAATTCTATTTTTTGGATCAGCAATAATTCTGTCAATCAAAAAATCCGCTAGTTTACGCACAATATAGAGAAGTTGCGGACGACTACTTTTGACAATACTCGGAAAACTTGGGGTCCCGCCACCGCTACCCGGTGAAAAGTTATGGATTTATCACTATGACTTAGGCTGAGTCTTTTTAGATTTTCAGTGCTTCAGGTAGAATTGGAATTTCGGCACTTTTTTGCTATTTTGCCTTATCAGACCCATATTATTCCGTTGTTGCACATGAATCGCAATTACGCACTCTCGATATTAATGGTGAACTTACCAACCACTCGTGTTGCTAGCGTAAAATAGGAGAGATGTTAGAAGCAGAAAAATAGGTCTTATTTCACAACATAGCTTCAAGAAAATTCAAGGTACTATTTATTTTTCCACGGATTACGTTCAATGAGCGATTTGAGAGAAAATTAAAAACCAATATACTTACATAATATACGTTAATTAAAAAATAAAAATAAAAACGAATGCGAAAACTCGCCTTAATTCATATTTACCGAATGATTATTAAGAAATCGTAGTTATTTTCGGAGAGATCAAAGAAGGACGCCCATTTGTGCGGTTATTATTGCAAAATTTATTACGAAGTATTCACAGGCATATCTTGTAACAGGGCTCCGCACACTGCACATATGTAAATCTATTAATATCTCGAATCGGATTCCATCCGTCAAACGCACGAATAATGCGTAAGATCGACAACAAGATTTTCCATTGATCAGAAAAATAGAGATACATATTTTGAAAATTAAAAACACGCGTTGTTCAGTTTTTAGACACATTACCTCACAGCAACCACCCCGGGCTACTATTTTGATAAAAACGTCACAAAGCGTTTTTTTTCTACGTAACTGGTGGAATGAAAAATGCGCTATCAAGGTGCGAGTGCAAATGGAAAACTTAGTTAGGAACAATAAAAAACGACAACAAAGCAAATTAAGTTAACATATTGCGCTAAAACATATCAGTTCTTGATTAATTATAAGAGTAAAATTCAATTTACAACTCATTGCTCGAATTTTAAATTAACTCGCACATTCTTCACTCCGGTCGTTAAATATTGAGTCTCGCCTACTCTAATCATAAGCTTCAACTTGAGCACTAAACTTAAGCACTAATCGAGCGTGCAATGGGAACTCTGGGTAGTGGAATCAGAACAGTTTTCTAAAATACTTTTTGAACTCAAGAACAACGGATATGAGTCAAAAAACAACCAGATTTAGAGTTTCTGACCATGCTCTTTCTTCCTACTGCGCTAAAAACATAAAAATTTTTTTAGAAAAATTTTAGAAAATTTTAACAGAATATAATCATAAATTTGTTTGACGCGAAGCGCTTGAAGAATTAGCACTTTCAAAAAAGAAATCTTTTAAAAACACTTAAAACACGACATTTTCTACGTTTTATTAGAAAAATCAATAACTCTAGCGGTTGAAAAAAGTTCTTTTGAGCTGGTGGATTCCCCAAAATCATATATGTTACGGATGTTAGAAGTGGATTAATAATTTAAAATTAGCATCAATTTTTTCAAATACAGGGCCAAATTACATACCTTTCCAGTTTTGAGCTGTCCGCTTTTGACCACATTGTCGTTTTTAATAAGGACCGGCATATTTGAATAAGTTGCGTAAAATTGAACAAATCGATGAATAAATTTGGGGAAAAAATAATTTTTCATAAATTGAAACGCTATATGTATCGAGCAACCGGCTATCAATGTCACCGGACGAAAAGATGAATAGAATCAACAACGTTGCCTGCTTTTCTAAAAATTTAGTCGTTCGCAACAACTACGGCAAAAATAGCAGGCCAGACGTCAAACTACAGTACGCGCGAAACTGACGGTAGCGGAAAAATATGCGTACGGGTATAAATTAGGCTAAAAACAATGTTTGTGTTCTATGTAACGTTACGTACACGAGTACGGAAAACAAACACGGGACAGATGTAACGCACGTGCCTAACCTACGATACTATACTACTACGACAGGGCCATGAGTACGTCCTATGCTCCAGCGTGTGCCTATTTTTCAGCACGGGCGTATGCTTCAGCGTACTGATATGCTATAACGTAGTAGCGTTGTAAACCCGTAGAGATGAGGCTTCGGCGTCGAATTATATCGCCGTTATTATGCAACGCATATTTATACAAGTACGGAGGACTGTGTTTGTCCACACTCTGCGAGACGTCTGCGAGTTCCGTTCTTCGGCAATTTTTTGATAAACAACGTTATTTATTTGAAGATCCACCGGTCCAGACCCAAAAATTTGCTCTAAACCGCTCGCCGCAGGCGGTTGCGGTTGTTTTTCTCATTTTTGACATGTAAGCGACGTGCGAAAGCAAATATAGGCCATAACGACACACTATCATGATATTGGAAAAATGAAAATTTCTCCGGTCAAAAACAACCTTTTTGGTCGAAAATAAGCGTATCTACGTCGGCTTATTTCGCAATAATAGTATAAATAATAGTAATAATAATAATGATATAGTGATAATGAAAAGCAAGCGGAACAATATGAGTATGTAGGACAGCAGACCAGACAGACGAAAACAAACAGGGAAACGCGGTGGTGTAGTCTGGATGATTTTTATCAATCAAGAGCAAGACTAAGCCACGAAATCAAAGACGGTGATAATTGGGCCAACACAAAACGCACCAATACGTTATTTACGCGAAACCGGCGACTGGACAACTTCATGGAGCTTATTTCTCATCTCGCCCAACCGCAAACACCAGCTTGTGTATATGTACATATTTCAAGCAAGCCAACCTGAAATTATGCTTTAAAATCGATAGTAGGGCGAGTATGTACACACGGTTAACAGCATTGATAGCTTAAGAATCGAAGTTGAAAACATCTATTGATAATATGCGATTATGGCAGTAACATGTTCGATAAGCAAACCAACATTTACTGAAGCAAATATGCACGAAAATGCCGTTTGTTGTCATGTTTGCCATGCTGCGTCAGTTATTTTCAATCACTTTTGTTGAGGAGTGTACTAACAACGCATTAATTTAATTAAATTTTCTTGCTAAAAATTCATTGATATAAAACATTTTTCGCGCATTAATTCTTTTTGCTCGTGGAATTGTGCCCGTTGTAAGCTGAAACTATTAGTACGCCTATTGATAAAAAATAGGCTGCTTTAAAGCAGGTTTTGAAAACAAAAAGGGTTTAGCATGACAAAAAAACCCATAAAATAACGAAAGTCATGCGAAAGTACTGAATTATTTTTGCATGCGAAATTTTGGCGTTAACGGTAACTTTTGTTTTTCCTTCCAGATTTGTCTTGTCTTCCATATTGCTGACCTCAGGGAAAATCACATCAGGTACCTCTTGAGGGCTACACGTCGCTTGCGTTCAAAAACGCAATAGTGAGTTGTTTATAGGAGTGTAATGCTTGAAATCAGGGATGTAAAAATTAGCGAAAAAACAGGTTTTTCCCTATTTTGATTGGTAAATATCTCGAATATTTTGAGGAACTGAAGTTTTCCGCAAATAAAGTACTACGATTCAAAGGCTACAAACTGGCCTGAACCGAATTTCATTACATTCAATGGGGAGTTAGGTTCAGGTTTTTCAAAATTTACAGTCTGATGCATGGTGGAAAAAACATTTTTTCCGTATATTTGTTTGCCACTTTCACCGTTTAGAAGTCGAGATCAGTCGAATAAAATGAAAATAAAGTACTGTTTACGGGGTACACGTCACAGCGAATTGCGTTTATTTACATCAATATTTAGCTTTCCCGGGAGGTGTAAAGTAAAAAATTAGGTGTGTTGAATGTATTTCTGTCTTGTTTTTTCAGCTAAATTCTCCGGTTATGAATCTGGACATGATCTCAAGTCTAAAAATGTACCAGGAATCAAACGTGATACGCCAGTCGGGCGCGTTTGTTTACACTGACAGCGGTGTAAGTGGTTTGCATCTGATATTTATTTGTCTTCAGGCCATTGTGGCGGCTAAATTATTCATAAATGTTGATCATAATATCATAGTAATATCAGGAATTACGAATCCGACTAAAATCTTCTTTACATTCTGTACTTGTGTAAAGTTTACACTGCAAATTAACTTTAGTTCTAGAGCCTCGCAGAAGCTTGATTCTTCTACAAAATGTTCTACGTAACGTCTGAATTATGAATCTGACTGTTAGCTTTCTCTACAGTCAGTACTTGTGTAACGTTTGCACTATTCATTTTTTTGTTGGTTGATGTGTAAATAACACTACAAATTTATTTTACTGCCAGAGCGTTGCAAAATGTGATTGTTTTCAAAGTATGTTCCATAAGATTACGAATTTGACTGTATCTTTTCTATATACTCAGTAGTAATGTAAAGTTTACACTGCAAATTGAATTTAGTTTCAGAGCGTTGCAAAAGGTTAATTTTTTCGAACTGTTCCATGTAACGTAGGAATTAGGTTGAATCTGAGCGTAAGTGTTCTTTACACCCAATATTTGCGTAAAATTTATTTTGAAAACCTTTGATCTGTTTGAATAATAAGATAAGATTGTCTTGTTTAAAAAAGATAATGCTGATGTTCAGTACAATATTGTTTTCCGCTCTCATGTCACCATTGTGGCATGTTACCGTACGTGTTTACTTACTGATTTTCTCAAAAATCCTAATTAAAGGTGTGGTACTATCAAAGAAAAATGATCCGATGGAACAAAAAAAGACGAATATTCTCGGGATTCCGGATTACTAAGGATGTAAAAGGAGGGAGGGGACTAGGAAAAAGCTACCTATGTATATGTGTAAATTCGCAACATCTGTTAAAAATCAGATTTTATCTAAGCAAAGCCAAAAATCGAAGTATATTCTGCAGCCTGTGGAGAAATGTAACCTTTTTTGAATTATTTTCAATGCTTCACATATGAGTGTATAAATATGATGTAAAATGTATACTTTTTATAAAGTGATTGCAGGTTGCAACGCTGACTTGCTTTCACATCGTGACTGAGCGCTACCTATAATATACTTGGCCATCCTTTTTCTTATATGTTTATCACTGCGTGTGCGAAATTTGTTTCCCCCTCACAGCAACAACGGCTCACACCTGGCAGGTGCGGTTTTTTTAAATCGATGGATAATTAAAAAATTCGAAGCCCGTCTTTTTTTTGTTTACACCCAATACCGAGTTCGCAATGAGTGTGTAACGTGTAAACCGAAAAATCAAATAATTAGCGGAGGGCCAATCTTTTTTAAATGTTGCTCTCGAGTTGTAGATTACGAATCTGAACTTAAGATTTATTTACACTCAATAGTTGTTACACAAAAGTGTAAAAGTATACGTGTTTTTTACTCTTTGCGTGTCCTTCAGCTTATCTAACTCAATTTTGATTTTTGTGCAGTCCAATTAGTTTTATAATGTAGAGGGTTGCAATATCTCAAAACCGAATTTTTTTCTCTTTTAACGCAATATTTATTGATCTGTGATCGTTTTAGTGTAAGGATTCGAGACGAAAAACGAAATTTCTCCAACTACTCGACTAAGTAGGCGGAACATGCTAATTATGCTTAAAATGTGCCCTGGCCTTAGCTTTACAGATCCTAGTTTATTTTGTTTCTATACACCCAATATTGCGGTATTAGCACAAGTGCAAAGTTTACACCGAGAAGCATTTTTCCGCCCAGAGCAATTGGGTATCAAATAATTCTGCGGAGGGCCAATTTTTTTAAGAATGTTGCCCCTCAGTTGTAGATTACGAATCTGACCTTTAAAATTTCTTTACATTAAATGGTTTGTTGCACAAAAGTGTAAAGTATATAGGTTTT
This sequence comes from Mermis nigrescens, assembly GCA_036768485.1. NCBI lineage: Eukaryota > Metazoa > Nematoda > Enoplea > Mermithida > Mermithidae > Mermis > Mermis nigrescens. The sequence goes on from JAVLUZ010000142.1 coordinate 7,314,707, forward strand.
TTACTGTTAGCGTATCCTAAAGCTTATCTAACTCAATTTTGGTTTCTGTGCAGTCCAATTGGTTTTATAATGTAGAGGGATACAATATCTCGAAAACGTAATTTTTTTCTTTTCTAACGCAATATTTCTCGATCTCTGACCGTTCTAGTGTAAAGCGTCCGAGACGAAAAACGAAATTTCTTCAGCTACTCCGCTAAGTAGGGGTAACATGCTAATTACGCTTAAAATGTGCCCATATCATAGTTTATTGTGTTTCAATACACCCAATATTGCGTTCTATGCCCAACTGTAAAGTTTACACTGAGAAGCACTTTTCTGCCCAGAGCATTGGGTATCAAACAATTAGCGGGGGCCAATTTTTTAAAAAAATGTTGTCCCTGAGTTTTAGATTACAAATCTGAAATTAAAATTTCTTTGCACATCAATGGTTGTTGCACAAAAGTGTAAAGTAAACGAATTTTTTACTGTTAGCGTGTCCTAAAACTTGTCTAACTCAATTTTGGTTTCTATGCAGTCCAATCGGTTTTATAATATAGAGGATTACAATATCTCAAAACGTAAAATTTTTCTCTCTTTTAACGCAATATTTCTCGATCTGTGATTGTTTCAGTGTAAAAGGTTCGAGACGAAAAACGAAATTTCTTCAGCTTCTCCGCTAAGTAGGCAGAACGATGCTAATTATTCTTAAAATGTGCCCTGACCTTAGCGTTACAGATCCTAGTTTATTTTGTTTCTATACACCCAACATTGCGTTATTCGCACACGTGTAAAGTTTGCACTGAGAAGCACTTTTCCGCACAGAGCATTGGGTATCGAACCATTTGCGGAGGGCCAATTTTTTTAATTGTTGCCCCTGAGTTGTAGATTACGAATCTGACCTTAAAATTTCTTTACACTCGATGGTTGTTGCACAAAAGTGTAAAGTATACGGGATTTTTACTGTTAGCAGGTCCTAAAGCTTATCTAGCTCAATTTTTGTTTCTATGCAGTCCAATCGGTTTTATAATGTATAGGGCTACAGCATCTCGAAACGTAAAATTTTTTCTCTTTTGACGCAATATTTCTTGATATCTGATCATTTTAGTGTAAAGGGTTCGAGACGAAAAAAGAAATTTCCTAAGATACTTGCACTCCCCAGAATTTCGGCACCGCCCACCTATGGATATATGTCCTGAATTATTGAATAAAAGAAGGGAACTAGCAAAGAAAAATGCTCCGATGGGACAAAAAAGGTAAATATACTTGAATTTCTTAATTGCTAAGGATGTAAAAGGAGGGGACTAGGGAAAATTTCCCTATATGCGCAAAAGCCATAGGAATGTGCTAAACAGTTATACTTCCCCTAAACAATGCAAAAATCGAAGTATATTCTGCAGCCTGAGGAAAATGAGGGTGTAGTCATAAAGCAAAATTTAAGCGTTTCGCAAAAGAGCATTGAAGACACTTTCATGACTATTAAATAATCAATGTATTATTTATTTAATGAAATCTTGACCTTCGACAAAGCTCTAGAGTATAAGATAATAGTGTAAACTTTACATCTACGTGACCAACTTAATAGTTTTCTTTAAAAACCACAAAATATTTCTGTAAATTTTTCAAAATAAAGTAACTAAAATACTCGCCATCATAATCGAAATTAGTACGGAAAATCTGCAGAAAGGCGCATAGGCCGCGTTGTTTAGGGGAAGTCTAACTGTTTAGCACATTCCTTTGGCTTCTGCGCATACTAGTCTCCTCCTTTTACATCCTTAGCAATGAAGAAATTCAAGTATATTTACCTTTTTTGTTCCATCGGAGCATTTTTCTTTGCTAGTAGAATACTATCTGCAATTGTATTTTAAAGTGTTTTATTTTATTATCATGGGCATTATAGCAAGCGAACCTAGCCTCATTTGCTTAGTGCAATAAATCGTTGCGGGCACGCAAGTGCACCTAAATTTAGTCTGTTCCATGTACGCTTATGCGTTTCCTACTGCTTTAAACCAACAATTTGTTTGATTTTCTTGAATACATCGACGTTTGTTATTTCAGTCAATTGGCTTACAAAGTTGCTCCTACTTTACTCCAACTTGCTGCTTTTTCAATCGTTTTTGATTCAATAGTTTATTTCAAAATGCAGGCCGCAGATTATACTTCGATTTGTCGCGTTGCTCAGTCTGATTTTTAAGAGATTTTGCAACTTTAGATATATAAATAAATAGCTTCTTTGTAGTCCCCTCCTTTTACATCCATAATAATTCACAATACCAAGTATATTCGTCTGGTTTGTTCCCTCGGAGCATTATTCTTGGCAACTTTATTAAAACCATTGCGAACTGAAACTCACCTTTACCAATGGTTTTGGGAGCTATTCGTACACTAATATTTGAATGAACCGGTCAGAGTGCTGCCTAAATGGTTTTCCGTTACGAATTTTCTTATAGAACATTATCCGGTATTTCCTCAATATTCGCCCGAAATCAAGCAATCTTCTGCACCATATGTCAATTGAACAAATGCTGGGTTTATCATGCGAAAAGTATGTAACAGAAGAATGACACAAGGAGTTCTGGAGAAAATAGCAGAGCTTAAGAATAATATAATGAAAATCACGAGACGAGGTGTTTCAATATAAAATGATTATGTAGCTACATGGATATTGAAGCAAGTTCAAATAATCGGCCAGTGCTTAGGCGAGTGTGAAATCTCAACGATAAAGACACACGTTAGGTTAATCTATAAATCAGCACGATAATATTTGCAAAAGGTCTAGCAAAATATGTACTTAGCTGGCGTTGGAGCGTGTAGTTTGGACAAAAACACGAGCTTTGGTCGGCGGCTTCCAACGCCTCTACAAACATTGAATTACTTTACTAAGCGAGGGCGTCTTCCATTCCAGATTACTATGATTTTCTGGCATAGATAACTAGATTTTCGCAAATTATAACGATGCAATAATCTTGTTTTTTTATCAGATATACATAGCAGGTGTAATGAATGCATGATTACCTTTCATCAGGCGAAATAATGTAGAAACAGCACGAATAACTTGCTATTTGTGGGAAAAAAATAGAAATATGATCCAGCAGTTTGCATGACACTAGCAACTATGAAACTACATCTGTCGTCTCATTCCCATGAGTAAATTATTTTCTCTCTATCCTCAATAAAATCAACTAGTTTATCTTATTGTATTGACTTTTGAATTCAGTTCAAGTATATATTTTTTAAGTCGAGGCCACTCGATTCAAAACGTTAAAGAAGTTTGTTTAAAGAGCAATGTTTCCTGTAAATGTATGACATTTTCTTTGGTAGAAACCTGCGGCTTAACGAAAGAACCTAATTTTATATTTCCGAAAAGGGCGCAAGACCTACAATATTTTGTGCAACTCTCACACGCCAAGATCACAATAACCATTGGTTGATTTTAATATTTTTACAAAGCACAGGGCAGGCACACAACAAGCCTTCTGAATGGCAGGGGGAAGGAATGATATTTTTAGGCAGATATCTCACTAACTATCTGAGGCTGACTAAAATAATGGTTTTTCGCATGTTTATTAGCGAGCTCTATGTACATGTAAGAGAAGAAAAAATTGAGAAAGACCGCACGTATTTATTTTGATTTCAATTGTGTTCAAAATGTTGTCGTTGAAAATGGCTACACAAATGATTTCTCAACATTTCAGGCTCGATCTTGCTGAAAAAAATTTTAACCTTGTTGGTATATCCATCTCCTGAATGTGGATTATGACAGCATTGCCGATGGCTTTTACTCGATTTTCCAACTTTTATATCACAAATGTCTCTAGAACATAATCTCCACCTTATTTCAGCCTGAAATATAGTGGGACATCTTTCATAATATTTAGGACGTGGAAGTCAGGCAACATGAAAAAATTTAGCAAGAAGAATGCTTGGCCAGTGACGCAAAAACATCCATCAAATCTTTTTTGTCGTCAAGTATGTATATACATACATATATATGTACCTCTGGCGGGCATTAGCAGTTTTACATACAGAATTAATTTGGCTGGTAGACTGCGAAGTTTCATTCATAAATTTGCTTCGCTAATTCGAAACGTTAATTATACTAGTCATCTTTTTTAAAATTCTTAAGTCTTCCATAAGTCATAAACGAGGATCGGGAAGAATCAAATTTTTAACGCCATTCGATGCAAAATGGATAAAACGATAAAAATTATAACGAAAAGAAAAAGTTACTCGAAGCAAATTAATTTTGAAATACAGAAATATAGGCATCTTTCAAGATTTCCAACTTTATAATTTACAGTTTAGAGTCCCTCGAGTTTTTTTATGAAAAAAGACATACAACAACCTTAATGTTCTATGTATGTTCGCTAGTGAAGCATAGCTGAAGAAATTTGGGAGGCACGTGTTTAAGAGACTTTATTTTTCTATAAGTTTGCAAAGTTTCATGCATTCACAGCCGGCTAGTTTTACTGAAAACGTTTCTGTCGCAAAAATGTTAGGAAATAATAACGGAATCGTAAAAGTAATTCATAGATTTTAAGGTCTTTATGTTTGTCCGAAGACAATCTAGCCAAAGCAAGAAAATTTATAAAAAGGTGAATTTTTGTCATAAAATTGCTTCCGTACAGAGATAAAATTTGAATGCGTTTAAGACTTTCAATGAACTCAATGTTGCGGAAGGCCTAAGAAAGCCCAGCTAATGAAGCATTGCAGTTAGGTAGAGCAGTAAATTTTCTACAGCCAGTAAGAAATCTGCTTTTAGCTTTAGTACTTTATAAGTAATTGATGCAGACGTTGGATATTTTTTTGCAACGTTGGACATAGCACATTCATCTCATGCCATTTTTTATAGTAACAGACTTTTTGATTATAATCTCGAAAAACTGATTAACAGAAAAATAACGATCGATTTTTGAAAGAGCACAAAAAATTGCACACAACTGAATATTGCTGGGTTTGCAAAACTAATTGTATTTATTTCAGCTGTCGATATATACAGGAACCTCCTATTGTAAGAGACACTGAGATACCAGTGATATTGCAATGAAAAGCAAATAAAAGTAATTTACTCTGCATGGGGCTCCAGAAAATTCCGACATACATATATATGTATGTGACATAATCACCATGTTTAAGCTCTTTTTGTGAGACTCGCAAAAACGAATCAGGTACGAAATGTTCGACAACTTGTGGCATTTAACACAAAACTATTCTAAAATTTATCCTGACGGTCATTATCATATAGGGGACCCAACAGAAGTTGAAAAACTGCCACAGATTACTGCAAGCCCCATAATTCTACATTAATATGTAACATTTTTGGCGATTTAAGGCGATTTCATCCCCCTACCAATTTATTGCTGTCCATGTAATCATAACGCGTCAAGAATTTTTAGGTTTTCAATCAGGGAATCCTATAAAAAAATAGTACTTTTGTAACGGAGGTCGTTACACGTTACGAACGTTTACAATCCGAATACCTTTTATCGTATCGAAATCGGTACAGTATCCATGAATTTTTGAATTGGCGCTTCCGAAACGTCAAGCTACACGACGTTATCGCCATCAGCCCCCATCACACGCATTATCCCATTAGCCAATCAATTTGCATCCAGGAGATGCGCTAGCTTGGGTTATGCCTGCAGATTCGTACGTCTCCCCATACTTTTATCTTAAAAACATCTGAGGACTCGACAGGTCTTTTGTCAAGAGTGCGTTGAGATCAGTCAGTCAACATTTGTCTTAACTGTGTCATACTCTGTCTACAAGTTATCGTATTTGATGTTTGTTGTATCTAAACTATTGTCTATTACTGTCGTTTCATTATTCTGTAATATACTCTTGTATTATGGATTCACTGCATTTTCACTGATTTTCAAGAATTTATTACATTTTAAAAGTGCAGCTTTGTATAGCTTTAACATGGTAAAATAATTGAGCCCCTGTGAGGAAGAAAATTAAATTTTCTTTCAAATGATGTATATTTTGTTTCACACGTTTGCTCCTACAGTAATCTATCAGTTAATAAACATAATGTAGTCTGAAACCACACAAAACCACTAATGAAGCTAAAGTGCCATATATAGTTTTTTGAGTTAATCTCAAGAACCACTATACCGATTTCAAAGAAATAAAGTTTTCTAAATACAAAGCAAAAAATGAAACTATTTTGCCGAAAAAACTTTCAATTTGTTATAACTACAGTATACCACATAGCAAAAATGGCTTTAATTTCAACATGGCCGCATTTTTTACTAGTTTGTGGCATTATACTAAAAACTAGCAAAATAGTTGCGTTTTAGCATCCTCTGAAATTTTCATTTTTTGGTTTTTCTTTTAAGCCCGCCGTTCACTCTACAAAAGCGTATTGTATTGAATTTTTTCCACTATGGCTGCCCCCATAAGCCATGCTTATTATACGCCACAGCTTGTATATTATTGAATGTTTGAGCTCAATTTGAAAAGAGTGTGAAGTGAGCTTTCGAATGATTACTCACTCGTCTAATTTGATCAAGAATTCGCATTTTTCATTTTTAGCCATATAGGCAGCTATATTGAAAAATAACTGTAGTTTTGGACGTTTTTATCCATAATTCTTTGTGCTTTTAAGATCTTTCGAAATTTTTTTTAATAGATAGAGAATTTTATGTTCTATTTAATAACATAGGCCTCAAGGTCTGGTTCATTGTACTTTATTAGATTAACTTGAAAAACCATTGTTGTATGCTGAAAACGCAGTGGATTCTCTTCACTCTTAACCTTTTGGCTATTTGCTCTCTTGAGTCGTTATATTCGCTCGCGCTGTATATATAGTTGAATCTCTCTCTCGCGCTACAGATGTATTTTGTTTATTCGTTCATTAAATTAATCATAGTTACTCAGAGGTAAAACATACTGCGGATATCTCGATACCGCGGCCCGGCATGACTATTTTAGTGCCTAATTGAAAGCTGAATCTTTTTAGTATTATTTCCCTTTCAAAATTCATTAACTCATTCTCGAACTCAAAACTCATAAAAAATTATTACTTTATTTTTATGTAGGATTCCAGCATAGAGCTCGTTGTTGTTGGAATCATTGTTCATTAGTACTATTAGGAACCTAAGCTTTTCTGAAACAACAGTGATGATAGAAAATAAATTAAATTATCAACTTGAGTTTTTTTGTGTTTTGGGAAAAGGTCAATTGACCTTGCGAGCAATTTCCTAGAGTCTCTAACAACCTGACCAGCGCTAAGTGTAGCCTAGGTACTTAGGTAAGCCCCATAGGTAGGTAATCGTCGTCTCCTGTGTTGTTTACCTATGTACATATAGTGTGTTTCACACAACTTCGGTCATAAATTTTAAAATTATCTCCGACAATAAGCTGACAGATTGCGATTATAGCATTGATCTGATGTATAATTATCGTAACCCTTGGCTTACTGTCGATGAAAATTCTTAGAACTTATGCACGAAGTTATATGAAACAGACTATAAGTACGGAGTGGCGCATTACTTATACTTTTCAAATGTTGAGGCAATAGTTCTATATTATTTCTAGGGATGCACCGATAAATCAGCAGCCGATATAGCGGCCTGTTTTTAAGATATCGGTAGGGGCCATTATCGGCCAGTTTTAGCCGATTATTTTAAAATTTCTAGAATTTTAGAAGAAAGTGGATATTTAGCATAAAAATTTGAAAAAACTGATGCATACATTAAATGAAACTTTACTAAAAAACGTATTTCACAATATTTTCACTTACACACAGTAACAGTCAGTATAGTAAATAAGTTTCCCATCCACAAGCTTCATGCAGTCAACCTACATTTCCAAAACATGAAATCATATTCATATGATTGATATTGTATAAGTACCATAATTGACTTTCAGGATCATGGCGGCATGACTGCACAATTTGTGAAATTACTGAGGGACACGGTACATCTTTCAATCCTGCATGTATAGTCTGTTTCATTTATTCGAGAGCTTTTTAGTCAATTCTTTTAGGGGCTACAGTAAGCGGAACAAGACGTATTACTGTAATTCGGCAGTTCAGCTGAGTAAGAGCGAGTGGCTGGAATTCTTCCATTTTTAATGCACTAATCCGCCTAATAAATTTAATTTAGGCATTTAATCAGTACAGGGACATACTACAGTAAGTGCGCTAAATAAAAAGCTATCGGGTGGAATCGAACACGGTTGCTTCGACACGACAAGCAGACGTTTTACCACTGAGCTATGAGGGAGTTCGCGGCGTTTCATAACATTTTAGTCTATTGAGTTTAAAGTGTCAAGTTAGGATAAGCTGAATGCACGATTTTCATCTGTAAGTTGATTAATCTGCTGGAAGACGAGAATAAATTATGTCGCAAAAATGTTATTGATGTAACTTTTAGCGCTTTAGTTACCTTGGAGTTGTCTTAGCGCACGCAAACGAGTTTGCTGATTAAGTACTTGAAGTATGTACGGATAACTAAACCGACAGCACGCCGCCGGGAAGATACCCAACACACAACAACTACCAAAGCAACGAACCCCAATAAGTACCTTCGGGGCTTACCTAAGTACCTATGCTACAATTAGCGCTGGATAGGAAACTGCGGCAATTCACCTGCACTTTTCCAATTATGGGAAGGGAAATCCGACCGCGGTTCCTAACACAGGAGTAATTAGATAACCCCGGTATTTGCCCTAGGTCCTTGGACCTTTTTAGACCAAAAGAATAAATTTTCGCGAAAAGAATTGAAAAGGTTTCGCGCCAGATTACCTATGGCGAAACTACTTATAAATTCTGGTTCCAATAGCACTCTGTACCTAAATCACAACAACAAAGAGCTCTAGTCCGGGCTGTCATCTACTATAAAAATTATGTAATAATTTTTATAGATTTTTGGTTCGAAAGAGGAATAATGAATTTTGCACGAAATGATAGATAAAAGTTTTTACCCAAAAGAATCCTGCAAGAAGTAAAGTTGTGGCCGGCCGATTCCAAATCCCTAACTGCCTGCGATATAATGCATCTCTAGACAGTTAGTTTTCTTGCTTTTATCTAACTAAACCAATGTACAGACTTAGGCGCTGATAAAGTCGAAGATGACACGCCGGGAAAATAAAAAGGCAATTCTTGCCACAACAGCCGAACTAATAATGATTGGAGGGAGGCCTACAGTAATATAAGAAGAGGAATAGAAAGAAATGTTATTTATAAGAAATTGGCGCTACTTGCGCATGGATTTTTCGGGTCTCTGCACAGGCTCAACGTGAATAGCGGTCATGTCGCCTATGTTTTAATTGTAAAGAAATGATAGGGGACTTGTAGGGGGTTCCACAGTAAAAGGTCGCTTCTTCGTATCCCTCGCAACACGTAGCGACAGGAGTCCAACCAATTGACACTGCGTGGTCGGAATGCCTCCGCATGTCATACTATCGATGATCTAAAAATATGGCTGGATCGCCAAGGTGGAAGCAAAAGACCGGATGGTCGAAATAGGAGCACTAAGGTGCGTAATGGCCGTACAACTAACGGCACGTGTAGATACACTATCTACACTCCTCCCCTCACTGGGAAAAAATTCGGAACATGGGCCGAATTTTTTAATTGGAATGAAAATTATTGAAATATGAGAAAAAATTGTTGGGGATCCAACAAATGGAAAATTTGAGTGATTTTATTGAAATTTTTAGGTTGGGTGGGACCCCTGTGGATGGGAAGAAAAATTTTGAATTGAAAAGTATGGCGGCTGAATCCATGACTGAGCCTCTATCGAGTAGTGCAGAGACCTGAAAAATAAATTTGAATAAAAGAGAAATTTAAGTAGATTTTGATAAAATTAAGATAAAATAAGGCCGCACTTGCTCTGAGCAAGGCCAGGAATCAACGAGATTAAAACAATAAGATAAAATGACGAGATTGAAGACACAAAGAATGTTGAAATAATACGAGTAAAATATTGGCAAGACAAAAAAAATTTACAAGGCACGAGAAAAAAAATGACGTTGAGGCAACAAACGGTAAAACTGCTGGCCGGCAGGCATCAATTGCAGAGTCCAAATATAGAGAGAGCCAAACGTGGCTAGTTGCGGCGTTTAAAATCGGGCTTTGTCGTTGGAAAGAAACGCAATGAACGAATCGAACGGCGCTGCAAAGAGTTGCTAGAGTTTGTATCGCGATGCAACGACAGGCGATTGCTGCTGGATAAATCGATGCGCAGTTACGTTTGCGCAGTTGGCGATGTTGATCAAACAAAATAGAATTGGGCGATGGCTGCTCGAACCCGTAGTAAATTAGTGGTTAGCTAGAAAGTGTAGCCGGACAATGGAAATTGTCCTGGATAGAACGCGGCAGCAAAGGAAAGCGGCCAAACCCTCCAAAACTTTTGATAGAACGTGGTAGTGAACATAATTGATGTTGAGCGCGGCTTGAATGACTGCTGGACCGTGGTGATGAACGGCACTGCTGCTGCTGATCGTAACTAACGACTGAGCGTTGCTGCAACGTCTCGCAATACTCGTGCTGGTAACAATAGCGGCCGACATTGTCAGTGAACCGCGGCGACCTCTGGTGCTGCATTGATTGCGGCAGTGGGGTTAAACGCGGCCGCAGCGACCTACACACTGGTGATGGGAAACGAGCAAAACCTCTGTTAGACCGCTGCGGCAACCGCTGCTTGGATTGATCATGTGGTGCCAATGTTGCTGGCAATTAAGGTGGATTCTATCTGAAACAACAAAAAGAAAAGGGGGGTCCGGCCTGCAAATTTGATGGCTTCGATAACAACGCCAGCTGGCGATATGTCATTGTTTGCCTCTCGCGGCATTTTTTTCGTTTTGGCTTGGCATTATATGCTCGTTGGGCATGCTCGTATTTGTTCCAATCTCGTCAGCTAGCCCTAAAAGAAAAAGAATAACTTCATGATAGGATTGAAGGCGTTCCATATACATCATCTGATCCTCATGTTGGATATCAGAAGCCACGGCTCAAGAGCCTGGCCAACGCGCAATTGCGACGCGCAGTGGTGTGGGCAACCGGCAAAAACCTTCAAAACCATCGCTCAATCATGGCGGCAATTGCGGCGGCATTTAGCATGGCACGTAATGCTGTTGCGGCCATTTGACTGCAGCCAAAGGTGACGTCGTTCCCGGCTTATGCCTTTGAGGATGCCTGAAACGAGAAAAAAGAGTTTCCGGGTTTAGAATGCGATTGCCTTGAAGACTACGACATTTGCCGTTTAGTCAATGCCTAGGCTTCACATGTATGATGAACCGCAAGATGCAGCTAACATCATGTGACAAATTTGCTTATAAATTTGCAAAAACGTTGCTTGCAAACGCATTGCGTACTGCAATGGATCATAGTCCATATCAAAGAAAAAGAAAAAAATATAGCAAGTGGCTTCAGCATTTGCTTTCTGGCGTCGATGCGGTTTTTGAGCATGAAGAAACGGCTCATGGTCAGCGTATCTAAAATGTTAGCCCTGAAAACAGAACGTGAGGGAGGACTCCCACCACAATTTAGCGTTGCTGGGGTCGTGGCAAGCTAGAAAGGCATCCTGTAAAGGTGTTTCAAGCAATTCTGCCAACCCAAATGGGGGCTGTGGAAACCTAGACATATCCTAAACAAAAACTTGGCCCAAACATCGGCGATCTGGATATATCAAACGAAAGGACCATTGGCCTGCATGTAGTTGGGATCCAGCTGCTGCCAATATCGCTCCCAAACGCGGTAGGGCATGAACAAACAGTTGTTAACATGCTCGGAATCGAAGCCAAAGAAATACTGGCTGTTTAGACGGTTTGATGACCTTAAAAGTGTACGTATTGCGTTATAAGATTGCTTGTGTGTCTCGATCATTACGGTACATCAAATGTCATTGGTGGGCACGTAGGGCGCTGACAACGGGATACTGTCCATTGTTGCCAGCCACCACTTACGTTGGGCATAGATGCAATTGTAATGGTTTGGCGTCTTGTGGTGTGAAGGCTCACGAAGATTGGGCGTTACATGTTCGTCATTTTCGAAATATAGCATCTGAAAAGGTACCACACTATTGCGGTTCTGCTTTACAGCAGCCGTAGCTTCGAGCGCTAAGATGAAGTGGGCGGCGTCATTGTCGCTCCCAAGGCTGAACATCGGACGATCTTGATCCACAATGTCCTCTTCTGTTGGGGCACGCTGCTCAGCCATGGCTCCGCAAAAGGTGTAACATTAGTTAACGGTACAGCATGTGCCAATTTAGTACCAATTAACAAACAAACAGGCACACACTCCCTTAAATTCCTTTCCCGGCCCGCTAATTCCTCAAAACTTATAACTACCGCCGGACACAGTGGTCGGCGCGATAGCTTAACTAAAACAAAATCACCTGGTACATATGCGTACTTTTCGGCAATGAGATTGGAATAGGGCAACTTAGGGGTGGGTAAAAGGCGATTACGATGCACTAAATGTTCGATTAAAGGGTTATGCAGATAAATGATGCGAGCCGTTTCAGGTGTTGGCAATGATTTGATGCGATATGGACTGAATTGTTTAGGCGAGAGTTTTCCAATTTTGGGTTGAATCACTGCTTTATTGTTGAGATATACAATGTCGTCGACTGCAAAATTACTTTCGCGCGCTGTCTTGTCATATTGCTTTTTCTGATGATTACGCGCTTTAGCAAGATTTTTGCTAGCGATATCGTGCAAGTTAAGAAGTGTGAGTTTTAGATTGGCAAGATATTTTTCAGCGACGTTAGGCAAATTAGGATTTAGCGTGAGATCACTTAATAGCTGTATATCGAGTGGAAAAGAAGGTTCACGAACGTACAGCATTTCGAATGGCAAAATATTTGTCGATGACTGCGGCGTTGCGCGATACGTGAATAAAGTGAAAGGCAAAAATTGTTCCCAATCGTATTGATTTCTTGCGCTTAATTTAGAAAGTCCATTGATGAGTGTTTGATTATATCATTCTACTAACCCATCACACTGCGGATGATATGGTGTTGTGAAAACTTTTTGGACATTTAGTAATTTGCAAACTTCGGAAATTAGCGCTGATGTGAAATTTGAGCCTTGATCAGTCAAAAATCGCTTTGGAACGCCATGCCTAGGAATTACTTCGTGCAATAGTAGGTTTGCGATGGTGACTGCTTTTATATCAGACACTGCAAACGCATCAACATACTTAGTAAAATAGTCCATGAAGACAACGATTTGATCGTTTCCGGACGTTGAGCGCGGCATATGCAGACAATCACATGCAATTAGCTCAAAAGGTGGTGAAACTTTGATACTTCGATGGGCTGGAGAGGTATGGCAGTGGGATTATTTGCTACCTTACGCTGCAAACACACCTCACAATTCTTACACCATGCAAGCACATCATTCTCCATTCTGGGCCACCAGTAACGGAGCTGAATGGCAGGTAAAATTTTTCGCATGGAAAAATGGGCTCCAAAGATGTAATCATGAAATTCAGTTAGGATGAAGCGACGCAGAGACTTTGGAATTACAAGCTGATGAATTATGTTAGCTGCGCGCTTAGGCTGAAATCTGCGATATAAAATATTATTGAGCATGAAAAATTCGTCGCGATATTTACGTGTTGTCAGATCATTAGGCGATTCACGAATTTTACTTAACTCTTCATCTTGACGTTGTTCGGCAAGAAGCTTCGCAGGCGACATAATTTCTGCTTTTTTGGCATCAGAAAGCATGATTCGTTCGTAGAAAATTGGCGGATGATCTTTTTTCGCAGTTTGCTGTCTTGGCGCAATGTTTGGTTGTCTTATATCAGGTGGTTCGTTGTCATCATCAGACTCAGACGCTTCAGATTCGAGGTTAGCAACATTAGCAATGGGTTTACGTTCGATTTTATAACGTTGTTTGTTGCGATCGTACTTAGGATGACGCAATAGTAAATCCGCAGCGCAGTTATATGCGCCTGGTACATATACAACCTCATACTTGTATTCTTGTAATTTTAGACCCCATTGTCTTAAATGACTGGAAGGATCTTTTACGTTTACGAGCCAAGTAAGCGCCTGATGATCTGTTTCTACGATGAATTTTTTGCCATAGAGATAATGCCTATAATGCTTAATTGCCCAGACAACCGCTAAAGCCTCCTTCTCAGAAGTGGCATAGTTGCATTTGGCCAAGTTTAAAACATGGCTAGCATAACCAAGGATAAAACGATTTTTAGATGGAAGATGTTTCTGCATAAGAATGGCACCTAGCGCACAATTGCTTGTGTCGGTTGTCCGGATGAATTGATGGTCATTATCGAACTTAGGCAACTGCAAAATCGGTGGTGAAGTAAAGGCATCTTTTAACATTTGAAAAGCTTTTTGATGTTCTTCAGTCCAAAGAAATTCCGTGTCTTTTCTTAATAAACGAAAAAGAGGTTTTGCGATTTTCGCGAGATCTTTTACAAATTTTTTGAACCATTGTACGAGACCAAGAAATTTCTGCAAAGCTTTCACCGTTTTTGGAACTGGAAAATTGATCAAATCTGCAATTTTGGATAAGTCAGGAGCAATACCTAGCGAACTTATGCGATGGCCCAAAAATTGGACTTCTGCATGAGCTAGATGACATTTTTCTGGTTTAACCCTTAAATTTGCATTTTGTAGCGCGCGAAAAACATCTTCTAGATCTTTAAGATGCTCTGAAAACGTGCGCGAAAACACAATTATATTGTCGATATACACGAGACAGGTTTTCCAATTTAAACCAGCGAGAACGAGCTCCATAAGGCACTGAAAATCGGCGGGGGCGTTTTTTAAACCAAAAGGTAACACTTCGAATTCGTAGTGACCTACAAGACAAATAAAAGCAGTTTTTTCACGCGATTTTTCATCAAGGGGGATCTGCCAATACCCAGATTTTAAGTCTAGCGTACTAAAGTAAGCTGCAGACCCTAGGGCATCAAAATAATCGTCAATTTGAGGAAGGGGGTAAATTTGGGTTTTTGTCACATCATTTAGTCGGCAATAATCCACAACTGGGCGGAGGGAACCATCTTTTTTCCCAATTAAAAACAAAGGACTGGCCCAGGGGCTTGTTGTTGGCCTTATGACTTTTTCCGCGATCATTTCATTAATTATTCTTTGCATGGCTTGTCTGCGAGCGTGTTCGACACGATAAGTTTTGCCTACAACAGGGGGACTATCCCCTGTGTCGATATGATGCTTAACAAGCGGAGTGCGACCGAGTGGTTTGCCTTTTAAAGCAAATATCGAATTATATTTATGACAAAGATCACGAATTTGCTGTTGTTCCTTAGAATTAGCGATGCAGCCCTGTAAAGCCTTATTTATCGAAGAAAAAGTTCGGGTGAGCGATTGTCTGAAACAGAAACATGAGATACGACATCAACATCAGACGTTAGCGATCCAATTAATTCTCCAGTGTCGACTTGAACAGGCGATTTTGAGATGTTACATAATCGCAGAGGAAAAACAGGAAGTGAAGTGTCAACAATTGCAGGGGCGACAAAGAGTGAACTTTTGCGCATAAACTCTGGATCGGGCTCGAAAAGTGCAATATCAGCATTGTAGGAACCATGACTTATATATGCAGGTGTTATTAATTTGTGACACGGCAAAATTGTGATTGGCTCTGAAATTGAAACATGCACGCAGATAGGACATGCGATTTTAGCATTTGGATTGGTGCGAAACTGCAATTTTTCACTCGGTGATAAGAGATTTAATTTTATACCGTTTATAAACGCACAATGTTCAATGGGATTTACCCAAAGCAATGCAGAACAGCAAAAATCAAAACCGAGAAGCATGTCTTCTGGTAATTTATCGATAATAGACACCAACGTAGGTATAGAATGATCTGCGATAGTTATAGTCATATTAAAATTAAAGCGAACAGCTACTGTTGTGTCACCTACACCATGCACTACTTTAGACGTTTGTTTCGGAGGTAACCTGAAACCAAGTCTTAAAAATGCTGCAGTAGTCATCATTGTGACTTGCGAGCCAGTATCAATTAGTGCCGGGATTTTTACACCATGAATTTCAGCCAAAATGGTGGGTAAATTTGTACCTGCATGACTAACTATCGGAATTTCAGAGTCTTGATTTAAGGTGGGGGATGACGCCATTTTTTCATAAACTGCTAATCTTCACTGCAATCTATCATATTCTTCCAAAAATGCTTGGGATGCAAAATTTTCTTCCCGCTTATTTGCTTCAAATTGATGAGAAGTAACCATATTTGCGTCTTTTTTGAGGCGAGTAGGGCGGTTGCGGCAGGGGATATTCTCCGGCGGGCTGGTAATCCGCTACATATGTGACATTAGGAGGATAATTTCGCGGCGCAGAACGATAATTGGAATTATAATAGGTGTTACGTTGTTCTGGCGGATAAGTCACGTAAGGATGATATTGACGATGATCATAAGATTGAAGACGATTATCATAAGGCTGATTTTGATAATTTTGGCAATAAATCGGCACATAGTTGTTATAGTTTTGCCTAAAAATTGGACGCGAGCGTCTAGAATCAAAACGTGTGTCAGAACTTTGGAACAAAGGTTGGTGATTTTGACTTTGATCGCGATATCTAGGCTTAGATTGTGGACGATTATTATAATTTGAGCGCGACGATGAGCGATTACGATTATTCCAAGAACGCGACTGACTACGCGGACGCACATCAAAATCGTTTCTTGATTGCTTTGCATTTTCATCTAATTTGCGCTGCTTTTGCCATTGGAAACACTGTTCTTGCATGTGACCATTTCTTTTACAGTATGTGCAATATTTTTGCAATATATTCTCATCATTTTTGGGGCGATTTGAGCAATTATATGTTTTATTGCGCGACTGATCAGAATCGACATTATTTGTAGAACATACCAGATTCTTTAGGAAACGCACCTCCTGTAGGAGTAGCGGTTGTTGAAACATAAGGTGTTGGCGCTTTTTTCGCTTCAAGTTGGCGATTCGCATATTCTGCGCATTTAGCATTGTGCAAAAACTCATGCAGCTCAGCTTCAGGCGCGCATTGATAAGCTGCAGTTGAAATTTCAGGTAGCATACCGCGCTTTAATTGATGTCGAAGCATTTCATTGAACTGCTCGGAGTCGGTTTCGATATGAGGTCTAGCGCGCCTTAATTGTTTGTGAAGCGCGAGATAGTAAGCTTGGACAGACTCATTGGGCTGTTGCTTACGGTCAAGAAAGTGGTCATATAACGTATCGTGATCGAGTGGGCGAAATTCTGCGATCATAGCGTACTTAGTCTTAGTATAAGAATTACGCACTTCTTGAGGCAACGCTTCATACAAATTTAATGCATAATCGTCGAAAAATGATGAGACAAATTCAGCTCGATCTTTTTTATCAATTTTGTATATTTTTGCCAATCTTTCAAATTCACTGAAAAATTTTCGAATATCCGTTTTCTCACCCTGAAAAGATTTCCTAGCAGCGACTGCAATATGCATTTGCTGTATAAATGGACCACAATTAATGGCCTCTGCCACAGATGATTTGTCATTAGATGATGATGAGGAATCCGAATTATGGCGTGAGCGACGCGAAGTGTAACTGCAACGTGAGCTGCTACTGCTACGCGGGCGATGCGAATTTTCAGACTGTGAATTACTAGTGTCCTCATCTGAAAATGTGACATGACGCTTACTCGTTGGCGGCGCGATTATATTGTCCCTTACTCTCGATTCATCATTAGGATTTGCTAAAATACCCTGTGCTGAAAAATTATCACTCCTCTGATGCAACGCGTGCTGCATGGGCGCGCTTTCTGCATTAGGAGGAAAATAGTGCAAAGGCGGCGGATTTAGAGATGGTTGTTGCATATTATTTACAGCATTAGGCACAAATTCAGGTGCTAGCTGATTTAAAGGCCGCTGCAAAAATTCTGAAAAAGTAGGCGCGTTTTCAACACTTTGCTGATTAAACGTGTGTTGCAAAGGATGCGCAGAATTAGAATAATTATCTGCTAAAATTGGGTTTTGCGCTTGCAGCTCGCGAATACGTGAAGACCTAAAATCAACAGATGGGCGCTCACTCATAGGTATAATAGGCACAAATGTCCTTTCAGACGTGAGTATAACCTTAGGCTTAGGATTATTTATCGTAGGCCGAATGATAGGTGATGAATTATCGAACTCGGTTTCATTATTTACCGGCTGTTTGACACACCGTTTCGGTAATTCGATAGGTACATAATTAATTACGTTCTCATTATTATGCGGTTGCAAAGGCTGATTAGCCTCAGAGCGACCAGAAAACGTAGCCGTAAGCCTTAGGTTATTAATTTCGTCACGAATTTGGCGCATTTCTTGCGCATGCTGGGAATTCAATTTTTCCTGCTGAGAATTCATTTTTTCCTGTTGGGCATTCATTTTCTGAAAATTCTCGAGAATAGCTAAAAGTATTCGATCAGAATTTGTCGAATTTGGACGAGTTTCGTCCTCATTTTGCCTTTCAGATGCATTACTTTCCATATCGAAAGTCCGAACAGGTAAAACGGCTTCGTTTTCCAGCTGATTATCATTACTCGCGCGTAAGTTATGATCATTATTAACAATCGTTACGTCAGAACGATTTTCAGCAAGTATATTGGCAGAATTTCCGCTTCCTGAACGGATACTGCCAGTAGTGGATTCATTTTCAGAAGGAATGACAGAGGTATTATTCGCCGAAGGGGGTAATACATTATTATCATTCACCGCAGAACTGGTTTGATCATTTTGCAATGGGCGGGCAGACTGAGATTGTGGCGGCACCTTTTTAACTGGAGGAGTACGAAGAATTTTCTTACCACCCATTTTAAAAATGGAACGTTTGAAATATGAACGTTAGGTAAAAGAAAATTTTTTCTCCAAAAATCGGCTATCTTTGAATCCGAAAAAAATTTTTCGAATTGGACCCTCTAGGTATGGGTTTTTCAAAACGTACCTCTGTGTGCCAAAATAGCAACAAGTACAAAAGAGAGGCGAAGGAAAAATTATATGCGTGGCGAAAAATATATTGATTAGTCGATTGGGTATAGAAAAAAATACCAACGACTTTGCCACGAAGCCACAAAATTTTTTCCACAAATGCTTAAATTAGCAACTTTGCTCCGATGCAGTGATCGGACCGAGGCTTCGGCCTCGGCCTCGGCAAGCCTTGGCGTTTTTCGGAGCCTCGGCCTTGGCGCCGAGGGCGAAGCTGAAAAGTGCCGAGGCGCTGAGGGTTAAAATCAAATTTGAATAAGTTTAATATATCCGTTAAATATTAACTATTTAGAATGCATCTGCAGTACACAGGCTGTTTCTTACCTATTGGCTTTTCTTATGGTTTTAGGCGCGTTCCCAGTTACACCAAGTTACATACAGCAAAGTGTCAATTGATATTCATATGATGAATAACTTTTATTTCTCATGCTCGCTACATGGATCGGAAAGTACAGTGCAGAGAAAATAATCGTAATATTCAACACTTTATCTAACTAAAATAAATGTTTATATGTTTATTGTTGTTAGCCAGAATTCTGATTTTAATCTGATGAAGCAGATAATTCATCATCAAAATCCAGATCATCTGAATCAAAGTTAGCTTCATCCATTTTGCCTTCTTGTGCTATCGCATCATCATCGTCGTCATCATTTATCAGATTCTTTAAAGTAACACTATTATAACCAACTGCTTTGAGATAACGCTTTACAAAAAGGAGTTTTTGAACATTTGTCTGTCATTCATTCACCACAGCTTTTCTATTCTTCCACCGCATTGTCATGAATTATTATTATTTTAGAGGTTTTGTGTATCAGTATCACTGATTAAGTATCATACCGACCTTCCTGCATAGCATATATTGTTTCTATTTTAAACTCTACGTAGAGCTCAGGCTCGTATACAGGGGGATTGGGGGAAAGTGCCCCTTTCGAAATAAAATATGAGAATAATCGCGAGAGACTTTTCGCGCTTCGCATTGAATTTCACAATGATAATTTGTACAACCAAAAGCGTCTTTTTGCTACATGGATCGGAAAGTACAGTCGCTACATGCAGAGGCGGATTTAAGGGGGCGGCCGCTCCCCATTGGCCAAAATATTTGGCGAGATAAAGAATGGATATGCAATTTGCAATGATTTTTGATCGTCAGTGACCATAATTTCTCAAATTTTTCGGCGCTGCGCGCCGGATGATACCTATTAATGACATTTATTTACTTTCTTGGCGACCTGGGCCCGGTTTCACCATAAGTTTACGACTCCTAAGAGTCCTACGACTTCCGTTTTACGGGAAAATCGGGTTTCACCATCGTTTTACAATTTATGAATTACGACTACGAGTTATCAGTAACGAGCAACGGGTTAAGAGTTCGTATTATGAGGGTTTCACCAGGGTTTCCATAGGACTCATAAAAACTCATTTTTTACGAGTACTTTTTGGACCTTTTACGAGTACTCGTAATAAAATGTATATCTTTTCTGTTGCGTATGACATTCTTCGTTAGTCATTGTCTCTGTTTTAAACAGCATAATTAAGTAATTGCAGATTTGATGCCACTCGATAGAAAAACATAGAAAGTGTTAAGAAATGTTTGGGATTTAGTCAACAAGAATTAATAAGCTTCTCAGAAAATTTACAACTTTAAATAAAAACGAAAATAATAATATTAGTAATAATAATAATGACGATAATAACAATAATAATAATAATAATAATAATAATAAGAATATTACTAATACTAATAATAATAATAATTATTATTATTATAATACTAATACTAATAATAATCATAATAATAATAATAATTATTATTATTATTATCATTATTATTATTATTATTATTTATAAACGAGATCAATTAAATCAGATTCAGAGACGTTACAAAGCTAAAAGTATATCACAGCGTATTATTTCAATTTTCAAATTTAACAAATCATTCTTAGTTGTCATTAATACGTACATAAAATATGCGGTCGGCTCTTTTCCGAAGGAAGTGCGATGGAATTCTAATTTTCAGGAATCTAATCAAAAATGTCTGATTTCCGCAATTCATGAAAAAATGTCTAAGTGATTGTAATATTTTTCATAAAAAAGCTGCGAACATTACTAACAAGGGCTAAAGAAATAAAATTTCGAATTACTACTCAAGAATGCAGCTTAAGAATCGAATGTTATGGGATTTCTCTAAAAGATTTTTTGAAAAATATATTATTTTTTAATGCTAATCTTCTTACCCTTTACATGTGCTGCCAGTATATGTATTATTTAGGTGTGTGCACGAAAGTGAAACAAATTGAGAAAAAATAAACCAGAAAACTATTAAACGCACTAGTCTGTCACTTCTTTACGAGTCCTACGGACCTCTTTTTGATCCGTGATAATATTACAAAATTTACAAATCTTTCCACTCGTAACAATCGATCGTAATATCTGGTGAAACCGCCCAGCCGTTATTCGTGAAAAAACACTCGTGAAAAGTACTCGTAGAACTCGTAACTCATAGCCCGTGGCTCGTAAATCTCAGTTTTTGGTGAAACGGAAATTTGTAGCACTCGTAGCCCGTACTCATGAAACCGTCACCCGTAACTCCTAACTCGTAGCTTTGTGGTGAAACCGGGCCCTGGAAGCCCTTTTCTGTTCATGTAGGTTTCAAAACAATTTTAACAGCAGAAACAGCTATTTTTGCATAGTTTTCTTCTATTTTCAATAAAAAAATTTCAATGTTTTGCATCAAATGCTATAAATATAGGAAATCAAGCAGTAAATCATGCTTCTAGACGTCTATCCGCCTTAATTTTGCGAATTTCTCGGCGCTTCGCGCCAGATTTTTGTTAAAGTCTTAGAAATTTAATGATTTTTTTGCACAAAATTGTCGAAAATTATAAAAATTTCAAGAAAAATATGACTTCAAAAGTGATTTTATGTAAAAGTATTCAATGTAAAACACCGAAAAATGCTATTTCGCGCGTTGAGGGCAAAATTTTGGACCTGTTTTTGACTTGTTTGGAAAAGTTTGTATACCGCCCCTCCCGCTACTGGATGGATCAGAAAATACAGTAATTCTCGCATTCGTCTGCTACCATAAAACGTTCAAAGACTCTTTTTTGTAAAGCACAATCTCAAAGCAGTTGGTTATAATAGTGTGACTTTAAAGAATCTGATAAAGGCTGACGACGACGATAACGCGATAGCACAACAAGGCGAAATAGATGAGGCTAACTTTGATTCAGATGATCTAGATTTCGATGATGAATTATCTGCTTCATCAGATTGAAATAAAAATTCTGGCCAACACCAATAAACATTTGTTTCAGTTCGATAAAGTGTTAAATATTACGATTATTCTCTAGCTCATGTACATATAAAATATTCTAAGAGTACTATTTATGGGTATAGGTATATAAGCTTGACCCTCGGCATTACCCTTGGCCTCGGCCGAGGCAAGGATTTTAAGTCGCCTCGGCCGAGGCCGAGGGTCCAAAAGTACTCTTGGTCCGATCACTGCTCCGAAGACACAAAATTATTTCCACAGGTGCTTAAATCAGCAACTTTGTTTCGAAGCCACAAAATTTTTCTCCACCGATGCCCAAATTAAATGCGTACAGCGTCACACAAATATAATAAAACTAATACACATATTTAAATGGCCAAAAATAAATATTTTTGGGTAGGAAAAAATATGTATTATTAATTATGATGACAGACACCGGATCGGTTGTCGCAAGCAACCTCAAGGGGGGACCTCCACTGTAACTTTTGGGCTTTAGTTACCTTGGAGTTGTCTTAGCGTGCACAAACGAGTTTGCTGATTAAGTAGGTACTTGAAGTATGTACGGATAACTAAACTGACAGCATGCCGCTGGGGAAGATACCCAACACACAACAACTACCAAAGCAACGAACCCCAATAAGTACCTTCGGGGCTTACCTAAGTACCTATGCTACAATTAGCGCTGGATAGGAAACTGCGGCAATTCACCTGCACTTTTCCAATTATGGGAAGGAAATCCGACCACGGTTCCTAACACAGGAGTAATTAGATAAGCCCGGTATTTGCCCTAGGTCCTTGGACCTTTTTAGACCAAAAGAATAAATTTTCGCGAAAAGAAATTGAAAAGGTTTCGCGCCAGATTACCTATGGCGAAACTACTTATAAATTCTGGTTCCAATAGCACT
The DNA here is from genome assembly GCA_036768485.1 of Mermis nigrescens. Lineage (NCBI taxonomy): Eukaryota > Metazoa > Nematoda > Enoplea > Mermithida > Mermithidae > Mermis > Mermis nigrescens. The sequence goes on from JAVLUZ010000142.1 coordinate 7,337,814, forward strand.
CTGTACCTAAATCACAACAACAAAGAGCTCTACTCCGGGCTGTCATCTACTATAAAAATTATTTAATAATTTTTATAGATTTTTGGTTCGAAAGAGGAATTATGAATTTTGCTCGAAATGATAGATAAAAGGTTTTACCCAAAAGAATCCTGCAAGAAGTAAAGTTGTGGCCGGCCGATTCCAAATCCCTAACTGCCTGCGATATAATGCATCTCTATAGACAGTTAGTTTTCTTGCTTTTATCTAACTAAACCAATGTAATGACTTAGGTGCTGATAAAGTTGATGATGACACGCCAGTAAAAAAAGGCAATTCTTGCCACAACAGCCGAACTAATAATGATTGGAGGGAGGCCTACAGTAATATAAGAAGAGGAATAGAAAGAAATGTTATTTATACAAAATTGGCGCTACTTGCGCATGGATTTTTCGGGTCTCTGCAAAGGCTCAATGTGAATAGCGGTCATGTTGCCTATGTTTTAATTGTAAAGAAATGCTGGGGGACTTGTAGGGGGTTCCATAGTAAAAAGTCGCATCTTTGTATCCCTCGCGACACGTAGCGACAAGAGTCCAACCAATTGACACTGCGTGGTCGGAATGCCTCCGCATGTCATACTATCGATGATCTAAAAATATGGCTGGATCGCCAAGGTGGAAACAAAAGACCGGATGGTCGAAAGAGGCGCACTAAGGTGCGTAATGGCTGTACAACTAAAGGCACATGTAGATACACTATCTACATTGAAAAACCTCTATCTGCTACGTAACTACAGTGAGATCTAGCGTACTACAGTAAATAAGAGAGAAGGGGTTACTGTAGCCTGAGAAAACATTCACAGAAAAAGCTCTTGGATAAATGAAACTGACTATAGGTACATACTATGATTCTTTATATCGGTCAATGTATCTGCTAAAATATTGGCCGATATCATCGGCCATGATTTGCCGATATATCAACCAAACTCATATCAGTGCATCCCTAATTATTTCTCAAGAACACTTGTCAATTGGTGATTTTCTGCAGAATTACAGCATTTCCATCTCTGTCATTGTATTCTTCCTCTGTCGCCCTCTGGTCTTGCTAAATTTAGAGGCAGACATTTGGTTCTTTGAATCGGCCTCTCCGTGTACCCAGTTGCAAAATTCATCTACATACCCCTGCAAATTGCGATAAAGCGGCATAAAAAACAGGTAATCTACATATGGAGCGTGTTCCAACGGGTTCTCAGGGGTCCTAATTTTAAACCCCCTCCAAAACCCTCTAAGCTACGTGTGCCCTAGTGTAAATACAGAGCCGCCTTATGTCTACAAAGAATCGACATAGGACGGATGTATTTGCCTTCGAGATTTACCTAGGTACGTAGGTACTTAAGTCTACGCTTAGTGCTGGCCCCGATCGCGCGGCTCTAATGGCTTTCGATCTTTGGACCCTTACAGACCTTACGGCTTCGATCCCCTCAGCCCTAATATTGCTGGCCGCTTTTATGTCGGGTGATCTCAGCAGCTACGCCCTAAGACCTAAGGCTACCTACCTAGTCTCGGAATTTGCCGCGGAGGTCAGTTGACCTATCTCAAGCTCAAGTTGTAATTTAACTTGTTTTCAATCAGTGCCTGATCAGAAATGTTTTTGGTTCCTAATTTGTGTAGCACGCTGAACAATGAAAACAACAACAACGAGCTCTATGCTGATCAATCATCCTTAAAGATTAAATAATATTTTTGATCAATTTTTGGCTTGAGAGATAAATTATGATTTTCGAATAAAATAAACTATCATACGAAATTTACCTATCAGTCCACTAAATGGGAAGAAATCCTCGACGAGTAGATACCCGACCTAACCCTCGGTATAACCAAAACCACTGGGTAGGTTTTCTATACTTTTATTCGACGTAGAATACACGGCCTATAGCCGGACAACAAAATACGCAAAAGAAAAACGATAATGTACAGTCGAATAACCGGCCAACGAAAAAACCAAAAAGCCAGACTCTAAACTACAACGTTACGTTCACTGGCCTCAAGGGCCATTACAGTAAATTAAAGAACGATCAATTTAACGTAATACTGAATCACTTTTATCTCAGATCGAAAGTTCTCGATTCACGTAAGCGGTATGCATTAAACAATTACTATTATCATACACTTAACTCTATGCTACCGGACAAGTATCTAAATGTTTTTTATTATTGAAAATTTGGGGAAATAATGGGAAGACCGAAGGCATAGCCCACAGTGCACTATCATAGATAGCTACTAGTATTGGCTATGTTATGGCTATCGCGAACTGCTAAGGCAAGTTCGCCTACCGTGTAACTCTCGCAGTTACACTCCCCCACGTATAGAAAAAAATTTGACACGTAGTGGAGAATTTTTCGGGGGTACAAACAACGCCACTAGCGTCGGCGACGCTCTACAACTCGGCTCTCTGGCGTTTGCAACGCCTCAACTCTGGCGTCCGCAACGCCTCATCCTGAGCAAACGTTAAAAACGAAAATAAAAAGAACAAAAAAATAACAAATATCGATAACCGGTAACGGTCAACGCATGACCTCGTTTGCACTCAGGAAAACTCTCGAGCAACACTCACAATGGCGCTAGGGATAACTATATTGTTGCCCGAGTAATGATGAACTCCAGTCTTGGACAGCATTGCATAATATTTGATTATGCTGCCCAAGTAGCCTCCTTCAGTCCCCGGGTAATGAGAAAAATTTTGAATTGAAAAATTTTGTAGATTGGGTATAAATTAACCCCTTGTCCGTTAAAGAGTTAAGGTACCATAATAGTAACACCGCTTAATTGAGCAAAAGACAAATTAAAATACGGAATGATAAGGCAAATTATGCTGAGCAAAAAATTAAAGTCACTGACAAGATAAAACACGAGGTAACGTTAAAAACGAGAAAAAATGGCAAGTATGCGAGATAACGAGAAAAAATTACAAGCACCGTCAAAGAAAAATTTTTACAGCAAGAGAAAAATGACGAGAGAAAAAATACACATGAAATAAACGATACACAAAGTCCTGGAATCCACATCAGGACAAAAAACAAAAAAATTGACAAAAAGCTGCTGGTCGAAGTCGACGCCGTCGCAGAGTTCCAAAAGTTCAGTATGTCGAACTTTGTAAATTAATATTGGTCGCGGTAATTGGCCTTTGAGCCATACGATTTTCCGCGACGTCGTTGTCATTGAAAATATTCCTGATCCGATTCAGGTTCGCGATGCGTATTCAAACGGTCACGATACTGATAAGGCGATTGCCTACGCCCGTACATATGCTGGCGTAAGCGTCAATGTGGATCGACGGGTCGATCATTGTCCTCAAAATTGTCGTCGTCCTCGTAGTCGTCCGCGTAACGACGCGGTATGGGTGGCGTCGGAGTAAATAATTGCTCCGGCGTAAAACCGTAAGATCGTTGGCGAGAAGGTTCGCGTGGACGCTGTTGTTGTTGAGTAACAGGCCACGGTTTGGGCAAAAGTGGACCGGGTCGAGGTTGTGGCTGATAGCCCCCGGTGGCTGGTTGACTTTGTTCCAACGGTGATCAATACGACTGGTCCCATTGTTGACGTTGACGGGATTGTGACCGGCCCCGATGAGTTCCGCGGTTCGACTGTGGCGGACGGCGATATTCATAAGGCTGCTGCTGTTGCGAGCGCGACAGATGACCAGCATCGGCCTGAGAATACGCCTCGGAACGCTCACGCAATTCCGTGAATTGCTGCTGTTGCCGCGGTTGGGTCTGCGGTCTTGTGTATTGCTGTACATGTGGTTTTACTTGTGTCTGCGGTTGTGCTTGTGACTGTGAACGGTGATGCGTTTGCGCATAGCGCTGCCGGGATGACTGCGGGTCTTGCCGCCTCGATCCTCTTTGGCCTAAATGCGCTTTTAACTTAGCTGCAACTTCAGCTTGAACGAGTCTTCTGACTCATTGTTTTTCCAAATTCTTTAACCGACGCAAAGTGTGCTCGGATTTAGTATCGTAAAAACGATTCAATTTGGCCTTGTGTTTGTCTTCTGACATGTGACAAACTTCTGAAGTCTCAGCAAGAGAACCGGCGGCGCGTAACTTCGTCGCACGCCGTGGCATTTCCGTAGCCAAATTCTCACGATCGCGCTGCTCGATCGTCATGCGTGTTCTACGCATCGCAATTTGCGCTTCCAAAGAAAGATCGACTTCGGGCATATCAAGGCTTGCTGCGGATCCGCTCGGGTCCTGCGAGGATGCCTGTTGCCTTTCTTTACGAATTTTTTCTAATTCGCCTTGTATTCGATGTTTGAGGTAAAATACGGATTTTTGCTGACCTCTGAAACGATCGAATTGAACAGGAACTTTGAGTGGCGGGTCGGTAGCTAACCGAATTTGCCTAATCATGTTGTGTAAAACATGAGGACTTTCAATTCGTGCTGTTAAATCCAGGAATTCCGGAAAAGCCTCACGTGGAGATGGCGTGTAAGATTCGCCAAGGAACGCTACGCGTAACATGCGACGCAACTGTTCCGCCATGCGCCAACCTATTCCGGCATTGCCGTAGGCGTATGCGAAGAAGTGGAATTTCCTATCTAAGAATTCCAAAAGCGCTGTAGCGCGCATGACGTCTATTGAAGAAAAGATCGTCATGTGTCGATACTCCGACTCATATAATGACTGAAATTCTCGGAAAGTATCGAAAATATCGACCATCTGGCGTGTCGATATTAAAATTGGCGCTAGGTGATCCGGCGCTGGTGACATTCTATGCGGATATAAATCCGGGCGAATTTGATGTGTAACGCCGTCAATCACCTCGCTTGGTGCGTCAAGATGTGGGTGTACGACCAAATACTCGAGCGGAACCTCGTATAGCATCATACCGGTTGTGATAAAAAACCGTATGCGCACGAAGTATTGGTCGGGATAAAATAATCGGTTAAAGACGCTCATTTTGCTTATGAACCGAGGTGCGGGCTCACGATTGGCATCAGTCAAGGGCTGTGCGAGTGTAGACCACACTAATGGACGCGAGGGCGAATCAGTCAAATTCGCGTACTGCAAATGGATTGCGTACACTCGATCGAAGTACACTTGAGCAGCTTCGACCAACTGATCGTACAAACGCGATCCTGCGACCTCACCCAAATAGGAACGTAAGTCGTGCAAAACGACTGGCGCGACAGTACACGGTGGTTCGCGCGTCATATTTTCCATCATGGTGAAAAAATGCTGTACGTAGCGCGAGCAATTTTGGACTCTAGCGCTTTCATTCGCGGCAATATGTTCGCGAATAGCTTGAACGTGCGCAGGTATTGCGACTTCCATATTTGATGATTGGCTTTGCGTAGCCTGTGGTTGCAAATTTGCCACGGTACTAGACACACCCGTCATGGCCATAGAAGCCGTAAAACGAGTATCTGGTGCCAACATACCTTGTGACGCGGGCTGAGTCGCGACTTGCGTGTATAATGCTACTTGTGGTACTTTGTGTGCAGCTAGAGTACATTGTGGTTGTGGCGGGAAACCAATAATCTCAGTCATGATGACATCAGGGTCAGCTTGACGCTCTGCCCTATCCGGCTGAGGAGTCGGTAAAGGTCCGAGCGCACTGATACCCAAGGGTGCTTGTTGAACCGCCGCAAGCGATTGCGAGACAGTCGGTTGCGAAACGGTAACAATCCCTTTTCTAGCCATTGCCGCGCGTGTTACACGCGGTGGCGACACATTAGCCTGTCTTTCCGCCTCGGCGTCGGATAACGCCATCACTAAACGTTTGGGTGATAAATCATCGTCTTCAGTGGAGATCGATGGTTCTACACCAACCATAGGCGAATCGTATGGGAATATCGGTTTGCGAAGAAAACACAGAAGCTGGTGTACTCGAGCTGGTTGGTTTTGACTTAGGTTCCGTGTCAGGTGCATTGACCGGGCCCGAAACTGGGTCGGCAACGGTCTGCGTAGCCTGCACTTGTAAGTCAGGATTATCAAACACGTTAGCGTGCGCCAACGCTTCCGTTACTGAGGCAACGGTGGTGGCTGCCGCTATAGCTACTGGCAGTTGCGGAGCTGGGCAATAAAAGTCCTCAGCTAAGATTAACTCTTCGCCATTTGAATCAACTTCAGCGTCAACAGCTGCGCTGGTCGACTGTCCTTGTGGTGGCTTACTAGTCGACAATGGTACACGTGCTTTTGACTTTCGGGCCGCCAGCCCTAATGTACAACTCATCGCCTACGAAAGAAACCGACATGGGCTTTCTATCGTCAGTAATGCGATTATCTTGCGAGCACCCTTCTATCAATATAAATACATCGATAGTTATGAGGGCGTCCATCGCTAGATAATGCTGCATGTCCCTAGTTAAGGGTAAGCTCCACGCCTGTCCGAAGTTATCAGGCGCGTTTGGATCAATGTACATGTCAAAAAAGAATTTGGCCAAGCGCTTTAACGAGTGCGACTGCGCTTTAATGCGTAAACGACGAGTAAATGCTCTCGCCAATGGCTGAATGTCAATGAAATTTGCAATAAATGGATCTTTCCAGTGCAGTTTATTGCGAATTTCTGCATCCGGAATTGCCACAATTTCCTCGAAGGTTGGCCCGTACACATGGAAATACGCAAGTCAGTCTTGCGTCGGGTCATAACACACCATATACACGTTAGGTAAGCGCGTTTCGAGCAACTGGTGAAGCCCGAACGGAGGTTGCGGGAACTTCGCTAGATCCCAACAGAACACATGGCCGTTCGCGCTCGCAACTTGGACGTAGCGTACAAATGGGCCATGGAGGTCCTGGTAAGTGGGACATAGTTGCTGAAAACGCAAGTCCCAGGTCTTATAATGCCTGCCTTTTCTGTCATTCACAAATTCGGAGTCATAGCCTAAGAATAAAGTGCCATTCGTCATATTCGATGGCTGAATTAACGCCAAAATGGCGCCAAACGACTTCTGGTCGTTGGAGACTATGACGGTGGGTAGAAGTCTATTCTTTGGTACGCGAGGGGTTACCAAAGGAAATCTACCAAGCCGATTCTCCCACCAGAGTTGTTGGTCGTTAATACGCTTAGTATGATTTTTTACTTTATGTGCTGCTTTATGCTTTATCCATTTTGCGGTGAGTGATTCTAGACCGCCAACACGACTATTATCGTTTTGGGGCAGCGGGTCTGGTACGACCAAGCCCCGCTCCAAAGCCATACTGGTCAATGCCAAACGAAACTCATCTAGGGACGCGGGATCACGCCCCTCAAATTTACATCGGCGACCAGCTGCTTCCAACAATGCCTCCTTGCTAGGGGTACCTTGTGCAGCCATGGGTCTGCAAAAGGAAAAACATTAGATAATGGTACGGCATGTGCTGTTTTAGAACCATTTAATAAACGTACAGGCGCGCAGTCCTTAGCTTTTTGTTCCCTGCCCGGTAAATCCTCAAAACTTATGACAACTGCCGGGGCAAGAGGGCGATGTGGTAATTTTACCAACACAAAATCGCCAGGGACATACGCGTGTTTTTCCACAATTAAGTCAGAATAAGGTAATTTAGGTTCAGGCAAAAGTCTATTCCTGTGAACGTGATGAATGATGAGAGGATTATAGACATATGCGATTTTCGCAGTTTCAGGCATAGGTAAGTCAATAATTCGGTAGGGACCAACACGCTTGGGTGATAGTTTACCGATTTCAGGTTGAATGACTGAGGTATTATTGAGGTAGACTATATCCGAGAGATTAAAATTTGTGTGTGTTACGGACTTGTCATATTGCGATTTTTGCTGCTTACGCGCTTGAGTTAGATTTTGAGACGCGATTTCATGCAGATCTTGTAAAGTCAGCTTTAAATCAATGACATATTTTTCCGCAACAGATGGTAAATTCGGATTTATCACGAAGTCATTTATGAGTAAGGTGTCAAGAGGAAATGCTGGTTCACGACCATAAAGCATTTCAAAAGGAGATATATTAGTTGATGATTGTGGAGTCGCGCGGTATGCAAATAATGCAAAAGGTAGAAATTGTTCCCAATCATACTGGGATCGCGCACTCAGCTTAGACAAACCATCAATCAATGTACGATTATAACGTTCCACCAACCCATCACACTGGGGGTGATATGGGGTTGTAAATATTTTTTGAACGTTTAATAATTTGCAAACTTCCGAAATGAGGGTAGATGTAAAATTTGACCCCTGATCTGTCAAAAATTTCTTGGGAACTCCATAACGTGGTATAATTTCTCTTAGCAATAAATTTGCAATAGTTGTTGCTTTGATGTCAGAAACAGCAAAAGCTTCCACGTATTTTGTAAAATAATCCATAAAAACTACAATTTGGTCATTTCCGGAGGGGATCGCGGCATATGCAAGCAATCACACGCAATGAGTTCAAAGGGCGCGGATACTTCAATTGGTTGCAACGGAACGGATGTGGAATTTAATGCGACCTTACGTTGTAAGCACACATCACAATTCCGACACCACGCGATCACATCATTTTCCATGCGCGGCCACCAATAACGCATTTGTATGGCGGGCAAGATTTTGCGCGATGAAAAATGAGCTCCGAAAATAGAGTCATGAAATTCCGTTAATATAAAACGACGCAAAGATTTGGGTATGACTATTTGATGAACGACGGTTGGTGAACGCTTAGGTTGAAAACGACAAAAAAGTACATCGTTTACGAGAAAAAATTCGTCACGATATTTTTTCGTTGTTAAGTCATTCAATGCGATACGAATTTTATGCAATTCATCATCTGCACGTTGCTCAGCGAGTAAACGCGCAGGTGTTAGCATTTCAGCTTTTTCGGCATCGGTAAGTAACAAGCGTTCGCGAAATGTAGGTGGTTTAGAATTAGTAGGATCGGTTTGCGCAGTAGGATCATTATTTTGCGCATTTGGATGATTAATTGGTGCAGTAGGCGCATTATCGCACGATCGGTCAGGTGGAACCGATTCATCATCTGACTCAGAATCTTCGGATTCTAAATTTGCGATGTTAACGATATTTTTGCGCTCTACTTTATATTTGCGTTCTGCCTGATCATATTTAGGGTGTCGTGAAAGAAGATCAGCTGCGCAGTTATATGCACCAGGAACGTAGACAATATCATATTCGTATTCCTGTAATTTGAGACCCCAACGGCGTAAAAGACTCGATGGGTCTTTAACATTAACTAACCAGGTTAACGCTTGATGATCAGTTTCGACAATGAATTTTTTACCGTAGAGATAATGTCGATAATGCTTGATGGCCCGCACTACCGCTAACGCTTCTTTTTCTGAAGTAGCATAATTACATTCAGCAGAATTTAGCACGCAACTAGCGTAGCTAAGAATAAAACGACTTTTGGATGGTAAATGTTTTTGCGTCAAAATAGCACCTAACGCATAGTTACTTGCGTCAGTTGTTAGAATAAATTGGTGCTCATCATCGAATTTTGGTAATTGCAAAATAGGTGATGTAAATGCTTTCTACAGAAGCTCAAATGCAGTTTGGTGTTCAGCCTTCCAGCAAAATTCGACATCTTTACGAAGAAGATGGAATAACGGTTTAGCAATTTTAGCAAGGTCTTTAACGAATTTCTTAAACCATTGGACTAAGCCAAGGAATTTCTGCAAGGATTTAACGGTCTTCGGCACGGAAACGAGATTAAATCTGTGACTTTAGCCATATCAGGAGCGATGCCCCTTGCACTTATACTGTGGCCAAGAAATTTTACCTCTGCATGCGCAAGATGGCATTTATCAGGCTTTACACGTAAGTTTGCCTTTTTAAGAGCAATGAAGACATTTTCAAGATCTTTTAAATGTTCTTCGAAAGTACGTGAAAAAATAATTATGTCATCGATGTAAATGAGACAAGATTTCCAATTTAGACCTGTGAGCACGAGCTCCATTAGCCTTTGGAAATCTGCGGGCGCATTTTTTAAACCAAAAGGTAAAACTTCAAATTCGTAATGACCAACAGGACATATAAATGCTGTTTTTTCCGCGAGATTTATTGTCGAGTGAAATTTGCCAGTATCCAGATTTTAAATCGAGTGTACTAAAATATACGGCATTGCCTAAAGTATCGAAATAATCGTCTAATTGTGGAAGAGGATAAACTTGCGTTTTAGTAATGTCATTTAACTGTCGATAATCGACAACTGGCCTAAGAGAACCGTCCTTTTTTCCAATGAGAAATAATGGACTTGCCCATGGGCTAGTTGTACACGTCGTTTTCAGCCTACAATGGATATTTAGGCGTGCCGTCTGAGACTATTCGAACCTGCGGATCACGGCTGTCATTGTTATTTTACTGTACCTTCCTAATAAAGAGTAAGCAGTTCCAGCAAATAAAGAAGTGATTGGATTTTCCTAGTTTGCGCATTTGTAACGGAGAAAAAATGGCTCAGAAGATTCTTAAATTAAGATTGCCAGATAAGTCACTTAGTTCACCTATCTGTTGAGGGTAGTGAAAATTTTTATGGTGCCCTTAATTTTAATATGCCCCGATTGGGAAGAGGTAGGCGTAGACTGCGCCAGGATTTTCGCCAGGGGATGAATCCTTGAAAAGAGTTTTATCTCAAATTCCATGGAAGCGGGTGGGATCCGTTGATTAGCATGTTTCTTTGGGCTTTTGACATCATTCTAATTTATCTAGGCAATAGAAAATTCATTTTTCTCAAATTTATTTTAATATTTTTGATGGAAAAAATGGGCTAAACCTAAGAATATGGTACTTTCAGAAAAGGTGCAAAACGAATACGGAATGCCAAAATCTTTTTGCCAAAATGATAGAACATGATAAATTGAAGCGCGGAAAGAAAATTGGGGAAAATCTGAGCCATACTTGCAAAGTTGCAGGCAACTCTCGATTTGAATGTTGCATGGGACGATTAAACGACTCGATCCAAGGACTTACACATTTGTCAGAAATAAATAATATGGGCTGAAATAACGGAAGGAAGCATAGCACTGAAGGAGAAAAAAGAAAAAAGGTGCGGAAAGCTGTTTGAAATTTAAAAAAAAACTTATAAAAATTTTCATATTTTTTGCATGTTTTTTCGGTTTTACTCGATAAGATATCCGAAAATCTAAGTTTTTGCTTCTATTATACTCTGGCTTAGGCTTAGTATATCTAAAAGGTGTTTCAAGCTGCTTAGGTCGAGGTCGCTCCCGCTTAGGTCGATGTATTGATGCTTAGGTCGATGTATAGATGCTCAGATCGATATATAGATGCTTAGGTCGATGTATAGATGCTTAGGTTGATGTATAGATGCTTAGGTCAATGTATAGATGCTTAGGTCGATGCATAGATGCTTAGCTCGACGTAAATTGGGTATCTACATGTGATTCTGCATTCAGCTGTTTGAATCTTCAAATACTTAGGTCGATAAGATGCTTGTTTAGGTCGAGAAGAGGCTAATTAAAGAAACCCATAGCTTTTGTAATATTGATCATAGACGGATGAAATTTTTTTCCGCGCTTTCTTTCAACATGTTCTAAGTACTGAGCAAAAAAATCCGCTCTTCTGAAGTTTATTTGTTAGTATTCAGAAAGTACCATATTCTTAAGTTACTCTGAAAAAATGCTTACCTATTATGCGTCTCAGAGCGCTAATTTTTTTGATTATTTCTGTGATTAAAGGATAAAAACTTTCAAAACAAAGAAGAAATCGATGCAAAGCGCTGATTTCTTAGATTTTATGCTGCAGAATTTTTTCACATCATCTCACCATCATCATATTATAATTGAACGTTTTTGAATAAAATTCAGAAGGATTGAATGTAGGTGTAATCTGCGAAAAAACTTTGAATTTTTTAAAATTTTGATGGTGGAATATTGTCAATCTTAGAAGATGATCAGGAGCATACGTGGGCAGCAAGAAAATTTTGGGGGGGGGTGCAAGATTTTTTTTGAAGGTCGAAAAATGGCCTTAAAAATGGTGGTATGGCGATAAAAACACCATTTTTCGACGTTTCTCATCAAGCACTATCTATTGGCATCAAAAAATTGCGAAAAAAACGAAAAAAAATTTTCAAAAATTGAATTCTGGGGGGGGGGATATTTTATTTCTGGGGGAGATATTTTGGTTTCTGGGGGGTGCATACCCCCCAAACCCCTACGCCCAGGTGTGATCAGGAGTATGACTTGTTTTTATCACAGCTAGTTGTCCAGTGTAATTGTTTAGTTTCTTGAATTTTGTTTTTGAAAAACTTAAACTTAACTTCGTTATTTCTGCCAAAAGGTTAGCAAATAAATAGCGATAATGATATGCATTTGTCTAAGTTTAAGCCCGTGCCTGAGTAAAAACCATAGCGTTTTTCCTTCGAATTAAAATTGATCAAATTTTTTTACAAAATCCACTGAATTAAAGAAAGTGAAAAATTTTTCTGTTAGTACTTACTGAACTACTGCGTTCTGTCGATGCAGAATTTAAGAGCCTTATTGACAAATTAGGTCATTTAAGCAACTTAATATGAAATTTAAAGTTTGACTTGCAAGGTGATTGTCAGATTTATTTTGCACTGAGTTTTTGATTTAAATGACGCTTCTATAGCTGCATTTTCTGTCCATAAGTAAATTGGTTATTCGCCTAAGGAATATCTTAGGTATATAACGGATACAGGCATACAATTATGTATATTTATTGATTCCTTATCTCAGCTTAGCTTCTGTTTATCTTGTGTATATTATATTTTATATCTTATACTTGTACATAGTTTCAGACAGACAAATTATTTTTAACAATGTTTTGCCATTTCCATCAAGCGTCCAGTGAAGCTGCTGAAATGCACAATTGTCCGGTTTTTGCATATCAATGGACCTACAAAGTGAGTAATCCAGATAGATGCATGCAGAAGCTCTTATCTGTCAGTTGTTTCCTGAGTGTTGTTAGCATCATCTTTAATGATTTTGCTTCTGCACGCCTCTTGAAGTGAAAATTTATTTTTCCACTTTATTTAATCACGAATTATTATTTCATCTTGATTTGGGCGTATTTTTAAATTTGGGTGCTTATGTTGTTCGTAAAAATTGATTTCCATAAAATAGGAAATAGCTTTTATTACGCCATTTTTTATCCAAATGATCGAGCTTGACGAATAACATTAAAAATTGTGTTTTCATCCATTACACCAATTTTTTAGCACTTTTCTATTTTTGTAGATTTATGAAACACAGAATTACTAGCACTGACGGGTTTAGAAGGGGGAAGGGGCGGCCGCCCCTGTCGTCCAAAAATATTGGGGTGCAATGAAGAATGGATGTGATTTTAGCCATCTTTATCATGATTTTTTAAAATTTTCCGGCGCTTGTCGCCGGGATAGTACTCTTCAATGATATTTACTCTCTTAACGCTCTGAAAAAATTGAATTCACGTCAGAAGGGTGATTTTCGTACAGAATAACGATTTTGTAGCTCCTTCATTGATTTCTTGAGTGTTTTTTGGAGATTTGCGTCGATTTGTGCATTAATTTTGCGAGTTTTTCATAAAAAAGTTTGGAAAATTTCGAAAGTTCTTTACTTTTTTTGCATCAGAAATAATTCTGCATATCAAAAGACAGCAAAAAGTCGATACTTGAGAATAATATATGGAGGTTTGGACAATCATTGACGCTTTTAGAAAAATTTCGGGTTATGCCCCCCCCCGTCAGAAAATCTTGGATCCGCCACTGATTAAGCCTACTCATCTTAAGAATTATAATCTCTGCCACATAATTTTGGTAAATGCATTCAAAATTGTCTCGCTCCATCAATTTTGTTTTTAACTTTACATTCTGTGGCTTCGTGCACAATGCTATTTCCTTCGTTTTGTCCACACGTGGGCGAGGAAGGGTGGGGGCATATGTGGGCAGCAAGAAATTTCTGGGGGGGGTGCAAGATTTTTTGAAGGTCAAAAAAATGGCCCTAAAAATGGTGGTATGGTGATAAAAACACCATTTTTCGACGTTTCTCGTCAAGCACTATCCATTGGCATCAAAAAATTGCGAAAAAAAACGATGGGGGTATTTTGATTTCTGGGGGGGTATTTTGGTTTCTGGGGGGTGCATACCCCCCAAACCCCCCCACGCCCAGGTGTGGTGGGGGTATACACCGCCCTCAGAAGGCCAAATACCCCCCTCAAAAACTGAAACACCCCCTTAGCAGTTTTTTTTGTACTCGGCAAAGATTTTTCCCAATGTACAAAGACTTTTCGGGACCGTCTTTATACATGTACAAAGATTTTGGGAAGACAAAAATTGCAAAAAAGGTCTAAGATTCGAAAAACCTTCGGCGCTTCGCGCCGAAAATGAGTAATTGTGTGTTCTATATATCTTTATAATGGCAGAAATTGCATTTCAAAAGTAAAAAAGTCAAATTTTTAGGTGCTTTGCGCCGTTTTAAGACGATTCTTAGTGATTTTTGACCTTAGAGACCCAGAAATTAGCTAAAACACACTACGAAAAGTCGGAGAACTCTGTTTTTACCACACTAAAAACGCTGCTGGACCATATTATGTATAGTACCCAAAAATTTTGTGTGTACAAAATGTACAAAGATTTTTAGGAAGACAAAAACTGTAAAAGGTGTAAGATTCCCAAAATTTCCGGCGCTTCGCCCCGAACTGATAAATTATTTGTCCTATATATCTTTAAAATGGCAGAATTTGCATTAATTGGCGTCAGAAACAATTAGCTAAAATACACTACCAAAGGTCGGAAACCTGTTTTACCACACTAAAATCGCTACTGTTCTATATATACATCTTCGATTTTGAAAAGTTCAGAAGATAACTAAGTCATAAAAACATATTTCAATGAACAGTTCTTCGATATTTTTGCACGCGCTTATTATGTCTAAATAATCTTATATCAAGTAGTCTTATGTAAGAAAATACGCTTTTCTATTTTTTTGCAATGCACAACCTTCATATTTCTACAAAGCAAGAACAAATACAACAATTTATTCCATCTAGGCAATCATTATTTGAATAATTGCATTTAAAACCTAAGGCGCACAAACCTGAATTTTCGGCCTCTTGTTTGTGTGAAAGTGGTTTTCTAAAAAATTAGACCATTTGTTAACTTTTAACGGAAAATTACAGTTTAGCATTGCTTAGCTAAACATGTTTATATAGGGCAGTATTTAAGAAGAGGGGCGCTTTCTTGACTGAAGATAAAAAATTGAACGGTAAGATAATGCACAAACAGATGGAAAAATTGCATGTCTTTGACATGAAACTTTTAAAATATGAAGTATTGCCTATGTTTGCTCAAACGCGACCAAATAACGACATTTTTTGAAGCCATTTGCGTAAAAATTTGTTTTGAAAATATCGCATTTTATGATCTTAATGGATCTGTCATCTGTCCAGACGAATTTTCAGAGATGTGAGCCAATTTATTTTGGGCCCACTGCATACATACACAAGGTCGAGTTGAACAACCAGGGAGGGATAAAATCTAGATTTTGACAACAGGGAAGGGAAAATTCCAGCTTTTTTACTGCTTTAAGTTGCGTTTTTGGCTATTTTTAAGTCGAAATCGCTAAAAAATGTACTAATTTTGGCTGTATCTATTCAACAGTACCTATATTTTGGACCCTTCAGCAAATTAATACACCCCTCTCACAATACCTATGTGCATGCATGGTCAGTCTACTTCTCAGCATTTATAGGAGTTTTATTTATTTAGGTGATACTGATGTTTTTATCTCACTTCATGGGACATAAGGGACCACATGCATGGTTTCTCTGCCTCTTCTGCTACGTGCCCTTGAAAAATTTGCAGATTACGGGCTATGACAAGCCTAGGCTTAGCAAAAAAGTTTATGAAAAACGTACCTCCTACGAACCCAATGAGGAAAAGTCAATGTCCAGCGCGCCGCTTGTCTCCCTTAGTGCCAAAAACATAGCGCCGCCTGTTCTGCATATACCACTTGGCATTGTTATGGATATCTTTAATAGGATACACGATCAATGCAGAATCCTTGATCTCCAGGACTTATTCGATGTTGATCTATCAGAAGCTGAAAGTTCAAAAGCAGAATTGAGTGAGTAACACACCAACAAATCAATTAAATAATAAATTTTCACCTTTCAGACGAAACTTAGCGCCTCTTACACTTAATATCAATTTTTTTGAGATTTCTTGGAAAGGTTTGTAGGGAAAGGGTAGATGAAATTCGCCCATTTATCTCCATGATCACGTATGCCATAAATCTTACACAAATGCACTCGCGAGCAGGGCAGTACTTAGGGAGTGGCGAGCACACCTGGGCGTGGGGGGGGGTTCGGGGGTATGCACCCTCCCAGAAACCAAAATACCCCCCCCCCCCAGAAATCAAAATACTTCCCAGAATTCAATTTTTAAAATTTTTTTTCGTTTTTTCGCAATTTTTTGATGCCAATGGATAGTGCTTGACGAGAAACGTCGAAAAATGGTGTTTTTATTGCCATACCACCATTTTTAAGGCCATTTTTTGACCTTCAAAAAAATCTCGCACCCCCCCTTCAGAATTTTCTTGCTGCCCACGTATGGTGGCGAGGGGCGGCCTCCCAGCCCCACCCTTATAGCTGAAAAAACTTTTGAAAGGTTGCACGAAAAGATGAAAACTGTAGATGTCTTCGACATGAAATCTTCAAATTTTCGGCGCTTCGCGCCAGATTTGCAGTATTTTTTTAAAATTTTGACTCATGCAAGTGTGACCAGAAAAGGCGGTACCTACTTTTTGAATAAGAAAATTTTTTCTTGATAGGTTTGAATATTATGATTTTAGTGGATGGAGCATATCGAAAAACATTAAATGCGGTTTTTGCCGGGTGATCCCAACAAATTTTTCGAGATATAGACACAGATGATCTGAGGGGTAGGTGGGGTTTTCACATCCAGAATCCGCGATTTTTCGAAGGTTTCCAGAAATTTCCTAAAAATTTGTTGACATGGAGCTTTTTCGAGCATTTTTGTTATCTGTTCACTCACAAATGTTAAATCTTCGGTGCTTCGCTTCATATATTCAAGTTTTCACTATAGTTTGTTCAATTTCCTCGACTTTTTTATTCTTTCTGAAATGTTTCCATGCTCTAGAAAGATACAGCATTCATTGTCAAAAAAGCTGAAACGTTATGTTTTTGACACGTATCCAGTATTTTTGAGCTAAGAAAGGAACTTTAAAATTTGACCCTGCCCAGAATTCCCATGTGACCGTCTGGATATCGACCAAATTTTTGTTGGGCCCGCTGTTGCCCCCTAAACCAAATCCTGGATAAGGGCTGGGGGATATTGCATATATATCAAGGATATTGCTTCCCTCCGTACGTGGGCATGGGGGGTTTGGTAGTATGCACCCCCCAGAAGGCAGAATACCCCCCAGAGATCAAACTACCCCCTCCAGAAATCAATTTGTGACAATTGTTTGGTTTTTTCGCAATCTTTAGATGCCAATAGATAGTGCTCGGTGAGAAACGTTGAAAAATTGTGTTTTTTGCAATACCATTTTAAGACGACCTTTTGATCTTTGAAAAATCTTGCACGCCAGAATTTTGGTGTTTCCCACTTATCCTCAGACACAGTAGCTGGCTGTCCTATTTTTCGGGGGGACCAACACCAATTTTAGGGGGAATAAGCCCAAGAAGGCCAAAAATAGCACAAAATAACGTTTAAAAAGTCCTGTTTCGATTTTTCTGAATTTTGAGGGGTCCAAACCCCCCACTCCCCCAGAGATAAGTGCCTGCCTATGCTTTCCTCTACCTACAACATAGTTTTAGCGAAAGCTCATTAAAACAATTTTTCTCCTTTAATAATTAAGCTTATGATTATTAAATTTTATAATGAAATACCTAATAATTAAGTGTTTCAGAATAATTAGTAACTAAGTTTAAAGGTCTAAAAAGCCTATAGTGCTGGCCTCTAAAAAAAGCAGTCGATTTGTAATCTAAAAAACCACCCCTTTTTTCCATAACCAAAAGGAGATGACTGATATTATACTGGCGAACAAGCTATGCTGTGAGGATTACAACTGACCCCTGATCGCTTCTCGGATCATTCACAAACTTGAGATATAAATTTGTCGAAAAGTTCCTAAAAATTGCCATTTTTATGATTTTTTAAAGCATTTTTGAGGGTCAGTATTTATACCCGTTTACATATTTGCTGGAATCTTTCATGTTTTCACGTTAGGCTCCCTTGCAGACTAATGTCAGAAAAAAATCTAGTTCTCCTATGTCATCCACATAGCTACAGTATACCTTCAAAGTCAAACCTAAAAAACCAGTTGTAAGCTAAAAAAACCAGCGCCAATTTTTACAAAACTTAGCAGGAATGTGCCGCATAGCTCCTTTCATGATGCCTGATATTTATTTTTCACAAAAAATTAGAATCACCCCAAAAACTGCCAAAATAGTTAATTTGTAACCTAAAAAACCACTGTAACCTAAAAAAAGACCAATGCTAAGTATACGTTGCCATGGCAACAAAATTGCTTTTCATCAAG
The DNA here is from genome assembly GCA_036768485.1 of Mermis nigrescens. Classification (NCBI taxonomy): domain Eukaryota; kingdom Metazoa; phylum Nematoda; class Enoplea; order Mermithida; family Mermithidae; genus Mermis; species Mermis nigrescens. Next base: position 7,356,244 of record JAVLUZ010000142.1, read on the forward strand.
TTGCATAATTTTGCACTGATTTCTTGCAGACGATGTAGAAGAGACTTAGCTAGAGTCGTTTTTATCACTTGAAGACTTTATTTGTGATAATTATAGAACTTTTTATAAAATTCAGAACAAATTATTGATTTTTATATAAATGTGATAAAATGATGGAGATATCGTAAAAAATGATATTTTTTCAAAAATGTGATCATTTAAGGTCAACTAACTATTTTAAGCTGCAAACCATGCACTTCGCATAACATTTTGGCGGTGGTTTTTTTATTTCCCATGGTTTTTTATTTCCCATGGTTTTTTTACTTCCCAAATGGAATTTGCTGTTTTTTTAGTTTTGACTTTGATCAATTTTTTCTCCAAGATAAAATGGATCTATGAAATCAACTAAGTAGAGAAACATGGAGCATCGACGGGACATTGCTCTGATTATATAAGTTTCTAGACTGGGGTGCTTTTACAATGAATATATGCAAAGAACATGAAACGTGGTTTTTTTAGGAGGCCATGACTATACAGACTTTCACAGTTCAATTTTTTTATGTTTGTCCTGTCATCACATAATCCGCAAACACCTTTTTAGCGTTTCTATGATCCTATTTCTTCCTATAACTAAAAAGTAAAAATTTTAAAAACATGAGAAAAGTGGAGCAAGTTGAGTAAAATTTAATCAAAAATGAGTGCGGCACAAAACGCCAAAAATTTGACACTTGTGAGCGACAAGATAGCAAAAAGCGCTTGAAGCTTCACCTTTTCTACAACTTTTAGGAAAATGAAAAATTCTAGGGAGAGGGTGAAAAACTTTTTGCGAAGGCAAATGAAACCCCATGGTTATGAATGTTTATATGTTTGTCATCGCATTACAGTCAAATCGCTTGAAACTGCTAAAATGCGGTCTTCGTTTCCTGGACTAGCCCAGCAAAACATGTAACGGCTCAAAATTTGAAGAGGGGGTCCCGGTCATCTTTTTTGCAGGGGGTTAGTAAGCTCAAATTTTTGGCCAAAAAAGACCAAAAATCGCCTAAAACAAGTAAAAATTTCAATTTTTTCCAAAAATTGGGGGTGAAAAATTCTTGGGAAAATCCCCCGATTTTTGAAAAAATCGATTTTTTTTGCTGTTTTTGGACGCTTTTTTGCCCAAAAATTGAAGATCATATACAAAACCCCTCTAGAGATGGCCCGGAAACCCTCACCCTAAATTTTGAGCCGTTACATGTATGTATGGTGTAAACGGCCTTTAATTTTTGGATAATAATGGCGGAAAAGCACCTAAAAATAACCAAAAAAGTGGAAGTTTTTGCCAAAAATTATGGGCCAGAAATTTCTGACCTTGGCGCAATGAAAGACGATGACAAACTTTAGGTGTTGGAACCCCACCCCATGATTTCCATGACAAAAGTGCTAATTTAGTTGAAAGTCGAAAATGCACACATTTTCATAAAAAAACAAAAATTAAAATCCAAAAAAGATAAAAATATCTAAATTTAGCATTTTGTCAAATGTTATACTTTTAATGATCTCAAGAAACTCTGTCACTTTTTAGCAAGGCTTTTGAATGAAGTCGAGAATCTCAAGAAACTCGCTGAATCACACGATGCGGACCTAAAAGTGTACGTGCATGTAACAAACTATTTGCAAAAGTTAGTGCGACATAAAGCTGAGCCACCCAAACGCACCAGTAAACTATGCCAGGCCAAAATTTGTCTAGCAAATTTCCCGCAATTAAAAGCATACAGTGCGATGATCGCATCTTGTACAGCCTGCAGTGCCCTTTACCACGCAGTCTGCGCCTTATTTTTGTGCCCCACCAAGGCCCATGAAAATCAGCAGGGATGGGTTTGCTTTCGTTGCACGAATTCTGATAAAGCTGAGCAAATACTCGAAATTTGCGAAAAAAAGTTAGATAAACTGAAAAACGATGCAGAAGACGCCAGCCAAAAATATGAAGTCTATAAGCAAAAGGCCGAATTGCTATGCAATGACATGAAAACTTATCAAGGGCCTGCCGTTAAAAAGTTGTTTGGAAATCTTGACCGGTTGGGAATTGACCTTCTTGCGTACCATTCAGGTACATTCGTTGGAAACCATGTTCATAAAATGTTGAAAAGAAGAGAAAATATGGACGGTCCTCAGCTACTCACTGAACCCTTAGCAAAAAATCCCGAAGTGCAAATTAAATTCTATTCGCTCCTTGCGCTACTAAGCGAAATCTTCGACTTGACTTGCCGTGCTTCCATTCTCACAGATAGTCAAATTGATAAGCTCGCTCAAAAAACCAGCGAATTGAAGCAAAAGATGTGTAACGAATTCATGCACATGACCACAACAATTAAAATGCACATGCTTACAGACCATGTGCTCGAATTTGCGCAAAATAACAAGACCGTAGGCTTGTTTTCTGAACAGGCTTTAGAAAGTGTTCACGCTGAGCTAAATAGCATAGCGCGTTTATTCACCATGCGCGGAGCGCAAAGAAGGTTGCCACTGATTTTGCGGCATCATCATTTGCTGTCTGTCGTACAAACAAGAGAAGACTTTAAGCCTAAAAGTCGGAAAAACGATAATGACAAAAGCAGACGATCTTCTGAAAACGGCGCTGTATTTTCGGACGCTTAATTATTTTGAGCTATTATTATTTCTAAGCAAGTTTATCCTTATATTTAGTGGCGGATCTGGAATTTTCCTTAGCAACGGGGGTAGGGGTAGTACCCCAACTTTTCCAAAAATAGGGTCAAAATATGCCCTTTGCGCGCGGAATAACGTTTTTTCGGCGTAAAATCACTTTTGTCGCAATATTTTTTCGAAAAATTTTGAAATTTTCGACAATTTTGTGCTGAAAATCCTTAAATTTCTTCGACTTTAGCAAAAATCTGGCGCGAAGCGCCAAAAACTTTGCGAAATTTAGGTGGATGGACGTTTAGAAGCTTGTTTCACTGAGGTGGATGGACGTTTAGAAGCTTGTTTCACTGACTGATTTCCTGTATCTGTAGCACATAACGCAAAACGTAGAAAATTTTGATTGAAAATAGAGGAAAACTATGCTAAAATAGCTGTTTCCGCAGTTGAAATTGTTTTAATTGTTTCCACATCGCCAAAAAAGTAAATAAATGTTATTTATAGATATTATCCGGCGCGCAGCGCAAATTTCATGAATTTTTGTCACTGACGGCCAAAAATCCCTGCAAACTACATATCGATTCTTTATCTCGCCAAATATTTTTAGCCAATGGAGGGGGCGGCCGCCCCCATTAAATCCGCCCCTGCTTATATTTTCGTGATTAATTAATTGTCGTATCATCTTAAAGCTTCGTTTAAAATTTTCAAGGGGATGTTAAGTCTAGACTTTGTAAAAAAACTTAAGCACGAGTTAAATACGTTTTGAATGAATCGTTAGAGTACAGATTGCACACGTTTTGAACCTTAAGCTGTTCTTAACTTCGATAACATCACAAAAAAGTTAGTATTAAGAATAAAAAATTATTTTTTCAGTTCTGCAGATGATTTTATGATCAGAAAGCATGTGCATTTTGCTTAAGCGGAGATCAATAAGTTATCGTAAATACTTATTATGCAACAGTGCTAAATTTACAAAAATTAGGTTAAAATCGCAAATAGGAGTACCCAGGGCTGTGAATGTAAAATTTATTCGCATATACAACGAAAGCCATATCAAAATCTGATCCGTTTAATACAATTGGTATCAAGAATCAAGAAAAAGAAGTCTATTAATTGAGTTTTAAAGTAATATATAGGTATATAAAACTAGCAGTCTTGATAAAACTTAAAAACTTAACTGTTTTCAGAAATAGCTCTCCATCTGGACAACCTCAAAGTTTATTGTGTTGTGCAATATGCTTAACAGAAATTACAAAAACAAAGAAGCGGAGAAAAATAAGGAACTTTATTTATAGTCAAACATTAACGGTAGCCGAATTTTAGGGTAGTGTGGAGTAAAACTGGCAATAATCTCAAAAACTTGACAAGACTTCTATTCTGGGGGTTTATCGCATTAGGGGGTCTACTGGATTCCTGAGGTGGTTCCAACGCCCTCCACGCCCCGTGTTGTTTGTTAGAGCTCTCATAATGTTGCTAGTCATCATTTTTTTTTGATTAAATGTTCGTACCTATTGTACTCGTATGTCACTGTCATGTCGTTTAGCGTCCGTTTTATAATTAAGTCAGTCTACTCTAGTCCACTGGATACATTATTCTTAGTTAAGTAAAATAAACTAGGGTGACTGTGATTTTATTATTAAGTTGCAGGCCCATTTAAATTAAGCATAATGAAACTGCCGTATTTTGTACATCAACTCATATTTTCTAACCTTTCCAAAATTATTTTAGGGATAAAAGGGGACGCCTGTCCCTCTGTCCCACTGCGTACGCCCATGTCCCTAAGCAAGTACACGGCATTCAAATCAGTCTTTGGAGATTTAGCGCCCTTTAGCCAATTTAGGGTCTTTTCAGCAAAAGGATATGGCAGTAACTTATCAAAACGGTGCGAAGCGCCGGAAAATCTTGGTATTTTACTCTTCTCAACTACACGTTTATGGCCTTTTTAACAGCTGACGTTCTAAAAAATAAAGTGACGCGACGAAGCACTATTACATTTTGTCATTCTCAACATCTGAAACAAACAAATCTAGACAAAAGTATTTTCGAGTCAAAAAGTCTAGTGACTTTTTACAGATGAAATAAATTGAAGAGCTAAACCAGTGTGAGGCACCAATGTGCCCTAATTCAGGAATTCCCATTTTGGCGTGATTCGCCAGGAAATTATAATTATCAGCTCGTATTCGGGCATTCTTTGACAATCAATAGGTAATTTGTTATTGCAAAAGACTGACAACTTCAATTTCTAACATGCACTGAAGTGATAAGAGATTTATTCATAACAAGGCAAGCGCGTTAGGTAAATCTGCGCAGAAAATACGGCTTTTTCGTCTTAGTTAGGCAACTCCTATTTTATATCCCAAAGAGTAAATCGTCAAAAACAGTTCAGCAGTCGGCGCAGCAAGAACATGAATTAAAATCATTCAAGATAATTTTTTGAGTTTCACGCATGAAATATCAATTTTTTTGTTTATTTTTATAGGTACCTACCAGAAACGATCCTGTAAGACGGCAAAAAAATTCCATTTTACGTATGATAGATTAGCTGATTTTTCAGACTATTTTCGACGCAATTTGGAAAATTTGAGCGTCCACCCTCCCTTTCAAAAAATCCCGGATTTGTCGCTGCAACCGATGAAAATTTTTAAAATACAGGCTGATTAGAAAGAGAGCCGATCGTAAAGCGAGGCGGAGCGAGCCAACATAAATGATTCAGCTACAGTAATTGCTAGTGCTTTTTAGCCCGATTTTGAGTTTGCCTGAACATCACATCTTAAGCACAGTTAATTTTAATAAATTTTCAACGAGATTGCAGTTCGAACGAAAAGAAATAAGGAAAAACAAAAAGGGGTGAAATGTAGAGCTTAAAAATGTCTAACTATTTTGCTACTTTCCAAAATATAAAAATTAGTCTACGCTTAGAAATACGCCTGCAAAGTTGAAGCAGTTTTTTGAGCTTAGCTTACTGTAGGCATATGCTAGCGTATTGAATTTTACCAAAATAGTTTTGCTTGAAAATTGTCTATCTAAAACACTTGATTTCATAAAAATCCGTTCAGTGGTTCTTCAGTTCATCTCAAAAAACCTCACTTCACTGAAATGAGTTATTCGATGGTGAGCATGTTCATCAGCTTTGACCGACTGTCACACTGTAGGCATGTTAAAACATGAACGATGGACTAGTTTTGAGAAAGCTGAATGAATTCTGATCATTTATTGTATTTATTTTATTAACAAATACCAGCGGATCAAAAGTTATACGCATAAATGTACTCAAATTCTCAAATTGTGTGAAAACGACGTGTGTAGGTCGAATAATTTTATCCGCAAGCATTTCGCTTATAATTTTTTGCATGGATTCCCTTTTGGAATGTTCAACACGATAAATTTTTCCAACAACGGGTGGATTATCCCCTGTGTCAATATGATGTTTCATCAAAGGGGTACGTCCAAGAGGTTCATTTTTTAATGCAAAAATTGAGTCGTATTTTAAGCAAAGTTCACGAATCTGTTGCTGCTGTCTAGAATTAACGGCGGAGCCGTTTAAAGCTTTATTTACTGATGCAAAAAGTTCTGGTGTCCTATCATCAGAGGATGAAACGTGTGACACGACTTCGGCATCAGTGGTTAAAGAACCTATTATTTCGCCAGAGTCAATGCGAATTGGTGCTTTAGAGATGTTACAAACGCAAACAGGTATTAAAGGTTGTGAAGCATCGACTATAGACGGAGCAACAAAAAGTGAAGTTTTTTCCATAAAATCAGGATTAGGTTCGAATAATGCGAAATCAAAATTGCAAGAACCGTGACTTATATAGCCAGGTGCAATTAATTCATGCCTAGGTTGTTTAATAACAGGCTCAGGTAGCGAAACATGCACACACACAACACCAGAGGTAGTTGCGTTGGGTTACGCACGAAATTGCAATTTTTCATGAGATGAAAGTAAATTAACCTTTATGCCATTTATAAAAGCACAACGCTCGATAGGATTAACCCACATGAGTGCGGATTCGCAAAAATCATATCCTAAGAGCATGTCTTCCGGCAAATGATCAATTATAGATGCTGAGGTAGAGATAGATTGTTCCGCGATTGTTAAGGTCATATTTACTCGATAATGAACTACTGCAGTGATTTCGCCTACACCATGTACGACTTGTGAAACTTGCTTAGGTGGTAAATTAAAACCAAGACATAAGAATGCAGGCGTGGTCATCATGGTGACCTGTGAACCCGTATCTATGAGAGCAGGTACGTCAACGCCATGAACTTTAACGAGAATGGTGGGTAAATTTGTCCCAGCATGGCTTACAATAGGAATAGTAGGATCTAAGGTCTTAGACGGAGGTAGATTGATTTTTTTGTAAGTTGCAAGACGACGTTGTAGACGTTCGTATTCTTCAAGAAATTCTTGTGAAGCGAATAAATTAGGACGCGCGCTAGATTCTAGCCCTTTTGCAGTAACCGTGTTTACATCACGAGGAGATGTAAGGGTTGGCTGCGGTGGGGGCACATTTGTGGCGGGTTGGTTATCCGCAGTATATGTGACATATGGACGATTAAAATCATTGTTGTTACGATAATTTGAGTTATAGTATGTCCCACACTGTTCATTTGGAAATTGCACAAAAGGTGTATTTTGGCGCGGTTGATTATTATAACGATTATCGTAATGCGAATTTTGATAATTAGCATGCGAATTTTGGTAATAATCATTACGATTTTGCCAAAAATTCGATCGTGATTGCTTTGATTTAAAGCGATTATCATTATTCGCATAGTTAGATGAATGGTGTTGACTAGAGTTATGATATCGTGATTGAGATCGATGCCTATTTTGCGAATTCGAACGCGATGGCGAACGATTTCGTTGCAAAAAAGAACGCAATTGGCTGCGATTGCGAGCCATAGAATTAGTATTCCGATCAGCTTGATTATTATAATTAGCGTTATTAGACGTTTCTTGCCTTTGACGCGTGAAACATTCCTCATAAATGTGACCTATGCGCTTGCAAAAGGTACAATATTTACAAGAAGAATTTTCTGGTTTCTCAGCATGCGATGTGCGATTAAACATTCTATGACGTGAATGATTTGGATCATTTTGGTTAGATGCGTGAGGAGTATCTTTGGGTACTACGCTCACACCTGGGCGTGGGGGGGAGTTTGGGGGGTATGCACCCCCCAGAAACCAAAATACCCCCCCCCCCCAGAATTCAATTTTTGAAAATTTTTTTCGTTTTTTTCGCAATTTTTTGATGCCAATGGATAGTGCTTGATGAGAAACGTCGAAAAATGGTGTTTTTATCGCCATACCACCATTTTTAGGGCCATTTTTCGACCTTCAAAAAATTTTGCACCCCCCTCCAGAATTTTCTTGCTGCCCACGTATGACTACGCTGCCTACTGGAGCAGCTGTTACCGATACGTAAGGCGTTACTGCCTTTATATCCTCAAATTCTTTATTAGCAAATTCAGCGCTAAGCGCATTGTCCAAAAAATACAGCTAATGATGCTCTAGGTTTTTTATGATATGCCTCTTTCAAAATGTGTGGTAATAAACCTTGTTTTAGTTGATGTCGCATTAAATTATTAAAATGTGGCGAGTCAACTTCAAGGTAGGGATCCGATTTAATTAACTCTTCGACGAAGCGAGATAATAAGCTTTAACCAATTCGTTAGGCTGCTGTTTGTGTGACAAAAAACGATTAAAGAGCGCACCGGTGTCCATAGGACAAAATTCGGTTATTAGCGCTTGCTTCATTTTCGAATAAGATTGTTGTATATCAGCAGGTAACGAATGGTATAAATGCAAAACATAAGGATCAAGAAATCCAATAGCGAATTTTAACCAATCAGCTTTGTCAATATCATAGGTATTGGCAAGCGATTCAAATTCTGCAAAATATGCTTTTATATCTGATTTATCGCCATCAAAAAATTTTTTATTTGCAATTGCAAATTGCATCTGCTGCAAAAATGGTCCGCGATTCAAGGAATCAGCGAGACGTGAGTCGCCACGAGAACTTTCAGATGAAGAACTTGAAGTATGGCGGCGACATCGTCTGCGCGATCGACTTTGCGACGCGAGCGACGACTGCGCGGGCGATCATAACTGTTAGATGAGCTGTCGTCAGAGAATTTGACATGTTTTCCCCTACTAGACGATACAGATTGAGGAGCAGATTCGTTTTGCAGATGTGCAGGTTCATTATTAATGCCAGATAAGTTTATCTCAACAGGTTGCATTTCGATATTAGAAGAATGCAAGATAGGATTATTAGGTGGTATTTCCACATTTATAGGATTAGGTACATAATTATTGGCTAAGATTTCGCCTTGAGGTGGAAAATACTGCAGCGGTGGTGGATTCAATTGCTGCTGCGAGTTTGCAATAGAAGGATTAGGTACGAAAGAAGGCGCATTACGATTTAAGGGCAGCGACGGCCGAGATCGCGACGTCTGCGAAATCGATACCGATGGCTGCAAAATCGTAGGTATATTCTCCGAAAAACCCGAGTTTTGCACTGGTTGCAAACCCGTGTTTACAGGATTCTGTGACAAATTACATATTTCCGGCGCGCGATTCGTACAACTTTGAGATGATATTTTCGGGAACAGTTTCCGAAGGTGAGCGTGAATTTGATGCTCTGTTGCTAGTAGACAACAGTGAAGATGCCCTATGCGTACTTTGCGCACGATTTGCACTTTGCGCATTAAATTCAGAAAAATTTGCGCTATCGATTGAGTGGTTAACGCGCTCAGATACATTAGTTTCTATGCGATTCAGACACTGGTTGGGGTTTAAGCATAGTGCTTAGCTCCAAACGCAGTTTACGCATTTCATCCGCATTTTCCTTTTTATCTTGATCAATGCGCGTAGAAAGGTCCGAAAATTGCAAATGAATAGCTTGTAGCGCTTTCAAAATAAGATCATTAGTCGCATTAGCATTAGCACGCTCTCTGTCGGCATTCATGCAGCGACTATGATTACTTTCTACGTCAGAATCGTGATTTTCGCATTCCGAACTGGTTTCAGGATTATTTGCCATGTTAATGGTAATCGTATTCTCAATCATTGTGTGACTTGATGAATTGTCAATATTAGGGTCCGATCTAGTTAGCGAAGATTGATTAATGCGAGATCGCATGGTACTCAATGATAATTCATCTTCAGACTGTGTATTACTCGCGGCATGTAGTGACGCGGGTAATTTATCATTATTCGCCTTAGTCGTTACGTCTCTCGTAATTGTGTCATTACTCGCAGAATTACTCGCGCTATTAGAGTCAACAGGCGCGGTAGGTAATTGGCGAGCTGAAGTAGGTGGCGTAGAAGGTTTTTTCAATTTAGCGGGCGGTGTCAGCAAAACCTTTTTTCCTGCCATTTTTATGTGTCAAAAATGTCGAAAAATGTGACCTTTGGGTAAAATAAATTTCAGTACGTCGAAATTTTTCCCAAAATAAATGTTTCGAATTTGGCCTTTGTCGATCCGAAAAACAGGGTTTTCCACGTAAATAGTACTTCCTTACGTGAAGTAAGATATACCTGACGTGAAATGATCGAAAGCAGATAGGACTAAGCCTAAAGCGCAAGATTGTGTACGTGGTTAGAAAAACAGGTAGGTAAGAACCTAAATGACGGAAATTCGTCGTCAGTTGAGAAAAATGATGAATCGTCGCCTGAGGGTCGACGTTTATAGAAAAATGCGAGCGTGAGAGCTGCCTTCGTCGATAGAGATCCGACGGAAATAGAAAAATAACGATGACTTTACCACGATACACAAAATCTTTACCACGGACGCTTACTTAAAATGCGCACTGCCACGATCGCGGTCGATACAACAACAAAGGTGAACAAAATGTTACACATTCTTAGATGGCCAAAATGATGATTTTTGGATCGAAAAATAATTTTACGATGATTGATCAGCTCGGCTGTAGCTAGCAGCCTAAAGGAGGGAACGTCCAATGTAAATGTAGAGCCGCCTTATGTCTACAAAGAATCGACATAGGACGGATGACATTTGCCTTCGAGATTTACCTAGGTACGTAGGTACTTAAGTCTACGCTTAGTGCTGGCCCCGATCGCGCGGCTCTAAGGCTTTCGATCTTTGGACCCTTACAGACCTTACGGCTTCGATCCCCTCAGCCCTAATATTGCTGGCCGCTTTTATGTCGGGTGATCTCAGCAGCTACGCCCTAAGACCTAAGGCTACCTACCTAGTCTCGGAATTTGCCGCGGAGGTCAGTTGACCTATCTCAAGCTCAAGTTGTAATTTAACTTATTTTCAATCAGTGCCTGATCCGAAATGTTTTTGGTTCCTAATTTGTGTAGCACGCTGAACAATGAAAACAACAACAACGAGCTCTATGCTGATCAATCATCCTTAAAGATTAAATAATATTTTTGATCAATTTTTGGCTTGAGAGATAAATTATGATTTTCGAATAAAATAAGACTATCATACGAAATTTACCTATCAGTCCACTAGATGGGAAGAAATCCTCGACGAGTAGATGTGGCCGACCTAACCCTCGGTATAACCAAAACCACTGGGTAGGTTTTCTATACTTTTATTCGACGTAGAACACACGGCCTATAGCCGGGAAACAAAATACGCAAAAGAAAAACGATAATGTACAGTCGAATAACCGGCCAACGAAAAAACCAAAAAGCCAGAGACTACTCTACAACGTTACGTTCACTGGCCTCAAGGACCATTACAGTAAATTAAAGAACGATCAATTTAACGTAATACTGAATCACTTTTATCTCAGATCGAAAGTTCTCGATTCACGTAAGCGGTATGCATTAAACAATTACTATTATCATACACTTAACTCTATGCTACCGGACAAGTATCTAAATGTTTTTTATTATTGAAAATTTGGGGAAATAATGGGAAGACCGAAGGCATAGCCCACAGTGCACTATCATAGATAGCTACTAGTATTGGCTATGTTATGGCTATCGCGAACTGCTAAGGCAAGTTCGCCTACCGTGTAACTCTCGCAGTTACACTAGTATGTACAGTATATGTACAACATAGTCTTTTGGAGAATAATTTCGCATAGTAAACCATGCCTATCGATTAATTCAGGCAGGTACCCAAAATTATCATCGGGACCCTAGTTTAAAAGCTTCCTTAATCTATCATCGTTGCGTAGAGATGGTAATTTAATTTATGCACCAGCAATTGAGAAAAATACATTAGCATGATCTCCCAAACCTCGACCGATTATTACTTTTTTTAGCGTAGGCAGACGACTGGACCTTAGAATTTCGTTGTGTTCCTTGTGAGTCCGATAAAAGTAATTTTAACAGTAGGATGAAAGTACATGGAGAATCGACCTTGAACAATGACTTTACAATAAAGTAATGAGTGTTATGGAATTATGTTTCGACTAAATATTGTACTGTGTTGACGTCTCAACCATTTATGACGAGCAGGGCTGCCAATCACCGTTTTTTCCAGTTTTTGGTCTATTTGTCAACCAAAATTTTAGGAAATGGAAAAAGTTTTTGGGCTTGGCTGGCATTTGTATACTTGTTCACTTTAACCCCTATCGAATTTTTCCATCTTTTTTAACAATGGGGTATATACATGGTGAATTTTTTCCATCTTTCTTTGGTACTCATGCAGTTTACTGCCTATCGAATTTTTTCTATCTTTTTTAACATTAGGGTATATATAACATTAGGTTATATACAGACTCTATTTGAAAGAGAAATAATTTGCTGCTGCTGGGTTTCGATCCTCAGACTTTTCGCTTAGAAAGCAACGCGTTTACCACTGCGGCGCCACGCCGCCTAAATATGAGAGTTTCTAACGAAAATATAACAGAAATATAATGCATAAGTCAACGGTTTATTGTCAAAATGTACTAACACAAAACGATTATGCCTAAAAAACGCGGTAAAAGTTACGAATTTGATCCAGCGCAGAAATGCCGGAGCGATACATCGACCTAAGCATCTATACATAGACCTAAGCATCTATACATCGACCATCGACCTAAGCATCTATACATAGACTTAAGCATCTATACATCGACCTAAGCATCTATACATTGACCTGAGCGGGAGCGAACTCGACCTAAGCAGCTTGAAAGAAAGAAAGAAAATTTTATTACTAATACCAACAGTTAAAATACAAAATGGCAAGATATATAATAAATGCAATTACGAATTAGTAAAGGGACATGCGAGTCAATGGAATGACAAGTTTTACGCGCGCCCCACAAGATATCTAGATAAATCAAAGTTTGCTAATCTAGATTTAAATATGTTTAGGTTAGGGGAAGAAACAATGAAGTCAGGAAGATCGTTCCAAACTGCGATGTATTTGTAAAAGAAATCAAACTTTTCTAAATTAGAATGTACAGTAGGTATGACTAATTTAAATCTATTAATGCTACGGGTAATATTATGATTAAATACAAAAAAATCATCAGCTTCCAAACATGATTTATGACAAATAATTTGATACATCATACACAGACAAATCTGCAAGCGTCTTAATTCAAGTCTGCACAATTTAAGTTGTGTTAAACGATCCTCGTAAGAAAGAATATTATTATAGCCAAAAATATATTTAGTGAATCTACGTTGAACAGCTTCCAATCTATCTATATCCTTAAGATAAGAGGGGTTCCATACACTGCAACAATACTCTAATAAAGGTCTAACATAACAACTATAAGCTTTAACAAGATTACCTTTATCACGCGAAAAAAATGATTTGCGTATTAAAATACATCTAAAGAAAGCTTTTTTAATCAAAGAATTATAATGTTCCTTAAATTTTAAATTTCGAGGAATCAAAACTCCTAAATCACGGACAAACGGATCACTAGAAATAATTTCCCCATTTAGTCTATAAACAGCTTTTTGATTATTATTACCCAAATATAGAACTTGACTTTTGGTTCGAGAAATAGGTAAATCCCATGCAATTGCCCAGTCAATAATCTTATCTAAATCAGACTGTAATAATTTACAGTTACGACTAATATTGAAAATTTTGATATCATCTGCGAACATATAAACCGTACTACAAATATTATCACATATATCATTTATAAAAATCGAAAAGAGCGTAGGTCCAAGGACACTTCCTTGGACGACACCGCTGGTAACAGGCACATAATCTGAAAAAGACTGATTAACGCGAACACATTGGGAACGATTAAACAAATAGGCCTTTAACCATGCATACAAATTACCGTTTATTCCATATCCGTTTAACTTAATAAGAAGTTTTTCCATATTTACTTTATCAAAAGCTTTAGAGAAATCTAAATATATTATATCAACAGTTTCTTTTTTAGCTAACGACTGAATCCATGAAAATTTACACTTTAACAATTGTGTTTCACAAGATTTATTCTTTTGAAAACCAAATTGAAAAGGAGATATTAGTTTATTAACCTTAAGAAAGTCTAACAATTGACTATTAATAATTCTTTCCATAATTTTGGCAATAGAACAACAAAGAGAAACGGGCCTGTAATTATCCACTAATGCTGGATCCCCCTTTTTTAATATTGGAATAACATGTGCCATGCTCCAAAGCTCGGGAATATTTCCAGACAGAAAAGATACAGTGAAAATACTAACTAACGGCTTTATCATTTGAAACGACAATTTTTTAATAAAAAGATTACATATGCCATCGGGGCCAACTGCAATAGACGTATTTAGATGGTTAATGGCTTCCAATACGCGATCCTCACTAAAAATAACGTCAGAAAGCGAAAAATCACAGCGCTTCTGAAAAAGAAAATTCGCGTTAGTAATGTCACTAGAAAACACTGAAGCGAAATAATCATTAAAAATGTTAGCCTTGCGTAATGAATCGGTTATAACATTATTATCAGAAAATGTTAGAGGAGGAATTTCACTGCGACTTTTTAACCTATTATTTACAAAAGTATAGAAAGCTTTAGGATTATTATTCTTGAGCAATTTGTTTTCTTGAGAAGAGAAATAATCATGAATAGTTCTACGTAGAGCCTTACAATGATTTCGATATTTAACTTTAGTTCCTGGAGTTTTACACCTTTTATACTTATCCCATAGAGAACGTTTTTTAAGAAATAATTTATGTAAGCTTTTAGGGTATTTAAATTTTAATTTAGCCCTAAAAGTAGGTACAAAACTAAAAATAAGAGGATTTAATATACTTAAAAAAACATTATACATGTCATTAACTGTTGAACATGTAGAAAAAATGTCAGGCCAAGAAACAGAGGATAAAAAAGTAGCTATACTCTCGTAGTCCGCTTTATTGAAATTTAAGCAAGGTTTATCTCCATCTTGAAAAGTTCTAGTTAAAATTTCAAAAGAAATCGAATTATGGTCGCTTGTTGAAAAAGGAGGAAGAACCTGGATATTAAAAACGTTATATGCAGCAAATACTACATCAATCAAAGTATTATCGTGAGTATTTTCTTTAACTAACTGTTGCAGACCACTAGCTGATAAGTAATCAAAAAATAATTCGTTTAATGGATTAAATGTAAAAGTACCATGAAACCAATCAATTTTAGGCAAATTTAGATCCCCTACTATAATAACGGGATGACAACTATTAGTAGCCCATTCAATTAAATTACATATCCGAAGTGCAGTATCAAAATCATACTGAGGAGGTCTATAAACTAACAAACATCTTATAACATCTCCACCTTTTAAAATTTCAACTACTAAAGTATCAGACACAAACAGAGAAGCAGGAACTTTAACGCATCGAGCATAAAGATGAGGTTTAGCAAAAATTAAAACTCCACCTCCCCGCTTATTCTTACGATCTGATCGGAGAATAATATAATTTTTTAACGGACATAATAGACTGTCGGAAATAGATTCATTTAACCAGGTTTCACAAAAAAATAATATATCGAATTTTGCAGTATTTAACAGAAAGTGAAGTTCCCCTAACTTATTCACAATACTACGAGAATTACATAGCAAACATTTAATATTAACAAAATAACGGGGCGAATTTACCTAAATATTAGACGCGTGTTGACCATGTTGAGCACGAAATTTGGGATTAGATGGTTTAGGGGCTGTAGAACGAGGATCATAGACTCGTACAGTTTTCTTCTTCACACAGTCATCCCTAAAGTCGATATATAGATTAGTCTCGCCCGCGTCCAATCGTTGGTGCAACTCGTCGTTAAGTTCACGCTGACGTTTTCGCTGAAGAAACGACAAATCCGGTCGCGCACGTAATTTCGAGTAGACGTTTGTTGGATTTGCAGGGCGGACAACTTTGTTGATAAGACCAATAAAGCGACGTTGAGCACGTGACGAAGAAAGACAAACTTTCAGAAACTGAGGTTTGTCTGAATATTTGGGACCGTCTCTAAATACCTGCGTTATATCGGCAGATGAAAAATCAGAGTCTTTATTATAATCATCAATTAAAGATTTAACCGAAACAAGGTCATCGTTAGATTCGGCTAAACCAAATACGACCGCATTCGACTTTTTTGATTCACGTTCTAGACCATCTTGAATTAATAAGCCTATATCGACGATGCTGGGTGACGTAGAAGCGCCGATTTTTGATTCAATTGAGTTTAGACGAGATTCTAAAGTAGCCATCTTAGCCGGTAAAGAAGCGAAATTTTCGAACAGGGGTTTACACAAGGAGCAAACGAATGGAAAAGAGTAAGAAGCGTCAATATAGGACGAACTATTGAAATATGAAATAAGTGCTGATGGTAGATTAAGGCACTCAGCATGTGCCCACTTATGACATAGTCCACATTGAACAGCCGAAATATGACTATCCGTAACTGTCTCCGCGCAAATGACACAAAGACTATTATTGTCATCTTCTGTATTAAGGAGAGTAAAATTTCCCGTTCGTTGCGGTGGTGATTTAGAGTGTTGATTGTTGACGTAAATTTTTGATCCGCGATTTTTACCGCCCATAATGTGTATTGTAATAATAATAAGACAAGCCGGTGATCAATTATCGTAACTTGACAATGGCGACGCGTCGAACCCCTTGATGCAGTAATTACTTGCAGTCAACTGCAAATAATATAGCACAAAATGTAACATTATTTGCAGTCAACAACCAGCGGCCCTTAATGTGGTTTTTGAAAAAAACACTTAAAACACCTTTTCAGATATACTAAGCCTAAGCCTAAGAAGCAAAGCCAGCGGACGTCAAAAATTAAAGCCATTTTAAACAGCCTTAAGGACAAAATGAATAAGGTAACAGTATCTATAAGCATAAAAGACTAGACACCAGTGATCGGACCGAGGCCTCGGCCTCGGCCTCGGCAAGCCTCGGCGTTTTTGGAGCCTCGGCCTCGGCGCCGAGGGCGGAGCTAAAAAGTGCCGAGGCGCCGAGGGTTAAAATCAAATTTGAATAAGTTTAATATATCCGTTGAATATTAACTATTTAGAATACATCTGCAGTACACAGGCTATTTTTTACCTATAGACTTTTCTTATGGTTTTACTCGCGTACCCAGTTACACCAAGTTACACACAGCAAAGTGCCAATTTATTATTCATGTGATGACTTAGTTTTAATTCTCATGCTCGCTACATGGATCGGAAACACACATTCCCAAAGGGGGAGGGTGAGGGGGGTTATAACCCTCCTCTTAAGGTACAAGACTCAAGTCACTGTCAGACGATTTTTGGTGCAAACCTTTTGAATAATTTTTGAAGTTAATTTTTACTATGGCAAAAGTGCAGCTAACTATTAGAATTTCACGAAGTGATACAGTATTTTTGAATGTGAGCAAGAGTAAATAGACAAACTATCACTATGAAGCAAGCATGCAACAGCTCAAAATTTTCGTAAGGGGCTCCTCGGCATACATGTAACGGCTTGAAATTTCGGGTAGGGGTCCCTGGCCATTTTTAGAAGGAGGGGGATTAGCGACTCTAATCTTATGTCAAAAATGGCAAAAGCACCTAAAAATAGCCAACAAAGCGCAAATTTTCGCCAAAAGTGGGGAGGGTGGGTTGACGTTGGAGGGAAGGGTGTGGGGAGGATGTCCAACCCTGGGTAAATGGGGAATTCCCCAAACCCCCTGTTACACGTATGGTTTTCGGCCATTTTTATGGGAGAGGGGGTAAATGATCACGAATTTTCGGCCGAAAATCGCAAAAATGCACCTAAAAAGGCCAATAAATGCAGGTTTTGCCAAAAATCAATTTCGGCTCGTGCATTTTTTGGAGCCATTTTTAAACAATGTTAAAATACTTTCTTGGACAAAGTGATATTTATTATATCGTTTTTCAGTATATTTTAGGAAATTTCAAAAAATTTTCGGCGCTTCGCGCAAAATATCGCTAATATACTGTATTTAGATTGAAGCAGGGGAAATAAACACTCCAAAATCAATTTTTGTGTAATCTAGGCATCTTTATGCAGATTTAAAAATGTTTTGTATCTATTTATACTGTTTTTAAAAATTTTATGCAAAATAAGTACTATTTAATAACTTTGCACTTTTTTGCCGTTCAAAGAGAAAATTGACTAATTTATCCTGATGTTGCATTGGATTTCTACGCACAGTAGTGCTTATTACAAGATTTAATTGGCATATTACAATATCTGTAATATTTCTGATTTTGTAGTACAAGTTGTTTTAGCTTTCTCAGTCGAATTTTATGTGTAAATTTCATCAAAAGCTGATAAAAATTTCGCGCTTCGCGCCGAACTAATATTATCAACTAAATTCAAGCCGAGTTATCACATTTAGGGCCACGTTTTTTTGTATTCGGCAAAGATTTTTCATAATGTACAGAATCTTTTCAGGACCATCTACATACACAAAGATTTTTGGAGAGACAAAAACTGTAAAAAGGTTTAAAATTTCCGAAAATTTTCGGCGCATCAGTAATTGTCTGTCCTATATATCTTTAAAATAGTAGAATTTGCATTTAGAATGGAAAAATGTCAAATATTCAGAAACCCAGGAATTAGCTAAGATACACTACCAGAGGTCGAAAAACCCTGTTTTACCACACTAAATCGCTACTGTACAATACTATAATAGTACACAAAAATTTGCATTTACAAAATGTTCAAAGACTTTTGGATACCATCTTTGCACACGTAAAAAGGTATCTTGCACAGAAAAACACTGTTTAGGACTGCATGCCAGTTGCAGGTCACACACTGGCAGTATGTAAAAATGTGTATGTTAAAAAATATATTTATATAAAATATCTACAAAAATTTGTTCGCTCATACAAAGACACTACTTAATTTACTGGTCCCCCATTTTGGGATTTCACCCTTCCCTCATCTCTGGACCTTGGGAAACTATGACCGGAAAGTACAGTGCAGTTTCCGTCATATTACCTGCCACACCAGAATTGGATGACTGAAAAAACGTGTTTAAATATGCATTACTGCAAAAGCGAGCACAACAATGGCTACAGTTCTGTCTTTACTTATCTTATTTCGTTTGTTCGTTTATTTCTTCGACACTGTTTTCTTATTTATAGTAATAAAAGTTTTTAAGTGCTTGTTCAGCCATATTTTTTATAAACTTTTCCAAGTCTTCATCAAAGGCAACTTGTTAAATTAAGTATGTTTTCATGCTGCTGACTTTATTCAATAAATCCTTCACACATTTAATCAACTATTATTGAAAATAAAAATGAATTGTTTGACATTCGATAAAGTGTTTAATATTACGATTATTCTCTAGCTCATGTGCACACAAAATATTCTAAGAGTACTATTTATGGGTATAGGTATATAAGCTTGACCCTCGGCATTACCCTCGGCTCTCGGCCTCGGCCGAGGCAAGGATTTTAAGTCGCCTCGGCCTCGGCCGAGGCCGAGGGTCCAAAAAGTACCCTCGGTCCGATCACTGCTAGACACTAATGTTATATATACCTAATGTTGTATATACCCTAATGTTATATATACCCTAATGTTAAAAAAAATGGAAAAAATTCGATAGGCAGTAAACTGCATAAGTGCCCTTTTTTAACACCAGGGTTCTCACACGAGTTTTCTATAGACATAAAATAACTTTCAGGTGACAGGTTTTGACTTTCCGACCTATCGCTCTACAGCACAACACGTTACCAATCAGCTAAGCCACCTTCTCGTAAGAAATAAAAACGAAGTAATGAGGGAATGGTACTTAGCATCTATACATCGACCTAAGCATCTATACATCGATCTAAGCATCTATACATCGACCTAAGCATCTATACATTGACCTAAGCGGGAGCGACCTCGACCTAAGCCGCTTAAAACACCTTTTCAGATATACTAAGCCTAAGCCTAAGTATATTGGATGCAAAAACTTACATTTTCCTATATCTTATCAAGTAAATTATTGCAAAAGTTGATTATGAATCTGAAGAAAATGAAGAAGAAAAAAGAAAAAAAAACTGAAGAAAATCAAGGATTATATCATGTGATAGATATAGCATAATGCTGTATATACCCTAATGTTAAAAAAGATGGAAAAATTCGATAGGGGTTAAAGTGAACAAGTGCCTGCATTTGTGGAAAATTTTTGTAATGTTAAAATTGCGTTTTAGAGAGGTAAAACATCAAAAATGTTTTGGTGCTTTGCGCCAAATTGATTTAATTCTTACACGTTATTAATCTTCAAGCCGCGCCGCACAAATTGCAGCATTTTTGTCGACAATCTGGTCTAGAACTTCAGTACGATTGAAAATCCTTATCTTCTGCACGGATTTGATTAGTTTTTGTCATGCAAAAATGCGTTTTAGAGAGGTGATACTACAAAAATTTTTCGGCGCTTCGCGCCAAATTGATTGAATTCTTACTTGTTATTAATCTTCAAGCCGGGCCGCGCCAATTGCAGCATTTTTGTCAACAATCTGGTCTAGAACTTCACTGCGATCGAAAATTCTTGTCTTCCTCACGGATTTGGGTAGTTTTTGTAATGCAAAAATGCGTTTTAGAGAGGTAGAACTGCAATTGATTTAATTCTTACTTGTTAGTAATGTTTAAGCCGTGCTGCGCCAATTGCAGCATTTTTATCGACAATCTGGTCCTAGGATTTTACTACAATTGAAAATCCTTACCTTCTTCACGGATTTGTTTAGTTTTTCTAATGCAAAAATGCGTTTCAGAGAGCTAAAATTTCAAAATTTTCTAGTGCTTCGCACTATTTGCTAAATTATAGTTTTAATTGTCAAAAGCGACTTCAAAACTGGCTAAAATGCTTTATTGAAGGAAGAAAATTCAAGTTTCAATAGAAATAACGTATACTGATCGTGATATTTCTAGCAGAGCGCGGAATTTTTGTACAAAAAGTGCCTCAAACACCGCTATTGCATGTATATATAGGATTTTCTACTCAAAAAACACTGATTTTTGAACCCAGGCTTTCTATTTTTAATGTTTCTAGACCTCCAAAAAAAGGTGGAAAAAGGTCGGAAAAAGTGGAAAAAAATTTTGGGTCTGGTCTATAATGTCAACCAAAGCGCTGGGGGAAAAAACGGTGCTGCCAATCTGTTGGTTTTTCCCCTTTTGTGGTTTTTTTGAAGCCGTTGGAGGTGTTTTTCTAGCGGTTGAGTTTTTTGCACTTATGCTTATTCATTGGTTGGAGGTTTTTTAGGTAGTCTTAGGTAAAAATTGGTGTCTTTTTTGAGTAGAGCACTTAGCAACCCTCCAGCATCAAAAACCTGATTGGTGCGCCTGTACAACTCCACCATTCTTTCCCAGCGATTTGTTTGACATTATAGACCAAGCCTACATTTTGTTCCACATTTTCGAATTTTAGTCCATATCTTCTTATATAACCAAAAATCTGTAAAATTAAGTATTTGCTTTTATTCGCTTCTCCCTTACTATTATTGATTATTTTTTCACTTATCAATCATCAAAATAAATTCTAAATTGGAATGATGGAAGCATGTTTTAAGCTTCCAGTTGGATACGAAAGTGCCAGAAATTGGTTTAAGAGCTTAAAAGTTCCAGAAAATGGTTTAAGAGTTCAAGTAGAGTTAGAAGTTTAGAAGAATTTACAGGAAACTAATAAAGTAAACAAGAAAAAGCTACAAACAGATCAGTATAGGTATATAGATGTAAAACAAAATATAAAAATATGATAAAAAGTGAATGAGTCTGTAAGAGCAAATTGATGTATGATTTTACAAAAGCCCAAGTGAATAAATGAATAAATAAAATGAACAAATATAATGCGCCCTACATATTGAATATCCTACGTTGCATAATATTTTGCTTTTGACTAACTGCGCGGTCAAGAGAATAAATTGTCTGTAAATACTCCTTGACTTCAGGCTCATAGTCAAACTCGTCGAAATTTGAAGTCGGACAAATGCAGCCTCATTAACATTTCCAGGTGCTGCGGTAATATTTTGTTTCGATTCTAAGTACATATGCGATTCATAAGCAAGAATCCGCATTCGACTGTTGCATTCTAGGCATTGAAGCAATGCACTGCAAGAAATATAAGTACCTAAAACTAAAATTAGGTACAATAAAAATTGAACACAAAGTATCTTAATATGCATACGTGTATATACATTGTACATATATATGTATATGCGCAGGTACGTATTTAGCTAATAATATTAGTAGGTGTGCTGGAACTAACGTTTTAAAGAATACCTAAAAATAAGGAATCTGAAAAATTGCCTAGAACTGTGTCCTTGTGATGGATTTTAGCGCTTTTTATAAAAATAGTCTTTTAAATTACTGATTTTAAGTTTAAAACGTTTCTTTTTTCTTCACTGTCTACTTTTGAAGAAGTTTACTTTGTCTTAGTACAAAAAATGAAGCACGCCTCTTATTAGGTTTTTAAGATAAAGGATAAACCAAAATAAAAATAAGTGCGCCACTGAAAAATTTTTCGAAACAGTGTTTTCTTGTATTCGGCAAAGATTTTTCCCGATGTGCAAAGAGCTTTTTGAGACCGTCTTTGTGCATATACAAACATTTTTGGGGTGACAAAAACTGTGAAAAAGGGTCTAAAATTCGCAAAACTTTTCAGTGCTTTGCGCCAAAATGAGTAATTGTGTGTTCTATATATCTTTATAATGACAGAAATTGCATTTCAGAAGGAAAATGTAAAATTTTTCTGCACTTCATGTTGTTTTAAGACGATTCTTACTGATTTTTGCCCTTGAAGATCAAGAAATTAGCTAAAATACACTACCAACGGACGAAAAATCCTGTTTTACCACACTAAAATCGCTACTGTACATATTATAGTACACAAAAATTTGCATGTACAAAATGTATAAAGACTTTTGGGTACTATCTTTGTACTTGTACAAATGGACCTTGTACAAAAAACTGGTACGATAACGCGAGCCATCCTCATTGATATGCATTTCCATGTGAGCGTAAACTGAGTATTAATGAGAATTGCGCTGGGTTGCAGGCAATAAATGAACTCGGTCCACTCCATCCACTGCAATGCCTTGCAATCAGAACGGCTGGTCTCAAACAGTTGCAGTGCCGTTTACACATATGCAATCCGTTGCAACCGCTGCAACTCAGACGGGCCTGTCTGGGTTTCAGCTTGCAAGTTGCAGGTGATTGCACTTGACTTGTCGGCTTTGTGTTTACTTGAGTTGTGGGAACTTTGATGATAGCAAATTTTGTGGTCACGCATGTCATTTCGGGTTTCCAGTATCAGCGTTTGTTTCAATTGACTGTCAGAATTTTGTTGAACTGCTTATAAACATTTACCCGAGAAACTGAAATACCTTCCCCCAGACACCCAAATACCCTACCCCAGAATTCAATTTTTAAAATTTTTGTTTTTTTTCACAATTTTTTGATACCAATGGATAGTGCTCGATGAGAAATGTTGAAAAATGGTGTTTTTTCGCCATACCACCATTTTTAATGCCATTTTCTGACCTTTAAATTTTGCATCCATCCCTCCAGAATTTTAGTGCTGCCCATGTATGGTCCGACCCCCAAAATTCGGAAAAATCGGAAAAATAGGACTTTTCGAGCATTATTCCGTACTATTTTTGGCCTTTTTGGGCTTAGTCCCCCTAAAATTGGTGTTGGTCCCCCGAAATAGGACCGCCAGCTATTGTGCCTGCGGGATAATTCTCATTAATGACATTTAGTGACTTCTTGGCTCTCTAAAACACTTAAGCTCACATCAGAAGAGTAGTTTTCGTACATAATGAAGATTTTATAGCTTCTATAATGATTTATCGAGTGCTTTTTGAGAAAAAATTCAAAAATAAAACATTGAAAAAATTATTTAGAATCAAAAGAAATTCACATCTAAAATGTTTGACACTTTTAGAAAATTTTTGGTTCTGCTGCACCCCCTGTCAGAAAAAATCCCGGATCCACTGCTGCCGTCATTTAATTGAATGAAAATATGTGTCGATTGAAGTATCGGCTCTTCGAACAGAGTGATAACATAGGTTGTTGAGATTATTTGCTTTATTTATTATCCTTAGGCTTAGGCTTAGTTTATTGGTATTATTATTTATGCATTATCGGCTGATCGATTGAAACAATTACATTATAATTTTGACTAAAATTACCTAACCTTATCTTTAATGATGACGTCATATTGATGACTATTTTTTAGAAGTAGCAAAGTATCTTTTAAAGCCCTTTGCGTCTAAACTTAGCTTCTAAATTGGAATAATAACGATACAATCAGTGAGCAAGAGTAAGAGTACATAGTCCTATATTTGTAAAAAAATTGCCTGCAGGTATAGGTACTTTAATATTGGAAATCCAAAGTTTGCACTCCAATAGCTCTTCACAGAATGCTTCGATATGGATCAAATCACTATTTTGCCTTTTTTAAAATTATTAATGATCAAAGACGCAGGATTTTAAAAGGGTGTTGAGGCCGCTCTCTTGACTGAAAAAATTCTCTGAAAGATGTGATAATGCACGGAAAGATGGAAAAACAGCATTTTTTAAATGAAAATCTTCATTTTTGGTGGCTCATGCCATAAATGAATTATTCTCCGGATATTAACCAAATGTATAAGGGTGGATAAGACCCAGTGTTTTTTTTGTACAAGGTCCGTTTGTACATGTACAAAGATGGTCCCCAAAAGTCTTTGTACATTTTGTACATGCAAAATTTTGTGTACTATAATATAGTACAGTAGCGATTTTAGTGTGGTAAAACAGGGTTTTCGATCTTTGGTAGTGTATTTTAGCTAATTTCTGGGTTTCTGACGCCAAAAATTACTAAAAATTATCTCAAAACGGCGCGAAGCGCCGAAAAATATTGACATTTTCCCATTCTAAATGCAAATTCTGCCATTTTAGAGATATATATAGGACAAATAATTTATCAGCTCGGCGCGAAGCGCCGAAAATTTTGGGAATTTTACACCTTTTTACAGTTTTTGTCTTTCTAAAAATCTTTATACATTTTGTACACACAAAATTTTTGGGTACTATAATATGGTACAGCAGCGATTTTAGTATCGTAAAAACAGAGTTCTTCGACTTTTCGTAGTGTGTTTTAGCTAATTTCTGGGTCTCTAAGGGCAAAAATCACTAAGAATCGGCTTAAAATGGCGCGAAGCGCCGAAAAATTTGACATTTTTACTTTTGAAATGCAATTTCTGGCATTATAAAGATTTATAGAACACACAATTACTCATTTCGGCGCGAAGCGCCGAAATTTTTTCGAATTTTAGACCTTTTTTTCAATTTTTGTCTTCCCAAAAATCTTTGTACATGTACAAAGACGGTCCCGAAAAGTCTTTGTACATCGGGAAAAATCTTTGCCGAATACAAAGAAAAAAACCGTGATAAGACCCCAACCTTAATACCGACGTTGGGTGGTTCACAAACATGGGCAGCAATAAATTTTTGGGGGAGGAGGTGTGGGTCTGATGCACGGTTTTTTTGTGTTTGGAAAAGACTTTCCGATTAGCAAAGACTTTTCGGTACCGTCTTTGTACATGTACAATGATTTTTGGGAAGACAAAAACTGCAAAAAAGGCCTGAAATTCGCGAAAAATCTCGGCACTTCGCGCCAAAATGAGTGAGTGTTCTATATATGTTTATAATATCAGAAATGGCATTTCGAAAGAAAAATGACAAATTTTTCGGCGCTTAGCGCCGTTTTAAGACGATTATTAGTGATTTTTGCTCTAGAAATCCAGAAATTAGTTAAAACATACTATTAAAGGTCGAGCAACCCTTTTACCACTTTAAAATCGCTAGTGCACTATAGAATAGGGCCCACAAATTCGTGCGCACAAAATGTACAATGGCTTTTAGGGACCATCTTTGTACATGTACAAACGGACCTTGTACAAAAAAAGCACTGGTCCGATGGAGCCAAACTGCCCGAAATAGTCACCAAAAATTTGATTATGAAGGCGGTAGTCGATTTTTCGGGGTTACTTCACATCTTAGAGAATCCAGACGTTCCAAACCCCGCTCGCCCGAATGTTTTATGAGTTTTATCCTGTTTTATGTACATGAAAAGCAATGCATATATAAGGCGTATGCTTCGATATACATAAAATTATTATCGCAAATGAGATCAAATTTCGTAGTTCCTGCGTTTTTAAATGGTGCATTCAATGACGCGTTTTGCATTTACGAGGATATTATATATTTGATCATTCAGAAGTTAACTATTGTAAATTTTTTATGAAGATTCGTCAAAAGATTTTTCAAACAGCTGTAAAATATTTCTAAATATTTCTTCATATTCGTAGTTAGAGACTGTGAAATTTATTCATTCCTATTAATTTTGTTCTTTTGTCTCGATTGAGGCCGTTTTGCTTTAGTCTGCTAAAAATGTAAAATAGATATTTAGTTGAAAATTATTTCCGTTAACAAGTTTTCGACGTCAGCTGTGTCATCTGATAACCTATTATATTTGCTTTGTACCATCCTTTACCATAGTTGCACAAGGTCAGAGTCAGCAGCATAGGTGGGCGGCACCAAAGTTCTGTGGCGGGGGGGGGTGTGCAAGATTTTTTTAAAGGTCGAAAAATGGCCTTAAAAATGGTGGTATGGCGAAAAAACACCATCTTTCAACGTTGCTCATCAAGCACTATCCATTGGCATCAAGAAATTGCGAAAAAAAACAAAAAAATTTCAAAAATTGAATTCTGGGGGTATTTTGGTTTCTCGAGGGGAAGCATACCCCCAAACCCATCCTCCACGCCCAAGTATGGTCGGCAGTGGGGTGGGGGTAGAATCTCAGAAATCCAAGCAGTAAATTGACGTCCACGAATTTTTTTTGTTCAAACGACCAAAATGGTCAAAATAGCCTATAAATGTCTGTTCATGGTAATTTCGCATTTTTAAATCGTTTTCAATCCATTTCGACTGCATTATATCACTTTTAACACTAAAAATATAGAAATAGATCAATATCTGGCTTTCTTGGGTTCAAAATTACATAAAAGTACTAATCGAGCGCCGGAAAATTTTCGACTTTTTTACTGCTTTTGACCTCGAAAATGATGCAAAAATTGTTCCATCAGTTCCAAATCGCTGGCCAGTAATCCCGTCTGGCTGACTCCTTCAGCGGGGGTAATATATACCCCCTCACCCCCTATGCGCATATATGTAACCTTTACACTTACAGGTCTCATAATAAATGTGAGATACAAATTTCTTAGCTGTTAACTTTAGATTCTAGAAAGTATATAAATTGGCAGATTCCAGGTTGGACTCTTAATCACGCAAATATTTGATCGATAATCTGTACTCCTTCCATGATTTTCTCGTGCGAAGAGCGGAATTAATCAGTTTTGCGATAAAAAACAAATTATGAACCGAAATACGGCTGGCATAGGAGCCGTTCTGGCTGCCGTAGTCGTATTCTCTCTGCGTGATCTGATCACTCCGCTGCTTTTCCAAGATTCTTCTCCTGATTCTAGTGAATCAAGGGCAGCCGAGCTCAAGCCGAGTCTACGCGCAGTGTCCGGCACGCCCACCTTAAAATTTTTGTATTGCTACGTTTTTCCCGTTTGTTTTTGGTAATATTTTTTTGAATGGTTTTTACGCATAGTAAAACTGGGGTGCGTCATGACCATACGTGGGCAGCAAGAAAATTCTGGGGGGTGCAAGATTTTTCAAAGGTCAAAAAATTGCCTTAAAAAATGGTTGTATGGCGAAAAAACACCATTTTTCGACGTTTCTCATCGAGCACTACCCATTGGCATCAAAAAATTGCGAAAAAAACGAAAAAATTTTTAAAAATTGAATTCTGGGGGTATTTTGATTTCTGGGGGGGTATTTTGGTTTCTCGGGGGATGCATACCCCCAAACCCCCCACGCCCAGATGTATTCATTACCACCTCCCTGTTACGCGCAGCATTGGAATATAGGAGGAGGCATATATGGATGAATAAGGTTAGATTCGGCAGGGGGGCTAAATCCCAGAAATGCAAAACGGTATATTTAATGTTTACGATTTTTTTGGTGTTTAAACGATCAAAATGGTCAAAATAGCCTATGCAATGTTTTTTCGTGGTAATGTCGCCTTTTTAAAGCATTTCAAGTCCATTTGGACTGTATTAAACCACATTTAACATTGAAAAATGCAAACACTGATCAGTTTTGGGCGCTTTTTCAGTAAAAAGTATATACATGAAAGTTCTGGAAAAATTTCTGACATGTTTTTTGCTCTTGAATTCAAAAAAGATGCAAAAAAACGTTCTATGAGCTCAAAATCGCCAGACAGTAGGTTTATGGCTTACCCTACAGCGGGAGGTAATACCCTCATCATCACCTATGTGCGTGTATGGTGCGGGCTGATCCAGGGGCGGATTTAGGGGAGGGGGGGCGGCAACCCCCTTCCATTGGCCCAAAATAGTGCGCAAAATTAAGGATTTTTGAGCGATTTTTAGCGATTTTCGGGTTAAAACGGCTAATTTTTCCGCCCAAGTTAGGGTTTCGCCCCCCCCTTACGAGTACCGCCCCCCCTTAGGAAAATTCTGGATCCGCTACTGGGTTAATCCTCAAGATCTTGTACGGAAGCGGTACTATTTAAGCGTTTTTAGCAGTTTTTTGGAAGAGTGAGGCAAAACCTTTTGTTTTATTCTGTCCTACCACAATTTTTCGGCTTTTTTGACCCCATAAAAAATTTGTACCCTTTGGAATTTCTGCGCTGCCCGCTTACCAGCTATACGTGAGCAGTAAAGCTGCTCCTATCTTTTGGGGCAGTGTTCTTTTGGTACAAGGTCCGTTTGTACATGTACAAAGATGGTCCCTAAAAATCTGTACGTTTTGTGCATGCAATTTTTTTGGTTTATAATATGGCACAGAAGCGATTTTAGTGTGGTAAAACAGGGTTTTTCGACCTTTAGTAGTGTATTTTAGCTAATTTTTGGGTTTCTGACGCCAAAAATTTGACATTTTTACATTCTAAATGCAAATTCTGCTATTTTGAAAATATATGGTACAAAAAATGCTCATTTCGTAGGAATTTTACATCTTTTTACAGTTTTTGTCCTCCCAAAAATCTTTGTACATGTACAAAGACGGTCCTGAAAAGTCTTTGTACATGGGGAAAAATCTTTGCCGAATACAAAAAACCGTGTTCTAGGGTCCAAAAAATTTTAAAATTCCAAAAAAGTGCCCAAAGTTGCTGATGGGCGAAAAAACCATTTTTTCGACGTTTCTCATCGATCACCTTTCAACGACCTCACAAAAGAACGGAAAATATTTTAAAAATTTTAAGATTCTATTTCTTCATATTTCCTTGCCGATTTTTCACCTCAATGTAAATTTGCATTTATGTATTCATCCGTATTAACCATACAGGAACATGGGGTTAGGGGATATTACCACACCTGGGCGTTGGGGGGGTTGGGGGGTATGCACCCTCACGAGAAACGAAAATACTCCCTAGAAATGAAAATACCCCCCACAATTCAATTTTCGGAAATTTTTTTCGTTTTTTTCGCAATTCTTTGAATCCAATGGATAGTGCTGGATGAGAAACGTCGAAAAATGGTGTTTTTACGCCATACCACCATTTTTAAGGCCATTTTTTGACCTTTGAAAAATCTTGCACCCCCCAGAATTTTCTTGCTGCCCACGTATGGATATTGGATATTACCCCTGAGCTCTGAAAACCTGATAGCTGTACATGGGCCCATATCCAGGATTTTATTCTGTGGGGGGTGGCGAAAATTTTGTAGTCAGATATCTCGAGAACCATTGGGATATGGGCGAAAATAAAGGAATCTTTGAGCGTATCTCAACCAGCTCATCTGCAATGATCAATATGTAAAATTTCAAGGAAATATTTCAAAAAATTTCTACTCTATTCCATACTCGTATAACACAAATCTATCGTTTAAACAATCTACACGACGGATTTCTCATCATTCAATCGATGAATAATTTCCTAATTTCTGTCTTTTAGTTAATCTTTTATGATGTACAGAGTAAAACAATACAGAAAATGAATAATTCGGTGCAAAGCGCCGAAAACAACTTCAATAGTTTTACATGTCTAACTCAAATTTGAGCGGTTTTGCGTTGGCGAGAAGACAAAAACCATAGATAAACAATAAATCCGGCGCGAAACGCCGGAAAATTTTGAGTTTTTCTAACTCAAAAGTGCGCTAGAAACTGTTTTGGTTGTGTTTTAGGCCTATTCCGAGAATTTTTCATTTTTACCTTTGGGGGATCCTTGTGTGTTTCGTAAATGATTTTTTATTTCCGGAAGGGACGCCTCTTCTTCTCGCCCCTCTGAATACGGGCCTGGCTATACATACGGCCATTTTGGTCAGAAAAAGCATTGCTATATAGCCTATTTTTGGGCTCAGAAATTGAACTATACAGCCTTGTGGGACTCAGAAAACTAGCTATGTAGCCTTTTTTGATTCAGAAACATACCTTGTGAGCTCATAAATGCCATATAGTTGTATTTTCTGAGTTTCGAAGTATATATATAGCTTTTTTCTCGACTACAAAAAAGGCTAAATAGCTTTTTTTAGCCCAAAAAGGCTACAGAGCTATGTTAGCGAGTCCAAAAAGGCTATATAGCTAGTTTTCTTGAGCCTAAAAGGGCTATAGAACCGTTTTTACGAAGCACTTAGCTATCTACTAATTTTAGGTTTTCACCTCCCCCCGCTCCTGAAAGTTTGACCTTGCGCACTTGCAGTATTAACTTACAATTTGAATAAATGTTAATTTAATGCTACGGTGCGTATAATTTAAAATCGGTCTAATTGCTCTATGACAAAGTCGATTAAGTTGATACGAATATTCTGAAATCGTATATATTACGGCTCCAAATTCTGGATGGGGGTTCCCTGCCGATTTTAAAGGGGTTGTAAATGACACCAATTTTCGAGCAAAAAGGCCAAAAACACATAAAAGCGGCCAAAAAAATCGATTTTTCTCAAAAATCGGCGGGGAGTCAAGAATTGTCTGGCGCTAGGGGGATGGGGAGGGGGGCGACCGACTTCTGGTTGGGGATCCCCTATTCCCCTGTTACATATATGCCTGAAAGTGAGTGTAAAATAGTCGAGCGGAACGGCATTTAACATCGCTTGAATTGGGGCTATTATTTCATGGTTTTCATTTTTTAATCAAATTTAGGTTCAATCTGTCTAGTGCGATATTTTAGTGTTAAAAATTAGGTTAAAACAAAATACTTTGCATTTATCGCGGCTTCTAAAAAAAACACTTTCTAAATTGGGCTTCTTTCCCTAACCGCCCGTCCCAAGATCATTTATGGTCCGGCTGGATCCTCGTGAATGTAAGAAACGCATCGATAGATCGAAAGATTCCATTTTGAACTTTTTCATTTTTTTCTTTTTTTCATTGGAAATAATTGAGCACCTACCTTACTTTAACACCAATTTTCCTGCCCTTTTTGACCTTTGCAGGGTTTCGGACCCAAACTGAGACCCTCTTCTCAGGATTTCGGTCTCCCCATGTCCAAGCTTGTAAAATTGTTCTACGCCAGTAGATCCAGGATTTTCCTAAAGGGGGGGGGGCGGAACCCTGACTTGGGCGGAAAAATTATCTGTTTTAACCCGAAAATCGCTAAAAATCGCTCAAAAATCCTTAATTTTGCGCACTATTTTGGGCCAATGGGGGGGGCTGGGCGGCCGCCCCTTCGCCCCTCCCCCAAAATCCGACCCTGCTCTA
The DNA here is from genome assembly GCA_036768485.1 of Mermis nigrescens. Taxonomy (NCBI): domain Eukaryota; kingdom Metazoa; phylum Nematoda; class Enoplea; order Mermithida; family Mermithidae; genus Mermis; species Mermis nigrescens. The sequence goes on from JAVLUZ010000142.1 coordinate 7,387,956, forward strand.
CGCCTATTTGTACCTTTTTAAGTCAAATCGCTTTTTTGGCCAATTTTTTTTACAATGACTTCAAACTGTTTAAAACTTACAGAACACCTTTATACTTATACACCACGTTCTTCGCTCGACTCGAAAAAAATATAATACTGCGCAGACAGCGCGGCATACATAACATAGAAGAAGTGCTCTCAGAAATTAAAAAAATTCCGTCAATTAATTTTCTATGAACCGATGGGGATTTTTTAGTAGTGAGCTATGCTACCATAGGTGGGCGGCACCAAAGTTTTTTTTGGGGAGGAGCGTGCAAGATTTTTTCAAAGGTCAAAAAATGACCTTGAAATGGTGGTACTAGCGAAATAACACCATTTTTCAACGTCTCTCATCGAGCACTATCCATTGGCATAAGAACATTGCGAGAAAAATGAAAAAATTTATAAAAATCGAATTCTGGGGGGTGGTATTTTGGTCTTCTGGGGGTGCATACCCCTAAACCCCCGTACGCCCAGGTATGTACGCTGCCATACATGATCTTGGGGCGTAGGGCTATCCCCATTAATGTAACAAGGGGACTTCCGGGAGATCTCTTCACGCGAAATTTCGAGCCGTTGACAGCATGGGAATAGTACAAACGCGTCAGAAACATCGTTTTTCGGCGTTCCTGATGATGCCTTATCTTTTTTGGAGCACAAAAACGTGAGAAATTTGGGGAAAAAAATCAAAAAATGGAATAAATTGGACAAAATGTGGTCAAGAAATGAGTATAGAGCGCGAGGCGCCGAAAAGTTGATACTTTTGAGCAAATATTGATGAATTTACTGCCGTTTTTCGCGTAAAAAACGCATAAAACGCATGGTCCAACCTCGGCGTTTGTTCATTGATGGGTTGATTGTTTGTTTTGCTTAATAATGTGTTAATAATTAATTAATTATTTATTAATAATTAATTAATTAGTTGATTATTCAATTGTTTTTTTACGATTTCCAGCTACTCGTGAGGTTATAAGCGCACGTTCGACGAATTTTCCAACTTTGTTTCCCAACGTTATCCGTCGTTATTGGTCGAAGGTGACCATTTCCCACCCCCCGCCCACCGGGCCATCGTCGCCCAAATTCTCAGTTACGCTAAAATGGCCGCAATACTCGCCATTATTGTTGGCTTCGATCCGTTCAATTACCTGGGCTGGCCATCGCCCGGTTTCTACACGTGGGCCTTGCAAAATAAGGTTACCCCGATTAGTCGTAAGAAGGGGAATAATGGGCCCACCCGAAAAAATTTGGCCACCCTCCCAAAATCCTTTACCCCTAAAAAAGCGATATTTTGAATCGCCCGCTAAATTTGTCCGAGAACTGGCTTTTTGGGCTTTTTTCTTGTTTTTTTTCCAAAAAAATATGAGGTTGCATCACTGTTTTTTTTTGTACGAGACAAAGATTTTGAGGCTCGTACAAAGATTTTCGGAGCCATCTTTGTACAATGTACAAAGACTTTTTTGGGGCAAAGTAATAGTAATTTTAACGTTTTTTTGAGTATTTTTTAGCAAAATTTCTAAAAATTCTCGGCGCTTCGCGCCGAGTATCATAATTACATTCTATTTAGCTCCAGGCGCGGGCATTAAACACTCCAAAATCTATCTGTAAGCATCTTTGTACAGATTGAAGCATCTTTTACATCTATTTCCACTGTTTTATAAAGATTTTATGCAGAAAAAAGAACTATTAAACAACTGTGCACTGTTTTCTGCCGTTTGAAGATAAAATTGACTCTTTTATCTTTGCGTTGCATTAAATTCATTAGCAAATTGGTGTCTATTATGAGATTCAGTCAGCACATTGCAACCGCTTATTATTTATAATTGTGTAGCACAAGTCATTTTAACTTGCTGAGTCGAATTTTATGTGTAATTTCAACCTAAGTCTCATGAAAATTTTGGCGTTTCGGGCCGAACTAATGTAACCAGCTGAATTTAGGACAAAGTTACACCTTTTGCGAAGCGTGCGGGTCACGGATAACAATCTAGTAGTATGTAAAAATGTGTACATTTAATTACATATCTATACGGTATATGTACAAAAAAATTTTCGCTCGTACAAAGACTTTTCCGGGGATCTTTTGTACATGTACAAAGAGGCTCGTACAAAAAAAACAGTGGGTTGCATACGTTCTTCTTCCAGAAATCGGCGAATACTAAACATTGGCAGGACTCGGATTCTAGTGCACATCGATCGGGTGTAAAGATCTTCACGTGTCAAACACGTGTCAAAAAGTGGCCGGAAAATTGGTGATTTGAGGCGCAAAGGCACAGTTTTTCGATAATTCTGATCAAGTTCTATGCATTAGCTTAGAAAAGTGGCTAAAAGATTTTCCTAAAATATAATTTTGGGCTCTATGGAGTTCAAAGGAAGTCTTGTAAAGTTTAGGTTAGGGTGCGGACAGGACCCCACCCGGAGAAAAGGATCGAAAGGACCCAGAACCCCCGAAATACCCCCAGAATTTAGGTGCCGCCCACTCATGGTTGTAGCGCATTCTTTACACTACATTTCGGTATCATTCAAACTTCTCTGTCTTTTCCTTCCGGAAATCTTCGTCTGAATTTCATTATCCTATTGCTGTAATGAAACAGACACACTAAGGATGACTTAACACCTTGCTTTACAAACCTATCAAATTTATAAATCTTGCGATAATTTGGGTCCAGTGAGAGCAGAGAATATTTTGAAGTGCTTGGCCCACCGGAGTGCTAATCTAGTAGATATTTTATGTAAACTTTTATCGCCGTCGTCGGCGACTTAACACTATAAGCTTAGATTTTTTTACCTCATTTGCACTTTACACTCTTTTCACCCTACGCTTTACACTACGAATCATTTTTAGGTCTATGCGTGCATGATGCTGTTTTTCGTATGCAATGCCATCGAAGGGCAGCTGATATCAACGGGCGCGTTTGAAATTTTTTTCGACGGTAATTATACATACCTAGCAACAATAACCTCATGTTAGATGTACAATTTTATAATTCGTAATGATTTATACCATTATTTGTAATAATCGAAAAAAGTAATGGTGCATTATTGTGCAACATTAACTAGTTTGTAGGGATTGGGATCTAGTATACAATTTACCCCCCAGCGTTTTTAGCCGATCCATATAAGCTACAGTAACCAAACTTTACAAGGAGATAGCTATAAGCCTATTGTACTAATCTGGCAAAATTGATTAACCTATGGTGTAAACTTACTGCTTTACACTCACAGTTTACAACGTACTAACGGCATCTAAAAATTGTAAACGATTTGGTGGGTTTCAAACAAAGCAGTTTTTGTAACTCAATCAACATCCTACACTACTCGCTACGAATGATTATGCTTTAATAAGCTTCTAGAGCTTGTTAGGGTTATATCTTTAACACGTCAGGTCCTATTTCCGCCCACGCACGACCGGCTTGTTAAACATATATGCCTTAACATGCCCTATCATCCTATGGAGCATATTAAAACGTAAACATTCGTGGCGAGCACTTGTACATTAAAAAAGTAAGTTAAAGTAAGTTTAAAGTAAAGTGAGTTAGTTTTTTAAATTTTTATTAAAGCAATAAGTTTACACCGTAAGTTAATCAATTTTGCAAGATTAGTACAATAGGCTTATAGCTATCTCCTTGTAAAGTTTGGTTACTGTAGCTTATATGGATCGGCTAAAAAACGCTGGGGGGTAAATTGTATACTAGATACGTTTGTAGTTTGCACTCTGCCTTATTTCGCATAATATGTACGTGTTACGCAAATTGTATAATGTGTTTACACTGTTGTTTACAGTCTACTGTAGCCTGTAGTATTGCCCAAGGGCTACAGTATACCTATCTCCGAAATTTTGCTGTTTTTCTCATGTCTGTTTTTAGAAAAAAATTTCCTTCAAAATATCGCTTCTTTGTCAATTTTGTTTTTTAAATGTGGCAGCATTCCAAATGGCATTTTTTTATTCAATCAATTTTCGCTCCTAAATTGTTTGTTTATATGATTGTTTGAAAGTTGATTAAATTTGAACGTAGCAGTTGTGAAAGTATTAATAAATTTTATTCGTTGATTCTGCGCATTTATCATATATAAAAATTCTAAGTAGGTATTTATTGTTTTTAATTTTTATAAATTTAATTGATTATTTTAAATTCTGATTTATTTAAATTGTAATAATAAAGCATTCTGATTTTTTCTAAATTTTTCTTGCAATTATTATATACAGATTCGTTTGACTTTGCAGAACTGTTTTTTTACAATTTTTTACGCGTTCTAAAATTTATTTCAATACGAACAGTATTCAAAATTGTCCATGCTTTGTTTGAAAATACTGCAAATTAATGCTAATTCAAATTAATAAATAATTTAATTAAATTCGATCAAAGCCGAACTAATAAAATGTTTTAAATATGTGCAGATTTATCTTGAACTGTGAAATTTGTTGTTTTTCAAATTTTTTATATCTAAATATTGTTTTTCTCATTGACGATTTCAGTTTTTCGTGTTGTGCTACATATTTCGACTTTTGTCGCATGATTGTTTCTTCTGTGCTTCGTTGTTTGAAAACAATACTATCTTTTTAGAACAGTAAACCGCACATTAGTCATAAATTGCGATTACTCTGTATGATTAGAATTATGTATTTTTATTGTTTATTATTATTTACTTATTTATTGATTTATTTATTTTATAATACTAATTACAGATAAATTAATTAATTAATTCATATATATTATTATTTTATTTGTTTATTTATATATGCATTTATATTTATATTTATTGATTATTTATTTTATTAACTAATTGATAAATTAATTAATTGATTTATTTATATATTTATATATTTATTTATTATATATTTATGTATTTATTTATTTGCTTGAATATACCATCGAACATACTATTGAAATGTACTAATACATAAACTATTGAATTCGTGCATGCGGTGAATTAGGGTGGCCCAAAAGGGTACTAGAATTCGTTTATCACAGTCTACGCTCTGCTAGACTTTAAGAGATGCGGTTTAAACCATTTGGTAGTGAAAATTTGGCTTGCAGTGCCTCAAATTTGGGGCTTTGGTATTTTCAAACTTGACAAATCCTTCGCGTCGTTGTAAAGTTGGCGTTTTCCGAAGCATACAAACGCAAATAAAGTGATAAATGATGGAAGAAACGTTGATGAAAAAATGAAAAAATGATCCAAAAAAACGATTGAATTAAGGAAAAGTGATAAATTTGATGAAAAATTTTAGATTGCGAAATTAGTTTTTTAATTCAAATTAATATTTAACACGATAGAAATTGTCACGAAACATAATTGAACAAATGATACAATTGAAAATTTTGTATCTGAGAGCTATAAGCATCGCGTAAAGCCCATAGGTGGGCAGCACCAAAATTCTGGGGTAGGGGTTGCAAAGGTCACAAAATTGTTCTTAGAAGTGGTAATATGGCAAGATAAAACACCATTTTTTAACGTTTCTCATCGAGCATATCCATTGGCATCAAAAAATTGCGAAAAAAACAAAAAAAATTCAAAGATAGAATTCTGAGGGGGTATTCGGCCTTCTGGGGTGTATACCCCCTACCCAAATCTGCCCTCAACCACCAAGTGTGGTAAAGACGCTTTTATGGCTGCCTTAACAAAAGTAATGAATCGACGTTTCAGGCTAAAATTCACTAAATAAACTCACTCAGTTTAAACCTTTTACCGTCTATCATAACGTACCAGAAGAGTGGCATTTACAAAAGTGTAATATAAGAAAGCAGTAGATTGGCTAACTCGATAAAAATCTTAGGTTTTGTTGCTTTAAATTTCCTCGTTTAAAGAACGTCTATTGTCACGCACTATGTTTAACTTACAATTGGGGGGTAGGTACTAAGCCCAAAAAGGCCGAAAATAGCACAAAATAACGTTTAAAAAGTCCTATTTTTACCGATTTTTCTGAATTTTTGGGGCTGGGGGTTCCGAACCCCCCATTCTCCTAGAGATACGCGCCTCTTAACTTATCTACAGTTATGTCCAATATATTTTGCACTTTTTTGGGCCACCCTACTCAAATTCAGGGGCGGATTTAGGGAGGGGGGGGCGGCCGCCCCTCCCCCATTGGCCCAAAATAGTGCGCAAAATTAAGCATTTTTGAGCGATTTTTAGTGATTTTCGGGTTAAAACGGCTAATTTTTCCGCCCAAGTCAGGGTTCCGCCCTCCCCCTCAGAGGTACCGCCCCCTTAGGAAAATTCTAGATCCGCCACTGCTCAAATTGATATGAAATCAGAAAAAAATGATTGCCAAATTAGTACCTTTGTAAGTACGCGTATAAAAATTAGGTCGGTGATTATTATACTGATAATTTACAATATAGATTAAATGTTTTGAATTTAATATGTAAACAAATGAACGATAATGTGCTCGTATTTTTTCAAAGTTTTGGGATTCTCTTTGCTCAGACATTCCGGTTTGGTCGAAATTGGAGTCTGGGCGAGTGCCTTCGGCGCAGGACGTGGTTCAAATTATCGACAGTCACCTTCGATCGATTAGGGGGCGTAGCAAAGTCTAAAATGCGACTAGTTTACACTTCATATTTTGCATAATAGTAGAAAACCGAAGCAGTTTTGGTAAAAAAAACTACTTACATGTTCGGCTTAGCCACTTTCGAATTGGGAATATTAATTTTGAATCATCTTTGAATGATTTGTTCTTTGGTGTAAACTATTTTTCTGGTTCATATTTTTCTAAGTCTAAAAATAATTTTTTTATTTCGCTGCAAATATGGACTGTGTAAACTACTTTTTTATCCGGTATGTTTTTTAAGTCAATTCGTAATGCAGTGTAAACCATTGTTAGCAATCGCCTCGTACACGATTTCAATTTTCTGTGCGTTGTGGACCATTCCTATAGCAATGGTGACGTCATTACAACAATTCGTAGCACAGTGTACAGTAATTGTTGCTTTACACTTTACTGTAAGTGCTCTTTATTGCATCATGCTTTGCTGTTGATTCATTTGAATAAATTAAAATTCAGTGGGTATTTAATCAGTAATTTGACCTTAGTTCTCTTTTGAAACAGTGTACGACTTGCGTTGCTTTTTCTTCTCCTATTTCTTTCCTCATTGGATAATTCTATGATATATTATTCTGCTTGATTTTTACATTAAATCGTTCTCGGCGATAAGACGCACTTTACATTGCCAAGCACTTTGCGATAGCTACAAATGGTTTAAACAAGCCGTACATGCTTACAGCCTATTTAGTGTATACAGATTTACGTCACTATCCGTCCAACTCGCTTGTTTACACCGTCATTTACTTTACATCGCGTGTTTTATTCGTTTCTCGTCGAATGCCGCGCTGTTTGTTGTATTTTCGCTGATCTTTTTTTTGTGAAAGCTATGTTCTAAAGTGAAGCTTCACGGGGCTTAGCTGGATGTTTAGATCGGCGTTTTATACAGTATACCTTCGTTATACAATTTATTGGCGTAATTTGAATAAAGTTTAAACTTTTCCCCTAAGTTGTTTTATACTTAGTCATAGCACTTTACGTATATGTACCTGGTCGTGAGCATACATATACAGCGTTGGAATTCGGGGGGTTTGGGGGGTCAGGCCCGGAAATTTTTTAAAAAGTGTTATTTTTGGGCTAGATAACTATGGGTACACGTCAAAAACACTTTTTTGACGACTCAGACAATGCTCGTTATTGTTAGGACAGAAAACGACGAAAACATTTCGAAAAAAATCCGAAAAATTGAGTAAATTGAACAATGTATGGTCAACAAAGTGTGTGTGTGTGTGTGTGTGTGGCGCGAAGCGCCGAAAATTTCAGATTTTTGAGCCATAAATGGGCTAAAACTGCTTGAAAAGGTACGTTTTTTACAACTTTTATCAATCTTTACAGAAAAATCGATTCTAGGGGTGGGGCTCGCCGTCATTTTGCGGGTGTCAGTTGCCATTCTGGAGGGGCAACCCAAACCCCCCACCAAGGACACGTCTGGTCGTGAGGCATTTGTAGGCTCATTTTGCCAGTCTTGCCCAAAAATATTAACCGCATAAAAATGATCAACTTTTTTCCTGAAAACTTCCGTCCGTATCTCATTATATTTTGTAACCTCACGTGAACCTGCTGGTGATAAGGCGGGTTTCTATCACAAGTGGGCGTGAGGTAGGTCTGAAACATCGGGAAGGCCCCCAAAATCGATGGACCTTAGAATTGAATTTTTGGTCCTTTTCTCGGCAATTTGGTCCTATCGCCCCCCCCGAATTTCGCTCCTGCCGATGTGTATATGCTTTTAATTTAACCCCGACGTCCTACCTCAGAAAGGTTAACCATACTGAAATTTTCCAACATCCCTGGATTTCGCGATTTGCCGGGAAATTCGTAGCGTTTCTAACTCTTTTTTAACCCCTTTACCATAATTTATTCAACTTTTCTCGAAATCCTTTACGCCGCTACATTATAGAGAGAGACAGCATCGCCAGAAACGTAAAAATGATTATTCTGACGCATATTCGCTCTTCATGAGTTCGGAAGGCACTCCAGAAATTTTTTTCTGGTGAACAGATGAAAAGGCTCAAAAAGCACATTACCTACAAATTTCTTGAAAATCGCGAATTCTCGGGGAGGGTCGTGAAAAGAAAAATTTTCTGGGGTTTAAACCACCCCCAAAGACCTCTCCTAAGATCATGTATATACTGTCAAGCCGATTTCTCGAGGTGTAAATTCTCAAAGGCTGTGTGTGTGTGTGTAAGGAACTGTTAGTGTAAGAGCGAGAATAGCCAGGATGAGTTTCCCACCCAAAGTCGGCCGTTCCCTCATCCTTCCAAAAGTTGAGATTTTTTGACGGGATTTCGCAACCTTAAGTCATTTTAGGTATTTTCAGCCATTTTTGACGAAAAGCAATAAGTCAGCTTATCTTCTCTCCAAGAAAATGGCTATTTATATTGGACCTGAAATTGGACTGAGGTTTAATCAGACACCTGCTGATCTGATTTTAGATCTGCTTTAAAATTAACTTCTGATTCTTCTCGGCACCATCGATTTGCAATGCAATTTTTGTCACACTTTCAAGTGAATGGTTATTAAGGAATGTTCAGTTTTGCCAGAACGATTTAAAATCGTTAAATTTGTTTTAAATACTGCCTTAGAGTCTTCTATCTGTAGAAGTTGAGTAGGTAGTTGATTATATCCGTTCGGACAGCTACTTTTTGCTGAAAACGGCAGCTGTCAAGGGCCGACTTATTTTTCGATAAAAATATTTATTGTCAAGGAAATGATATCATGAAGCTACCGGGAAACTATGTTTTAAAACTTGAGAGCCGTAAATTTTTTACGAAATATAAAGAAACTTTTTTGTTGTCTTCTCGAATGGCGATAAAAATGCCAAATTTTCGAAATAAGCTTTTACTACTATGAATCTGATGACGCAGAGCAAAATTGATAAAAAAATAGACATTGAGCATAAGCCAAATAAAAAACAGAAATATTGAGTAACTAAACAAAAATATAGAGGCGTACCTGATGTGACTAAAAAAAATTAAGAAAACCTTGTATCATTCCACCAGCTGCATAATATAAAAGAAATGGAAAATAGGAATAAATTCCGTCATTTGGCTCTGGTTCTTTGGACAATCATTCGTAGAACATCATTTATTCGTTTTACAATGATAATAAATCGATTACTAATTGTATTTGAAAATCAATAAAAAAATTTAAGTATTTTGCTTCTTTCTACATTTTGCCTGAATGCACCTGATGAGAGAATGGCTATAGTCTGTTTTATTTAACTTTGCGGCTTTCTTCTGAATTTTTCCACAAGAATCAGGCTACAAAAGCGGTTTAAACTTTTAATGCAGTAATGCGGCTTAACACAAGCGTACATCTCCATATGACTCGACATACTGTAGAGTATTATATTTATTGTACTAGTTTAAAACACTTTTGTAGTCGCTTCAAACTTTTTCAAAAACCTCAAAGTTTAATGAAACAGATTATAGAAACTTCGTCTAAATAGGCAAATTTATGTTCTTAGCGCTTTTCTTACCTACTTGCATATCATACATGCAAGAGTGACATACAGCACGTAGGGGGTTTAGGGAGTATTACTACCCTGAAGGGTCAGCCGGACAGGTACTGTCCGGAGATTTTGAGTTGACGGAACGTTTTTTGCTTAATTTTCTAGGTCAAAAGCAGTGAAAACGTCAAAATTTTCCCGGCGCTCCGCGTCTGCCTCATTTCCCCGAAGCCGGAAATTTTTTGTTCCCGCTAGCCGTTTTTTTGGCGTTTTCGCCCCGCCCCTAAAAATGTCCGGGGACCCTTCCCCCAATATTTCGGGTCGTTACACGCAAGATGCATATAGTATATATTTTGTTTATTTAGTGTGATTCGTTATATCTCCCAACTCCGGAATTTTATTCCGTAAAGCGGTTTGAGCTCCAAAGCTGGACTGGTTTTGAAAAACTGACTAAAAATTGGCTGAGGCAAAATCTATTTTTAATTGTCTGCAGGTGCAGCGGAATGTAACATCTTTAGGCACCATGGTACCTCTGAGAGCCCGTAAATCGTTCAGCCGTCTTGAAGGTGAGGGGATATCACCATACATGCACAGCATGGGAATTCTGGGGGGTGAAAACCTAAAGTGCCTTTTTTGGGCCTAAAAATGGCCGGTACGCGTTGAAAAACATCGTTTTTGGCGTTTTTGACGATACTCTATCCTTCTAGAGCATAAAATCATGAGAAAAATTTCGAAAAAAGCCGAAGAAATTGACCAATATATCGCTTAAAACATGAATATATGGCGCGAAGCGCCGAAAATTTGACGATTTTGAGCAAATAGATAGCCAAAAACCCTTAAAAAGACACTTTTTCTACCAATTTCTGGTAAGTTTAGGAAACTTGAAAAATCGCCTATTTAAGGGGGGTGGAAAAATCTTTTGCGGGTGGTAAAAATGATTCTGCGGGGGTGAAACTCCCCAAACCCACCCCCAAGATCATGATATGGATATCACCCAAAACACCCCAAACCAAGACGCGAAACACTCGAAGATTAAATTTAAAATTTTTTATGGGTTTTCACGAAATGTTTGAGGCCAATGGAAATAAACGTCGAAAAAATGTTGTTTTTTCGTCCTAAGACTAATTTTTTAACCATTTTTTGAGTTTGGGTCATGCCCAAACAGAAGAGTATACAGGCTAATCTAAATAGGATTTTCCCCCTTTTTCCTTTCCTTTAGTCCTTCTTCCCCTTATTATTTTGGGTACTTGTTTTCTTTTCGTTTTTCCACTTTTTCCATTTTCTTTTCTTTTTCGATCCTATCTTGCCCTTTCACCCAGGTGCTTATCCTTCTTTTTGGACAGATTTTTGCAGGCGGGATTTACTGCTTTACATGGATTTCGGAAGTATTTTGCCATCATCGCCATGACGCGGTTTTTCTTGGTCGTTCACTCACACTTTTAGATTTTTTTGTACTAAAACTAGTAGAAATATTTGCCCGATCAATTATGAACGATGGTGCTACTGTGTCTATTGCACTCATATTAATCTCCGCATTCTCAGTGCACGATCTCATCAGGAACGCTATGTTATTGAAGTCTAAGCTGCACAAACACGAACCGATAATTCTTGATCTTAAGACTGATCGAAGTTCCGATGATTTTATTGTAACTGGAGCGAAATCAACGGAATTGAACGATGAGACCAGTTTAGCTGGACTGGAGAAGTCCGTCGATTCGGCCGGCTATGTGGTCAAATTTAAGAACCGTTTCGTTGGCCCGCATATTAAAATTCTTTACTGGTGCGTGTGCATTAGATCGATTCGATGCATGCGTTTATACATGTTCAGCATGATCGGGGATGGAGGGTTGGGGGAGGGTTTTTTACACCCTCACCTAACCCAGATATTTTTTCACTTCCCCAGAATTCGCGATTTTTCAGAATGTTTCCGAATAATTTCGTGGATAAATCAATATAAAAGGTTTTTTTTAGTTCTTTTGAGCTACCTGTCTCTTTGCTCAAAAGTGTTGAATTTTCGGCGCTTCGCGCTGAGCTGAAAAGATCGTTTTTGACCGTTTCGATTTCGTTTACTTTTTAGTGATTTTTTGATTTTGCTTCAAAAGTATAAAAAATGGTAAGTTTTTGATGCTTTTTTTCATCTGTATTATGGCCAAAGCATTTTAGAAAACTTTTCATCAGGTTAACCTCCTAAATTACTTCCTTATTGATCTCCAATCGACTTCCTGCGTGATTTTCAAAAATTCCTTATAAATTAGAATTAGGATCAAGCTAGTGTTAAAATGTGGATTAAAGATAAAAATAATTAAATAATATCCATGGACCCAAGTATTTCATAGATTTTTTACGTCTCAAAAATGATTTAAATCCTCTCACCTTCTTGTTTAAGCTGAAAAATTTGTAGAAGCAACTAATAAGCATTTTGCCTATACACTTCAAAGGTACATAGCCAGGTGTACTTGAATTTTTGAAGCTCCAATAGTCATCTTGTGTTTCTTGTAACCGATTTTACACCGATTCAACGTGTTTGAGTGCATACATGCAAACCTGGGAAGAGGAGCGAGAGGGGGTATTATCTGCCGCTGCAAGAGTCAGAAAGCTAGGCACTTTCAAGTGATTTCGGCCAAAAAATAAAGTAATTTTAGGCATTTTCGGCCTGAAATGTCTGAAAGCCCAATTAAATATTCTGAAAAATCCCGAATTTCCCCGACCACATATTCTAGATTTCACCTCTCACCCTTTTCAGACCACTCTGACCTTGTGTTCCTTTGTAATTTTTTCGCTTTATTCATAATAAAACTTTAGAAAACCTTAAAAACTTTTCAAGTACCGAAAAGTTTTCTATTTGACATTTTCAGAAAATATTTCATGACCAAAGTTCACACCAGAACTTGAATAAAATTATTGGAGACTATAGGGGTCTTAATTAGAGCTGTGGCTCGGAGCCTGGTCCCGGCCGGGCCAAAACTGGCCCAGGCAGCGGGGCCTATATAGGCGGAACTAGGGGAATTTCTTAAGGGGCGGTACCCCGATGTTTTCCAAACAACGGTCAGAAACGAGTCCGAAAGTTGGCCCCTAACATGCGAAATAGCGGTTTTTCGGCATTTTACATTGTCTACTCTATTTAAAAATCATATCGTGACGCAACATTTTTTCAGAAAATTTTCAAATTTTAAAGAATCTCGAGCGAAAAAATCATTAAATTTCTTTGACCTTAGCGAAGATCCATCGCGGAGGGCCGGAAAATTCAAGGAAATTAGACGAAATGATGTTTAGAAGTTCAATCTACCGTTGATTTCGCCAAGAAAGTAAGCGCAAAAGCGCTGGAATACTTTTGAAAAAAATATTTATCCCTGACGGCGAAAAATCATTGCAAATCAAATATCCATCCTTTATCTCGTTGGGCCAATAGGGGATCGGATCCCCTCCTTAAATCCGCTCTTGCCGGGGCCTGAAAATTTTAAAATATTGTTGCTAGATGTAAATTTTTGCATTGATTGATTGCGAAAATGATTGAGACTGATGTATTTCCATCAGTCACACTTTTAGTTAGTTATAGATGTCTACCAATTCAAGCATTTTATTCTTCTAAGACAGGAAAAACAGGATATAGGTATATATAGTTATAAACATATAATTATATTCATTTTTTATCAAAGAGGCCAACCAAAAAAACAAAAGCAATTAACAACCAACAGCCAACCAAAAATTTGTTATAAATATATAATTATAAGTATAATGAATAAATTATAATATATAATTATAGTTATAATTATATTTTAAAACAAGCAAACAAGCCTGCACCTGTGTATCAACAATCATTGTTGAATGATGTCGAGTTATGAATTTCAGTGCATAGCTACACTTGTTCAACATTTACGGTCGGGGGTCAGTCTGGTCAGGGCTTCTTCGAGTGTTTCACTGCTAAAACGATTTTAAAATGCTGCTAGAGAGGTTAAGAAAGTGTACCAACTAAATTAGTTTCCACATCCCGGTCGATTTCAATCATTTTTACGGAAAAACCTTTGGCTCTTGTCCGTTTTTTGACCTGATTCTCACCATATATTCACCGCAGGGAATTCCCTCTCCCCAACTCTCAAGCATTTTTCTGCCATGCTGCAGCTCTAGCATTGAAATGCGGTAGTAATTCATTTTTTATATCGCTGCATAAAATCGTAGTTGAAAATTAAATTGTTTTCGTGCAAAGAGCTAATCATCATCATTTGTATCAACTTGCTAATCATTCACCGTGAGACGGACTAAATTCTTTAACTGAATGTGCTCTTAATTCGAGTAAAGTGTTGCGATCTTAGCAACTATAATTATTTTTATCTGTTATATTATCATTATTACTCGTATTATTAATATCTTTATTATTTTATTACTATTTTTTCATCTCCTAATGTTACTGATATACGCTTCAAGATAAGAGGTTGGCCCATGTATTACGTGAAAAATGCCATTATGGGACGTCATATGACCACGTTATATATGCGTAGGCCCAGGCCAAGTCTCCGGCCTTCGGTGAAAAAGGCGCCCCTGGTACAGCTCTAGGCCTTAATAATATTGTACATTGACAGCTGTTTTTTTAGCACTTTCTTTTTTCCTCTCTAAGTTTCCACCTTCTAGGCTACTAATCGTTCGTTTATGCTGTTTCATACTTTGCTCAGTTCTGCTTTTACATTCCCACTTGTTGACCAAGTAGTGTAAAGTGACACTGTTCAGCTTTTCGTGCGGTTGCGAAGTCAAGCCTTCGACGAATATGCCAAATTAATAAACGCCACAACATCCGTCGATTAGGGTGGAGGGCAGAGTTACCCTCCTCCCCAACACAAAGCTTCCGTAGCCCAACTTATCATTTTCGTCAAATTAACCGTAATGGCCGCGGCGGTTTTAGGGTTTAATCCATTCCAGCGGCTTCGTTTTGCGACTCCCGGTCTTTGGACCTGGATCGTTGAGAATAAGGTAGTTGGCCGTAGTTTATGTGAGAATGGCTCGGGCGCAGACTGGTGGCAGCTCCAAACTTGGTGGGGGGGGCGATCGGCTATTTTTAGGGGGAGGGCGGGTGAATGACCTTCATACCCTTAACCGGAAATGATAAGCAAGCACCTAAACATTGTTCTAGAAAATGCATTTTTCGGTCAAAAAGATTGGGGGACTCGACTTTTTTGACTTTTTTAATGGATAGGGAAAAGGGCCATATTTGGGTGGGAGGATCTCCAACCTCTGTTATACGGTTACCTAGGTATTAGTGAAACAGAGAAGTTGAAGACGCCCTCACCCGAGTGCCTTTGCTATCCCCGAGGTTTAGATTCTAACGCTTTTCTAGTTTTAGGGGCGAAAACTTGCTTTTCGAGGCCATTTAAACGTGCTTTTTCTTGCCATTTTGACACAAGAAGGCCATTAACTTCTTCTGGTCAATGGCCGATTGACTGCCTCAACCCAGCTTTTAGCCATTCTGTCTTTAGGATCGCATGTTTTCCCTGCCCAGAGGCCATCTCTTGCCCCGACCTATCCACTCGGCACTTCATTTTTCTCGGCATTATACCTCCTCGTAGACTTACGCTTTCGTATGATTTTTGGCCAAAAAATTGGTTATTTATTCTCTCTTGCGTCCAAAAATGTTTGACTTTTTTCGCCAAAAATTTTAAGCTGATCCGCGCATGGTGTCGGCAGAGAATAATAGGCTTGAAATTTTCTGTTATATTGTGCGTATGACCCTGAGATGTGGCGTGAACATCTGAGACACATGTTACAGGGCATGGGGGATCGCGCTACCCAAAGTTTGTTGAACCCATCCCCGCAAACCCAGAAAATTCTTGACCCTTCGCCCCGCCCCAATTTTAAGAAAAATCGAATTTTTCGGCCGTTTATAGATGTTTTTTGGTCGTTTTTGCCAAAAAAATTGGAGCCATTCACCCCCCTCCCCCCTCCTGAAAAATCCCGGAGTCTCACCACCACCCGGTTTTTCGAGCCGTTATACGTATGCGTTGGAGGATCGCAGAAAGTGGTACTGTAGCCCTCGGCTTTTCCGGATTTCTTTGTAGAAACTTTCCCTATCTTTCCTCTGATCTTAAGTGCAGTTGGAGCAATATGGAGCCCAATCTCGATTCAGCCGTCCCTATCGCCGAAAATTGAGGTCTTGACCAAACGTGCACAGCATCGGAATTCTGGGCAAGGGCCAATTAAGTGGGGGCGGAGTATTAATTTGGGCGTAATGGAGATAGATACTTATTTTTTCATTATTTTAACCATTTCCGGCGCTTCGCGCCGGAGCTTGTACTCATTAACGATATTCACTAACATCCTTGACGCTCTGAAAATCGTATTTTTTATATTTTTTATATTATTTTTATTTCAAAAATGAATTTTTCACTCGGAAAAAACATTTTGTGGTTCTTACGAGGATTTCTCGAAAATTTTCTTAACGCGTTGTGTTAATTTTTTGTATTTTACAAGTTTTTTAAAAGGAGACTTTCGCAAATGTTGTGAATTTTCAATTTTCTTAGCATCAGAAATAATTCTGCTAATGAAAAAGGCAATAAAAACCGCTGCTTTAAGCATAATGGACGATTTTTCCGGACAATTTTTGACTTTACTGGGAATATTAGGGGTTGGGGTTACCGCTTCCGTCCGAAAATCCTGGATCAGCTGCAGATCGTCGAGGGTTGAGGGTGAATACCATACATGATCATGGGGGTTCACCTCCCCAAAAAATTTCTACCGCCGCAAAAATGTTTTCACCTACACCCCCAGAATTGGCGATTTTTTTAAAGTTCCAAAAATTTTCGAAAAATTTGTAGAAAGATGCTTTTAAGCGTTTTTAGATATCGTTTCGCCCGAAAGTGCCAAATTTTCTGCGCTTCGCGCCATTATGCTCATGCTTTGACGATATTATGTTCACTTTGTTCCGACTTTCTCGATTTTTTTTCGAAATTTTAAACGCTGAAAAACTATGCTTTTGACGCGTACCTACCTTTTTGGGTATTGGTGTAGTATGTCTCCACCTTTCCAAAAATGCATCCACCTAGGTGTAGCATGTCTCCACCTCACCTAAAATAATTTTTTTATGGATAGGAAGACATCCAGCTTCCTTGGTGTGTCCCCATCTCGATAAAACTTTTTTTTGTTGTTTTTTTGTGTTTTTGTTGTTTTTTTTCTGTTTTTTTTGTTTTTCGTTTTTATCACTGAAAAAAAATTATATCGTTAATTATTGCGAGATAAGTTCAAGAAAAAAGAACTAGATAATGGGAAATTGTCTTGCTATTTCTATTCCATAGTTCCGGCGAGCTGGGGGTGCAGGATTTCCTTTCAAACTTACATTGAGCAACAGCTTAATAGGTACTCATATTACTTTTTTGTGTTCGGTTTCACAGTTTTATGAAACATAACTGTATGGTTTTAAGTTTTGTAAATTAGGTACCACTTATGCGAACTGTGGTTAAACCCGTGCAGGTATGTTTTACAAAACAGTTATGTAAGAAGCAATATCCATAAAAAAATAATTTTGGGTGAAGTGGAGACATGCTACACCCAAGTGGATGCATTTTTGGAAAGGTGGAGACATACTACACCAATACCCTTTTTGTACTAAAAAAGGCACTTTTAATTTCACCCCCCCAATAATTCCCATGCTGTGCATGTATGGTGAATATGCGTCAAAAACATCGTTTTTCGGCGTTTCTGACGATGCTCCATTGTTCTATAGCATAGAACAGATGATTTCGAAAAATTATCGGGAAATTCGATTAAATTAAACGAGATATGGTTACGAAAATGAGTATATGGCGCGATACGCCGAAAATTTGTCGTTTTAAGCAAACCGATAGCGATAAATGCTTAAGACTAGTGATCGACCGGAGATCCGGCCTCCGGCAAATCCGGCCATTTTTTCCACTCCGGTGCTCCGGCCGGAGGACATCCAAAAATCGGCCGGAGGCCCGGAGAATTTTTTTTTGTTTTTTGCATAGTGACCGAACGTACTAATTGCTGACATGCTTATTAAATTTATTCCGAGCACAATATAATAGCGGAAAAAGGAAATAACACCAAATAAAATGTCTATCACCACTACAATCGTAAAATATTTATTTTTAGGAAAATAACGAAAATAATGAAACAAAAATTGTGAAAATCGCTGCAGTAAATTCTTGTTAACACTGGAAGTCATAGGGTAGCATAAGATGCAGTCTGGCCTGCACTGCACATCACACATGCACATAGGGGGTGAGGGGTATTACCCCCTGAGGAGTCAGCTATACCGGTACTGTCCGGCGATTTTGAGCAAACAGGTCTTGTTCTGCATCATTTTGACATCAAAATCAGTAGAAATGTCAAAATTTTCCGGCGCTTCGCGCCAGATTAGTACTTTTAAGTACTTTTTACTCAAAAAGCGCCCAAAATTGCTAAATTTTTGCATTTTTTAGTGTTAAAAGTGATATAATGCAGTCAAAATGGACTAAAAATGCTTTTAAAATGTGTTATTGACACGAAAAAACGTTTTATAGGCTATTTCGACCATTTTGATCATTAAAACAGCAAAAAATCGTGAACGTTAAATTCACTGTTTAAATTTTTGGCATTTCACCCCCCCCTGCCGACTCTGACCTTGTGCACCTATGCTGCACATGCTATACTGATTTTCCAGATAATGTTGCTGTCCATTCTGTACGTCATATTCGCGGTTCACTGAACATAATATAGTATGTAACGTACCTATGTATATACGGTCACACACAATCATGCTTTAACATCATATATTGCCTATTGACGCTTTATTTAGGGCAGGCTAAGGAGACGACAGCTTTTTTCTTAATAAAAGCATTGAATAAAATTTTGTTGAATGTAGTACATTTTACCAGTTGCGGATCTAGAATTTTCCCAAGGGGGCGGTATCCCTACTTTTCCAAAACAGCCAAAAATAGGTCCAAAAATTTGCCCTCAAAGCGCGACATAGCGTTTTTTCAGTGTTTTACATTGTATACTTTCACATAAAATCACTTTTGACGCAATACTTTTTCTAAAAATTTCAAAATTTTAGACAATCTTGTGTGAAAAAAATCATTAAATTTCTTTGACTCCAACAAAAATCTGACGTGAAGCGCCGGAAAATTTGTGAAATTAAAGCGGATAGATGTTAAGAAACATGATTTATTGCTTGATGCGAATTTTAGACCTCTTTTGAGCAGTTTTTATCTTCCCAAAAATCTTTGTACATGTACAAAGACGGCCCCAAAAAGTCTTTGTACATCGGGAAAAATCTTCGCTGAACATAAAAAACCGTGCTTCTAGGTCGCCAAAAAAGTAAATAAATGTCACTAATAGGTATCATCCGGCGCGTAACGCCGGAAAAATCTGAGAAATTATGGTCACTGACGGCCACAAATCATTGCAAATTGCATATCCATTCCTCAGGATTTTCCTAGGGGGGCGGTATCCCAACTTTTCCTAAAACAGTCAAAAATAAGTACAAAAATTTGCCCTTAACGCGCGAAATAGCGTTTTTTGGTGTTCTGCATTGTGTACTTTTACATAAAATCACTTTGAATGCAATATTTTTTCTTAAAATTTTGAAATTTTCGACAATTTTGTGCGAGATAATCATTAACTTTCTTTGACTTTATAAAAATCTGGCGCGAACCGCCGGAAAACTTGTGAAATCAAGGCGGGTAGACGTCTAGAAGCAGTCAGTGTTTTTTGTACGAGGTCCGTTTGTACATGTACAAAGATCGTCCCCAAAAGTCTTTGTACATTTTGCACACTCAAATTTTTAGGTACTATTATATGGTACAGTAGCGATTTTAGTGTGGTAAAAACAGAGTTGTTCGAATTTTGGTAGTGTGATCTAGGTAATTTCTGGGACTCTTAGGGCAAAAATCACTAAGAATCGTAAAAAGCGCGCGAAGCGCCGAAAAAGTTGACATTTTTTCTTTTGAAATGCAATTTCTGCCATTATAAAGATATATAGAACCAGGCACGTAGCTGGCCCTCCTATTTTGGGGGACAAACACCAATTTTGGGGGGGTCTAAACCAAAAATAGCACAAAATAACGTGTAAAAAGTCCTATTTTTCCAAATTTTTCTGAATTTTTGGGGGTCCGGACCCCCCATTCCCCCCCACTGCTACGTGCCTGTATAGAACACACAATCACTCATTTCGGCGCGAATCCGCCGAAAATGTTTTTCGAATTACAGACCTTTTTTGCAATTTCTGTCTTCCCAAAAATCTTTGTACATGTACAAAGACGGTCCCAAAAATCTTTGTACATGCGGAAAAATTTTTGCCGTATACGGAAAAAATCGTGTCTAGAAGCATGATTTACTGCTAGATTTGCTTGTATTTATAACATTTGATGCGAAACATCGAAATTTTCAATCGAAAATAGAAGAAAACTATGCAAAAATAGCTGTTATTGCTGTAAAAATTGTTTTGAAACCTACATGAACAGATAATGGCTTCCAGGTCGCCAAGAAAGTAAATAAATCTCATTAATAGGTACCTATCATCCGACGCATAGCGCCAGAAAAATTTTAAGAAATTATGGTCGCTGACGGCCAAAAATCATCGCAAATTGCATATCCATTCTTTATCTCGCCAAATATTTTTGGCCAAGCTGGGGAGCGGCCACTCCCCGCCCCCTCTTAAATCCGCCCTGCATTCTTTATCTCGCCAAATATTTTTGGTCAATGGGGGCGGTCGCCCCCCCCGCCGAACCCCTTAAATCCGCCCCTGTATTTCAAATAACTAAAAACTGATATGCAGTTAAGATGCATGTGCACTATGGTCTAGGTCTTGGTCACAAAGATGTCCAATCTACCCGCACGTGTAAAATTATATTTCTCCGCCTCCGGCCTCCGGCTCCGGCCGGAGCAACATGGTTCAATCCGGCTCCGGCCGGATCTCCGGCTCCGGCCATTTTGGCCGCTCCGGTCGATCACTACTTAAGACAGCATATTTCCGATGAATTTTTTTAAAATTTTTAGGAAAATCGTCAATTCAGGAGAGGGACAAAAATTCTAGAGATTGGGTAAAAATTTTCTGGGCGTGAAATTACGAAGATTGTTATTCCGGCTTTTAACTTGTGGCAAAATCTTCTGATGCCTTGTTCAGCTTTTTTTTAAGTAGCAGGAACCAAAGATATCGTGGTGTGCAAATGTATAGAGCCACCTACACATGGGCGTGGGGGTATTCACTTTCATCCCAGAAACCAGAATACTCTTCCTCCAGAAACCAATTTTTTAAATTTTTGTTTTTTCTCGCGATTTTTTTATGCCAATTGATAGTGCTTGATGAGAAACGTTGAAAAATGATGGATTTTCTCGCCAATTTCACCATTTTTAAGGGTATTTTTTTGACCTTTGAAAAATCTTGCGCACCCCTCCCAAAATGTTGGTGCTGCCCACCTATAGAGCCACCTTGCATAAACGAAACGGGAAACTACACGTACTTCACAAAGCTTGTATTGTTATTTGAGGGCAGCATGCTAGCTTATGACAAGTCTCTAAATCAGTTTTAGAGACGTGAATCTGAATTTGCAAGCTTTTTAGGCTCAGTAGAATATTCATCCTGATATTAGGGTTTAGAAAACGTTCACTCTGAAGCAGGGCGATTTAAGGGGGCGGGTTGCGGCCGCCCCCCCCAATTGGCCCAAAATAGTGCGCAAAATTAAGGATTTTTGAGCGATTTTTAGCGATTTTTGGGTGGTTCCGCCCCCCTTAGGGGTACCTCCCCTCTTAGGAAAATCCTGGATCCGCCACTGCTCTGATGTTTACATATTACGTAGGTGATTCCAACTTATCGCAAAAATTCAGAAATGGCATCTGAGGTAAGAGGGTCAGAATTAGTCCAAATTTTAATACTTTAAAGAAAATTGATCGTAAAAGTTAAAGATTTCTGATTTAATAGATAGAAACATGATTTTCTCCTGCTTATTTGGCATCTAGTATGTGAGATTGGAATTTGGTCAGAATTTGACAAAAATTCAACGTTTTACAAAAAAGAATATTTGTAAAAGCAACAATTTTATTCAGCGAATGGAAAAATAATTTACATAACTCTGTGAGGTCTGACAAAAGTTTGAAAAAATTAATTATCACATTATTTACGTGTTATTAATTATCGATTATTAATTAATATTACTTTATTTTAAAATTAATTATTACATTATTTTATTATCCATTGTTAAGCGGGCTGACAGAAGATATGAATATTTATCATCCTTATGTTCCTCTAAAGCGAGTAGCTGCTGTAATAGCGAAAATTTTATGGTCATTTTCACGGGTCTAAAGGCCTTAATTGCCGCAAGTTTTACTTTGTCTAATGGACTTATCAATTATGTTTTACGATTTATTTTGTTTGCGTTTTGGAGTATTTTTGATTGTTTTACTTTTTTATTTTCAATGCGTACTGATTTATGTGATTAGGCGACGCTCTGTCGAACTATTCATTTTATTTATTTACTGAGAAAGATTCTCCGTTTTTTTTAAATTTTTTCGAAGAATTGATGGAGTGTCAAAAATTTTTTAGAAAAAAGTCAAATCTGCCGAAATTTAGAACAATAAAGGCAAAAATTTGGATAACTGCCTATTTTCCAATTTTTAACTAATTCTGCGTTTTTGTTTTCTTGTCTTTCATTTTTAATGTTTTTTAAACATCTTTCCGTTTTTAGTTTATTGCGTGTTATTCGTTTTTCTTCTACTCTTTTATCGTGTGCTGTTTTTTGCAGCTTTACGCTTGTGTGATGTTATTTTTTATGGGTAACGCTGTTGAATCTTACTTGACGTCAACAGGAGCATTTGAAATCTCGTATAATGGTACGTTCAGGTAGCTAGTTTCAGGCACGTAGCTGGCCGTTCTATTTCGGGGGGACCAACACCAATTTTGGGGGAACCCACACTAATTTTGGGGGAACCAAGCCAAAAAAGGCCAAAAATAACACAAAATAACGTTTTAAAAGTCATATTTTTCCGATTTTTACGAATAGGGGGTGGTCCGGACCCCACCCCATTTCCCCCAGTGCTACGTGCCTGGCTAGTTTAAACCAGCCTTACGCAATACAAGCGGAAAGATTTTGTTTGGACCTCGTAAAACAATTTATGTAAGACGCATTCCTTTCTTATTTTTTTGGTTTTCATTTTTGGAAATTTCTTTAATTAGTGCTTTTTAGATTTTTAAAGAAATAAAAGTTTTTTTTGACTGATTTTAGAGCTACACCTGCGCCTTATGTCCTTGCTATTTACACCTTATTTGTTTCGAACTCAGACTTGTTTACACTTTGTAATTTATTAATTTCGTTTCGGTCGGTCGCTACATCGTTCAATAGCGAATTTTACTTAAAATGGCCATCTTGAAATATGCTCCTTTATAGTCAACTTTACACTGCGCGAAAATTATTAAAAAGTTATAAACAATGAAAGCTTCACACTAATCAAAAAATCGTACGCTTTGTATAGTGTAAAGTGGGCTTTAAAGTATAATTGAGCTTGTATGGAAGTTGAAGTAGTACTTATGGCTTTTTATCTTAGGGCTTGTTTTTAAGAAATCTAAAGATTTTTCAATTTTAATAAAATTAGAAAAAAAATCGTTGATTTTATTATATATTGTCGTATTTAACCAATTTCTTCAACCCGTATGCTTGCTAAAATTATAAAACGGCTAAACACCGAAAAATCTAGCAACATTCATTCTTAGACGCCAAAAATCGGTAAAGTAATATGAATTTAATTAAAATGTAGAAAAAGACAAAATTTCTAAAGAGAAATTTCGATAAATGATCAATATTAAAATACAAAACGATGTACATAGGAACTCATGTTTTAATATGTGTGAAAGATAAAATATGATCGATTGAAAATCATTAAAAAGTAATTAATGAAATATTTTCAAAAATCAATTAATAATTAATAAATTATGAATTATGAATTACTTAATAGATGAATGAAGGAATTAATTAATATATGCATATGTATATAATTAATTTGATAATTATTTCATATACATACATAGGTAAGTAGTGTACAAATGTATAAAAAATATAATATTTCAAAATTTAAAAATTGGTAATAAGGTAATGTGAAAGTAAATAAGATGAATTGCGGAATTCAATTAATATAAGAATTTGATTTTAAATATAAAAAATGTAAGAAAAAATAAAAAATGTCGGCTCAATTAATAACATAATGAGCAGTATTGATGAAAACAATAAAATTTAATACTAAAATGGTAAGTTGTCTAGAGGAAATAAAAAATCAGAGTAGCGAAATTTGCTTGGCAAAAAATGAAAAATAGCGGAATCAGTGGCGGATCCAGTATTTTTTAAGAAGGGGGGGGGGGCGGTACCCTAAGGGGTCGGAGAACCCTGACTTGGGCGGGAAAATTAGCCATTATAACCGGAAAATCGCTAAAAATCGCTCAAAAATCCTTAATTTTGTGCATTATTTAGGGCCAATGGGAAGGCGGCCCCCCCAAAAAAATCCGCCCCTGAGGCGGAACAGAGGTTCATTTTTTTATTTTTTCAGAAATTTATCTTCTCAATTATATGATTGTTTATTTGTTTTGACAATTATTTCATCTATTTTTATTTTTTTTCCAATTTCATCAATTTTTATTTTACTAGCGAATAAAATTCTGATTCTATTCTTAGATGTGCAATGATGTAAAATCCGGTCATGCACCGAAAAATGCCAAAAAATTTGCTTCAGATCCTGCAAGCTCGAATTTTTTTCAAAAAAAAAAAGTTTATGCAAAAACTTTCGTGTCTAGGCCATTTTTAGGTACTTGTTTTAATATTTTGATCAGAAAAGAAACCAAAACGCTCACAATGCTTAGATTGGTTTGAATTTTAAAAAAATGTAAAAATCGCTAATTTAGCCGAATAGTAGAAAGTATGCCGACAAATCTGAGAAACCGCCTGCATCGTACACGAGAGGTGCCTAAATTGTGGGAAGCGTATTTAAAAGTCAAAAAGTGGCGAAAAAATCATGATTTGTCACAGAAACGCGAAAGAAAACGGATATAATCAAAAATTCAAGCTTGGACCTTCTCCTCACTTATAGACCCGATGGTTCTCGGACCCCCCATCACCTTGAAATTCCGGTGGACCCATCAAAATCGATTAATTTTTGAGCTTTTCTCGCGATTTCGCTTTATTGAACCCCGAAATTTGGTTCCTAACCTCTACGTGAGCAGCAAAAAAATTCTGGGGGGGGGGGTGCAAGATTTTTAAAAGGTCAAAAAATGGCGTGAAAAATGGTGGTATGGCGATAAAAACACCATTTTTCGACGTTTCTCATCAAGCACTATCCAATGGCATCAAAAAATTGCGAAAAAAACGAAAAAAATTTTCAAAAATTGAATTCTGGGGGGTATTTCGATTTCTGGGGGGGTATTTTGGTTTCTGGGGGTGCATACCCCCCCAAACCCCGCCCACGCGTGTAGGTGATATGGCGTAATAAACACCATTTTTCGACCTTTCTCATCAAGCACTATCCATTGGCATCAAAAAATTACGAAAAAACGGAAAAATTTTCAAAAATTGAATTCTGGGTGGGGGTTATTTTGCTTTCTGAATGGGGGGGTGTTTTGGCTTTTCGGGGGGGGGGTGCATACCCCCAAACCCCCCACGCCCAGGTGTGTTCGTAACCATCTATGCCCCCCTGCAACACGATCACATGTCCAGTTTTTCGATGATAGTATGTCAAATCTCTGGATCTTTGGTTTATAATACCGGATATGCTGAATCCTTTTGAGCGAAAAACTGAAATGATTAGAAAATCTAAGACAAATTAGAGAAATATTGAATTTGAAATCAAAGCGAAATATAATTCAAAGCTATTCGAGTTGGTACTGAAGCGTTTTAAAATCGACGAGTTCTTTGTCGAAAATTTTCTGTGAGAGTTTCCGTCAACTAAACAATTGAATAATTATTGAAAATCTATAAAAAAATTAACGTCTTACATATTCAAGCATTTTTTATTAAAAAATATGGAGGCTTGAAGAATGAGGAAAAAATTGAAAAATGGTTTAGCGTTGAAAAAATATGATGACCTACAAAACACTGAAACGAAATTGTATGAATTTAAAATAATCTGGAATTTTGAAAAGGAAAAATTAAAAAAAACGAATGTCGCATTTTGCCATCGTCCAGATTTGCCTATCTGGTCGAAACTAGAAAACGACCGATTGCCAGCCCCTCCAGAATTGATTCAAATAATCGAAAGTCATAATCGATTATCCGGTTCGTCGCATTCGGTGTTTAAACCATGGAAATCGATGTGATATTCGCGTGTTTTATTTTCGTTACGGCTAGGATTGATGCTTTTACTGTTCTCTAGTCTGAGATGTCTCCGAAAAACCGGACCAAATGTAAAGTGGAGTGAGAAAATGCAAAAGCTAAAACTTTTGTTTACAATAGGTCTGAAATATAGCTTACACCAGGCGTTAGAGCCTTGATCCGTTGATTTTTTATTTACAACCACACTTATTATAGCCTGTTTTATTGTAAAAGTCCCTACATTTGAATCGAGTGTAAAGTAAATAATAGGCGGCGTAAATTATTTTTAACGAATCTGGTTTATAGTAACTTTTAGATCTGGTACGTACCCGTCTTCAGCACTGTAATTCGTCGAGTTCGGTTTTACTACCACGCTCACTACAGCGTACTTCAATGTAAAGTACATTTTACTCCAGTTGTAAACTAACCTTAAAGGATCTTTTACATCATTTTCCATCAACCATTCTATGGCGCTTCCGAATTAATAAAGCAGCCTCTAGTTGCATTCCCACTGACACAATTGTTATGGACGGGCAGGTATAGGTGTTGAATGGAATAAAATGTTGCAAATTGGTGTAAACCGAAGGTGTAAAGTGCTTCGCCGCTGCATCTGCGCTGCGATTTCGTGCTTTCGTACTACTGGCTCCTGCTTTCACCTTGATCATCTGTTTACTCTGATTTAGTACAGTGTCCTAATGAACACTTTATTAACATTTCTTGATCTTCCTTATCCCTCATCTCTAGAACTCTGTCTAGCCTCTATTTGGCTTCACTTGATTTTTTATTGGTTTAGCTCTATTAGAAGATGTATCGAGCATTATCGAATGCAGTTTTTGGATTATATACAGCTATATCACAGAAATTTAAAATTAGAACAGGGTTCTAGTAAAAATTCAATGATCTATTCCTTTTCTGCTTTTCAAATGCATCCCCTGTTGGTGTTTAACACATCAGAAATCTGCTTTTCTTCTTTTTGCGTAGATGTCCACTTTAGACTGTTTCGAAACTCTTAAAAATTTGTTTATTAAGATGATTCGAAGGCAGTGAGAATTCAGCCAATCGGCGTACAGCATACGTGGGCAGCAAGAAAATGCTGGGAGTTCAGGATGGGTGAAAATTGCCAAACATGTTACTAAAAACAGAATTCTGGGTTCGGGCATTGGAGGGGGGACCAGATTTTTAAGAGGTCGCTATTACTCGTACTTACTGTAATTTGTTGATATATCAATTACTGATTTTTCAATAAAAAGCTAAAGTGAATTGCACCGAAACTAGTATGCAGATCGCTCGTACAAATATGTATGTATACACGAGCGAGATTATTGGGCAAAAATGTACATGACTAATTCGTTGGTTCCTCTTAAAAATCACTATAGACCACACCTGGGCGTGGGGGTATGCACCCACCGAAGAAAGTCCCCCACAGAAATCAATATACCCCCACCCTCCCAGAATTCAATTTTTGAAATTTTATTGTCTTTTTTTCGCAATTTTTCGATGACAATGGATAGTGCTCGATGAGAAACGTCGAAAAATGATAGTTTTATTCGCCATACCACTATTTTTAAGGCCACGTTCTGACCTTTGAAAAATCTTGCACCAACCCTCCCCCTGAATTTCCTGTTACCCATGTATGGTCTTGACCAGACATGCACAGCATGGGAATCCTGGGCAAGGGTGGATTAAGTGTGGGCGGAGTATTAATTTGGGCTTAATGGAGATTGATATGTATTTTTCGATTATTTTAGCCATTTCCGGCGCTTCGCGCCTGAGTTTATACGCATTAATGACATTCACTGACGTCCATGACGCTCTGGAAATCGTATTTTTATTTTTTATATTTTTCATATATTTATTTTTATTTCAACAGTATTTTTTGCTTGAAATAAACATTTTGTGGGTCTTTCGAGAATTTCTTGAGGATTTTCTCGGCGCTTTGTAGCCATTATTTACATTGATTTTTCGAGTTCTTCAAAAAGAAGACTTTCGGAAATTTTCTGAATTTTTAACTTCTTTCTCGTCAGAAACGATTCTACTAATCAAAAGGCAACGCTGCTTTAAAGGACGATTTTTCGGACAATTTTTCACTTACGGGGAATATTTGGGGGTTGGGGTTACCCTTTGGTCCGAAAATCCTGGATCCGCTATAGATCATCTAGGGGTGGGTGAATACCATATTACATACCCCCAGAAGCGGTCATTTGGAAGTTACCAAAAAATTTTGTAAAAATTAGTAGCAAAGATGCTTTTTAAGCGTTTTTAAATATCTATTTGCCCGAAAGTGCCAAATTTTTCAGCGCTTCGCGCAATTATGCTCATGTTTCGACGATATTATGTTCACTTTATTCCGACTTTTCCGATTTTTTTCGAAATTTCAAATGCTGAAAAATGATGCTTTTGACGCGTACCTACCTTTTTTGTACTCAAAAAGGCACTTTTTAATTTCAACCCCCCCCCCCTCTAGAATTCCCTTGCTGTGCATGTATGGTGAATATGCGTCAAAAACATCGTTTTTCGGCGTTTCTGACGATGCCCTATCGTTCTATAGCATAAAACAGATGATTTCGGAAAATTATCGGGAAATTCGAATAAATTAAACGAAATATGGTTACGAAAATGAGTATATGGCGCGATACGCCGAAAATTTGTCGTTTTTAAGCAAACAGATAGCGATAAATGCTTAGACAGCTTATTTCCGATGAATTTTTTGAAATTTTTAGGAAAATCGTCGATTCAGGAAGAGGACAAAAAAAATTCTGGGACTGGGGAAAAATTTACTGGGCGTGGAACTACGAAGATTGTTATTCCGGCTTCTTACTTGGCAAAAATCTTTTGATGCCTTGTTCAGCTTTTTTTACAAGTATCAGAAACCAAAAATATCGTGGTGTGCAAAAGTGTAGAGCCACCTACACTTCGGTGTGGAGGTATGCACCCTCTCCCCAGAAACCAAAATACCCTTCTTCAGAAATCCATTGTTAAAATTTTTTTGTGTTTTCTCGCGATTTTTTGATGCCAATGGATTGCGCTTGATGAGAAACGTTGAAAAATGGTGGATTTTTTTCGCCATTTCACCATTTTTAAGGTTATTTTTTTGACCTCTGAAAAATCAAGCACACCCCTCCCAAACATGTTGGTGCTGCCCACCAATGGAGCCACCTTGCTTAAACGAAACGGGAAACTACACGTACTTCGCAAAGCTTGTATTGGTATTTGAGAAAGCAGCAAGCTAGCTTCTAGACAAGTCTCTAAACCAGGTTTAGGGGCTGAATCTGAATTGTCAAGCTTTTTAGGCTCAGTAGAATATTCATCCTGATATTAGGGTTTAGAAAACGTTTACTCTTAAGTTTACATATTACGTAGGTGCTTCAAACTTGTCGCAAAAATTCAGAAATGGCATCTGCGGTAAGAAGGTCAGAATTCGTCCAAATTTTAATACTTTACAAGAAAATCGATCGTAAAAGTGAAAGATTTCTGATTTAATAGATGGAAACATGATTTCCTTCTCTGCTTATTTGGCATCTAGTATGTGAGATTGGAATTTGGTCAGAATTTGACAAAATTTCAACGTTTTACAAGAAAGAATATTCGTAAAAGCAACTATTTTATTCAGCGAATGGAAAAATAATTTGCATAACTCTGTGAGGGTCTGACAAAAGTTTGAAAAAATTAATTATTACATTATTTACGTGTTATTAATTATTAATTAATTATTACATTATTTTAAAATCAATTATTACATTATTCTATTATTCATTGCTAAGCGGGCTGACAAAAGATAAGATATAGTATCATCCTTATGTTCCTCTAAGCGAGTAGCTGCTGTAATAGCGAAAATTTTATGGTCATTTTCACGGGTCTAAAGCATACGTGGGCAGCAAGAAAATTCTGGGGGGAGTGTGCAAGATTTTTTTGAAGGTCGAAAAATGGCCTTAAAAATGGTGATATGGCGATAAAAACACCATTTTTCGACGTTTCTCATCAAGCACTATCCATTGGCATCAAAAATTGCGAAAAAAACGAAAAAAATTTTCAAAAATTGAATTCTGGGGGGTATTTTGATTTCTGGGGGTATTTTTGGTTTCTGGGGGTGCATACTTTCCAAATCCCCACGCCCAGGTGTGGTCTAAAGGCTTTAACTGCCGCAAGTTTTACTTTGTCTAACGGACTTATCAATTCTGTTTTACGATTTATTTTGTTTGCGTTTTGGAGTATTTTTTGATTGTTTTACTTTTTATTTTCAATGCGTACTGATTTATGTGATTAGGCGACGCTTTGTCGAACCATCCATTTTATTTTTTTCCTACTGAAAAGGATTCTCCGATTTTTTTTAAATTTTTTTCAAAGAATTAACGAAATGTCAAAATTTTTTAGAAAAAAGTCAAATCTGATGAAATTTAGAACAATAAAGGCAAAAATTTGGATAACTGCCTATTTTCCAATTTTTGACTATTTCTGCGTTTTTGTTTTCTTGTCCTTCATTTTTAATATTTTTCAAACATTTTTCCGTCTTCAGGTTTTTATTGCGTATTATTTGTTTTTTCTTCTACTCTTTTATCGTTTGCTGTTTTTTTGCAGCTTTACGCTTGTGTGATGTTATTTTTTATGGGTAACGCTGTTGAATCTTACTTGACGTCAACAGGAGCATTTGAAGTCTCGTATAATGGTACGTTCAGGTAGCTAGTTTCAGGCACGTAGCTGGCCGTCCTATTTTGGGGGACCAACACCAATTTTGGGGACCAACAAAAATTTTGGGGGACCAACACCAATTTTGGGGACCAACAAAAATTTTGGGTGGAACTAAGCCCAAAAAAGCCAAAAATAGCACAAAATATTGCTTAAAAAGTCATATTTTTCCGATTTTTATGAATTGGGGGGTCTGGACCCCATTTCCCCCAGTGCTACGTGCCTGGCTAGTTTAAACCAGCCTTATGCAATTCAAGCGGAAAGATTTATTTTGAACCTTGTAAAACAATTTATGTAAGATGCATTCCTTTCTTATTTTTTGGGTTTTCGTTTTTGGAAATTTCATTAATTATGCTTTTTAAATTAAAAAAAAAATAAAAGTTTTGTTCTGCCGTTTTTAGAGCTACACCTGCGCCTTATGTCCTTGCTATTTACACCCTTATTTGTTTCGAACTAAGACTTGTTTACTCTTTGAAATTTATTATTTTCGTTTCGGTCGCTCGCTCCATCGTTCAATAGCGAATTTTACTTAAGATGGCCATCTTGAAATATGCTTCTTTATAGTGAAAATTATTAAATTATTAAATTATTAAATTATTAAAATTATTAAAAATTATTAATTATCAAATTATTGAAAAAAATTATTAAAAATTATTAATTATTAAAAAATTATTAAGAAAATTAATTATTAAAAATTATCAAATTATTAAAAATTATAAAAATTATAAAAAAATTATTAAAAATTATTAAAATTATCAAATTATAAAAAATTATCAAAATTATTATAAAGTTATTAAAAATTTTCATTGATTATTAAAAATTATTCAAATTATGAAAGGAAAATTATTGGAAAGATTTTAACAATGAAAGCTTCACACTAATCGAAAAATCTTACGCTTTGTATAGTGTAAAGTGGGCTTTAAAATATAATTGAGCTTATATGGAAGTTGAAGTAGAACTTATGGCTTTTTATCATTTGAGGGCTTGTCTTTTAAGAAATCTAAAAGATTTTCAATTTTGATAAAATTAGAAAAAAATCGTTGATTTTATTATATATTGGCGTATTTAACTAATTTGTTCAATCCGTATGCTTGCTTAAAATTATAAAACGGCTAAACAACGAAAAATCTCAGCAAAAATTTATTCTTAGACGCCAGAAATCGGTAAAGTAATATGAATCGAATTAAAATGTAGAAAAACCAAAAATTTCTAAGAAGGAAATTCAAAAAATGATGAAAATTAAAATACAAAACGATGTACATAGGAACTAATGTTTTAATAGATGTGAAAGATAAAATATGATCAATTGAAATTCGTTAGAAAGTAATTAATGAAATATTTTCAAAAATCAAGTAATAATTAATAACTTATGATTTATGAATTACTTAATGAATGGATGAAAGAATGAATTAATATATGCGTATGTATATAATTAATTTGATAATTAATTCATATACATAGGTAAGTAGTGTAGAAATGTATAAAAAATAAATATTTTAAAATTTAAAAATAGGTAATAAGATAATGTGAAAGTAAATAAGATAAATTGCGAAATTCGATTAATAGAAGAATATGATTTTAAATATAAAAAATATAATAAAAAATAAAAAATGTCGGCTCAATTAATAACATAGAAAAATAAAATTAAAAAAATAAAAAATAAAATAAAAAAAATAAAATTTAATTAAAAAAATAATAATAATAACAATAAAATTTAATGCTTAAAATGGTAAGTAGTTTGAAGGAAATAACAAATCAGAGTAGCAAAATATACTCGGCAAAAAATAAAAAATAGCGGAACAGAGGTTCATTTTTTAAATTTTTCAGGAAATTTCTCTTCTCAATTATATGATTGTTTATTTGTTTTCACAATTATTTCATCTATTTTTAATTTTTTTCAAATTTTATCAATTATTATTTTACTAGCGAATTAAGTTCTTGATACTATTCTTAGATGTGCAATGATGTAAAATCCGGCTATAAACAGGAGCGGATTTAAGGGGCGGCCGCCCTTCCCCTCCATTGGCCCAAAATAGTGCGCAAAATTAAGGATTTTTGAGCGATTTTCAGCGATATTTGGGTTAAAACGGCTAATTTTTCTGCTCAAGTCATGGTTCCGCCCCCCCCCCTTAGTAGGTACCGCCTTCCCCCCTTTAGGAAAATCCCGGATCCGCCACTGGTCATGAATCGAAAAATGCCAAAAAATTTGCTTTAGATTCTGCAAGTTCGAATTGTTCTTCAAAAAAGGTTATGCAAAACTTTCGTGTCTAGGCCATTTTTAGGTACTTTTAATATTTGCATCAGAAAAGAAACCAAAATGCTCACAATGCTCAGATTGGTTTGAATTTTAAAAAATGTAAAAATCGCTAATTTAGCCCAATAATAGAAAGTATGCGTGACAAATCTGAGAAACCGCTTGCATCGTACACGAGAGGTGCCTAAATTGTAGGAAGCGTATTTGAAAGTCAAAAAGTGCCGAAAAATCATGATTTATCCCAGAAACGCGATAGAAACGGATGTAATCCAAAATGACCTCCTCCTCACTTATAGACCTGGCGGTCTCTCTGGACCACACATGGGCCTGGTGGGAAGGTTTGGGGGGTATGCATCCACCAGAAGCTGAAATACCTCCCGGAAATCAAAATACCCCCAGAATTCGAATTTTGAAATTTTTTTTGCCTTTTTAGCGATTTTTTGATGTAATTGGATAGTGCTCGATGAGAAACGTCGAAAAATGGTGTTTTTTCGCCATAAGACCACTTTTAAGACCATTTTTTGACATTTTAAAAATTTTTCAACCCCTCCCCCCTCCCAGAATTTCGGTGCTGCCCACCTATGCTCTGGACCATCACCTTTGAAAATCTGGTGGACCCATCAAAATCGATTGATTTCTGGAGCTTTTCTCGCGCATTTCGCCTTATTGAACCCCAAAATTTGGTTCCTAACCATGCTTGGGCAGCACCGAAATTCTGGGGGGGCGCTGAACATTTTCGAAGGTCCAGAAATGGTCTTAAAAGTGGTCGTATGGCGAAAAAAAACACCATTTCTCGACGTTTCTCATTGATCACTATCCAATAACATCAAAAAATCGCTAAAAAATCAAAAAAATCAAAATTTGAATTCTGGGGGATATTTCAACTTCTGGGGGTGCATACTTCTCCTTCCCACGCCCACGTGTGTTCGTAACCATCTATGTCCCCCTGCACGCGATTGCCTGTCCAGTTTTTCCATGATGGTAAGTCAAATCTTTGACCTTTGGGTAATAATACCGGATATGCAAAATATGATTAGAAAATGTAAAACAAAAGTGAAAAAATGAATTTGAAATCAAAGCGAAATATAATTCAAAGCTATTCGAGTTGGTATTGAAAGCGTTTTAAAATCGACGAGTTCTTTGTAGAAAATTTTCTGGAGAGTTCCCGTCGACTAAACAATGAATAATTATTGAAAATCTATAAAAAAAATTAACAAATTAACGTCTTACATGTTCAAGCATTTTTTATTCAAAAATACGCAAGCTCGAAGAATGAGGAGAAAATTGAAAAATGGTTAAGCGTTGATGAGTTGTGTTGACCCAGAAAACACTGAAACGGAATTGTATGAATTAAAAGTGACTTGTGGAATTGTGAAAAAGAAAAAATTTAAAAAAAACGAATGTTGCATTTTGTCATCGTCCAGATTTGCCTATCTGGTCGAAACTCGAAAACGACCGAATGCCAGCCCCTCCAGAATTGATTCAAATAATCGAAAGTCATAATCGATTATCCGGTTCGTCGCATTCGGTGTTTAAACCGTGGAAATCGATGTGATATTCGCGTGTTTTATTTTCGTAACGGCTAGGATTGATGCTTTTACTGTTCTCTAGTCTGAGATGTCTACGAAAAACCGGACCAAATGTAAAGTGGAGTGAGGAAATGCAAAAACTAAAACTTTTGTTTGCAATAGGTCTGAAATATAGCTTACACCAGGCGTTAGAGCCTTGATCCGTTGATTTTTTATTTACAACCACACTTATTATAGCCTGATTTATTGTAAAAGTCCCTACATTTGAATCGAGTGTAAAGTAAGTAATAGGCGGCGTAAATTATTTTTAACGAATCTGGTTTATAGTAACTTTTAGATCTGGTACGTACCCGTCTTCAGCACTGTAATTCGTCGAGTTCCGTTTTACTACCACGCTCACTACAGCGTACTTCAATGTAAAGTACATTTTACTCCGGTTGTAAACTAACCTTAAAGGATCTTTACATCATTTTCCATCAACCATTCTATGGCGCTTCCGGATTAATAAAGCAGCCTCTAGTTGCATTCCCACTGACACAATTGTTATGGACGGGCAGGTGTAGGTGTTGAATGGGATAAGAATGTTGCAAATTTGTGTAAACCGAAGGTGTAAAGTGCTTCGCCGCTGCATCTGCGCTGCGATTTCGTGCTCGTACTACTGGCTCCTGTTTTCACCTTGATCATCTGTTTACTCTGATTTAGTACAGTGTCCTAATGAACACTTTATTAACATTTCTTGATCTTCCTTATCCCTATCTCTAGAACTCTGTCTAGCCTCTATTTGGCTCCGCTTAATTTTTTATTGGTTTAGCTGCATTAGAAGATGAAGATATGAGCATTTTTTGGATTATACAGCTATATCACAGAAATTTAAAATTAGAACAGGGTTCTGTAAAAATTCAATGATCTATTCCTTTTCTGCTTTTCAAATGCATCCCCTGTTGGTGTTTAACATACATCAGAAATCTGCTTTTCTTCTTTTTGCGTGGATGTCCACTTTAGAGACTGTTTCGAAACTCTTAAAAATTTGTTTATTAAGATGATTCGAAGGCAGTGAGAATTCAGCCAATCGGCGTAAGCATACGTGGGCAGCAAGAAAATGCTGGGGGGTCAGGATGGGTAAAATTGCCAAATATGTTACTAAAAACAGAATTCTGGGTTCGAGGCATTGGAGGGGGACCAGATTTTAAGAGGTCGCTATTACTCGTACTTACTGTAATTAGTTGATATATCAATTACTGATTTTTCAATAAAAAGCTAGAGTGAATTGCACCGAAACTGGTATGCAGATCGCTCGCACAAATATGTATGTATACACGAGCGAGATTATTAGGCAAAAATGTACATGACTAATTCGTTGGTTCCTCTTAAAAATCACTATAGACCACACCTGGGCGTGGGGGTATGCACCCACCGAGAAAACAAAATAACCCCCCAGAATTCAATTTTTGAAATTTTTTTGTTTTTTTTTCGCAATTTTTTGATGCTAATCGATGAGAAACGTCGAAAAATGACATTTTATTCGCCATACCACTATTTTTAAGGCCATGTTCTGACCTTTGAAAAATCTTGCACCAACCCTCCCCTGAATTTCTTGTTACCCATGTATGGTCTTGACCAGACATGCACAGCACGGGAATCCTGGGCAGGGGTGGATTAATGTGGGCGGAGTATTAATTTGGGCGTAATGGAGATTGATATGTATTTTTCGATTATTTTAGCCATTTCCAGCGCCGCGCCTGAATTTATACGCATTAATGACATTCACTGACGTCCATGACGCTCTGGAAATCGTATTTTTATTTTTATATTTTTCATATATTTATTTTTATTTCAACAAAGTATTTTTGCTTGAAATAAACATTTTGTGGGTCTTTCGAGAATTTCTTGAGGATTTTCTCGGCGCTTTGTGGCCATTATTTACATTGATTTTTCGAGTTCTTCAAAAGAAGACTTTCGGAAATTTTCTGAATTTTTAAATTATTTCTCGTCAGAAACGATTCTACTAATCAAAAAGGCAACGCTGCTTTAAAGGACGATTTTTTCGGACAATTTTTCATTTTACGGGGAATATTTGGGGTTGGGGTTGCCCTTTGGTCCGAAAATCCTGGATCCGCTATAGATCATCTAGGGGTGGGTGAATACCATATTACCTACCCCCAGAAGCGGTCATTTTTTGGAAGTTACCAAAAAATTTTGTAAAAATTAGTAGCAAAGATGCTTTTTAAGCGTTTTTAAATATCTATTTGCCCGAAAGTGCCAAATTTTCTGCGCTTCGCGCAATTATGCTCATGTTTCGACGATATTATGTTCACTTTATTCCGACTTTTCCGATTTTTTTCGAAATTTCAAATGCTGAAAAATGATGCTTTTGACGCGTACCTACCTTTTTTGTACTCAAAAAGGCACTCTTTAATTTCAACCCCCCCCCTCTAGAATTCCCTTGCTGTGCATGTATGGTGAATATGCGTCAAAAACATCGTTTTTCGGCGTTTCTGACGATGCCCTATCGTTCTATAGCATAAAACAGATGATTTCGGAAAATTATCCGGGAAATTCGAATAAATTAAACGAAATATGGTTACGAAAATGAGTATACGGCGCGATACGCCGAGAATTTGTCGTTTTTAAGCAAACAAATAGCGATAAATGCTTAGACAGCTTATTTCCGATGAATTTTTTGAAATTTTTAGGAAAATCGTCGATTCAGGGAAAAGGACAAAAAAAATTCTGGGACTGGGGAAAAATTTACTGGGCGTGAAACTACGAAGATTGTTATTCCGGCTTCTTGCTTGGCAAAATCTTTTGATGCCTTGTTCAGCTTTTTTACAAGTATCAGAAACCAAAAATATCGTGGTGTGCAAAAGTGTAGAGCCACCTACACTTCGGTGTGGGGGTATGCACCCTCTCCCCAGAAACCAAAATACCCTTCTTCAGAAATCCATTGTTAAAATTTTTTGTGTTTTCTCGCGATTTTTTGATGCCAATGGATTGCGCTTGATGAGAAACGTTGAAAAATGGTGGATATTTTTCGCCATTTCACCATTTTTAAGGTTATTTTTTGACCTCTGAAAAATCAAGCACACCCCCTCCCAAAATAGTTGGTGCTGCCCACCAATGGAGCCACCTTTGCTTAAACGAAACGGGAAACTACACGTACTCCGCAAAGCTTGTATTGGTATTTGAGAAAGCAGCAAGCTAGCTTCTGACAAGTCTCTAAACCAGGTTTAGGGGGCTGAATCTGAATTGGCAAGCTTTTTAGGCTCAGTAGAATATTCATCCTGATATTAGGGTTTAGAAAACGTTTACTCTTAAGTTTACATATTACGTAGGTGCTTCAAACTTGTCGCAAAAATTCAGAAATGGCATCTGCGGTAAGAAGGTCAGAATTCGTCCAAATTTTAATACTTTACAAGAAAATCGATCGTAAAAGTGAAAGATTTCTGATTTAATAGATGGAAACATGATTTCCTTCTCTGCTTATTTGGCATCTAGTATGTGAGATTGGAATTTGGTCAGAATTTGACCTAAAAATCAACGTTTTACATGAAAGAATATTCGTAAAAGCAACAATTTTATTCAACGAATGGAAAAATGATTTTCATAAGTCTGTAAGGGTCTGGCAAAAAGTTTAAAAAAATTAATTATTACGTTATTTACGTATTTATTCCTTTTTAATTACGTTTAAGGCGAATTAGTCATTGTTAAGCGGGCTGACAAAAGATAAGAATATTTATCGTTTTTATGTTCCTCTAAAGCGAATAGCTGCTGTTATAGCGAAAAATTTGTGGTCATTTTCACGGGTCTAAAGGCCTTAATTGCTGCAGGTTTTACATTGTCCAACGGACTAATCAATTCTGTTTTACGATTTATTTTGTTTGCGTTTTGGAGTATTTTTGATTGTTTTACTTTTTTATTTTCAATGCGTACTGATTTATGTGATTAGGCGACGCTGTGTCGAACCATTCATTTTATTTTTTTTACTGAGAAGGAATCTCTGATTTTTTAAAAAACTTTTTCAAAGAATTAATGAAATGTCAAAAATTTTTAGAAAAAAGTTAAATCTGCCGAAATTTAGAACAAGGTTTTTTTATTGCGTACTATTTGTTTTTCTTCTACTCTTTTATCGTGTGCTCTTTTTTTGCAGCTTTACGCTTGTGTGATGTTATTTTTTATGGGTAACGCTGTTGAATCTTACTTGACGTCAACAGGAGCATTTTGAAATCTCGTATAATGGTACGTTCAGGTAGCTAGTTTCAGGCACGTAGCTGGCCGTCCTATTTTCGGGGGACCAACACAATTTTGGGGGAACCAAGCTCAAAAAGGCCAAAAATAGCACAAAATAACGTTTAAAAAGTAATATTTTTTCCGATTTTTATGAATTGGGGGTCTGGACCACACAGGGGCGTGGGGTGTTTGGAGGGTATGCACCCACAGAAGTTGAAATACCCCCACAAAAATCAAAATACTCCCCTCCAGAATTCAAATTTTGAAATTTTTTTGTTGCTTTTTTAGCGATTTTTTGATGCCATTGGATAGTGCTTGATGAGAAACGTCGAAAAATAATGTTTTTTCGCCATACGGCCACTTTTAAGACCATTTTTTTGACCTTTGGAAATTTTTTCAGCCCCCCCCAGAATTTTAGGTCTGCCCAGCTATGGTCTGGACCCTCCTATCCCCATCCCAGAGCTACGTGTCTGGCTAGCTTAAACCAGCCTTATGCAGTTTAAGCGGAAAGATTTATTTTGAACCTTGTAAAACAATTTATGTAAGATGCATTACATTCTTATTTTTTGATTTTCATTTCCGGAAATTTTTTCAATTAATGCTTTTTAAATTTTTAAAGAAATAAATGTTTTGTTTGACTAATTTTAGAGCTACACCTGCGCCTTATGTCCTTGCTATTTACACCTTATTTGTCTCGAACTCAGACTTGTTTACTCCTTGAAATTTATTAATTTCGTTTCGGTCGTCTCGCTCCATCGTTCAATAGCGAATTTTACTAAAAATGTTCATCTTGAAATATGCTTCTTTATAGTGAACTTTAGACTGCGCGAAAATTATCAAAAAGTTATTAACAATGGAAATCAAATCAAAAAGTCTTACTCTTTTAATAGTGTAAATTGGGCTTTACAGTATAATTGAGCTTGTATGGAAGTTGAAGTAGTACTTATGGCTTTTTACCGTTTGAGGGCTTGTTTTGTAAGAAATCTAAAAGATTCTTCAATTTTAATAAAATTAGAAAAAATCGTTGATTTTATTACATATTGTCGTATTTAACTAATTTCTGTAATCCGTAGGCTTGCTAAAATTATAAAACGGCTAAACACGGAAAAATCTAGCAACATTCATTCTTAGACGCCAGAAATCGGTAAAGTATTATGAATTGAATTAAAATGTAGAAAAACCAAAAATATCTAAGAAGAAATTCCAATAAGTGATGAATATTAAAATACAAAACGATGTACATAGGAACTCATGTTTTAATATGTGTGAAAAATAAAATATGATCGATTGAAAATCGTTAAAAAGTAATTAATGAAATATTTTCAAAAATCAATTAATAATTAATAAATTATGATTAATGAATTACTTAATGGATGAATGAAGGAATTAAGTAATATATGCATATGTATATAATTAATTTGATAATTATTTCATATACATACATAGGTAAGTAGTGTAGAAATGTAAACAGAATAAATATTTTAAAATTTAAAAATTGGTAATAAGATAATGTGAAAGTAAATAAGATAAATTGCGAAATTCAATTAATATGAGAAGTTGATTTTAAATATAAAAAAATAAATTAAAAAATAAAAAATGTCGGCTCAATTAATAACATAAAAAATAAAATTAAAAAAAATTAAAAAAATAAAATTTAATTAAAAAAATAATAATAATATCAATAAAATTTTAATACTTAAATGGTAATTAGTTTAAAGGAAATAACAAATCAGAGTAGCAAAATATACTCAGTTGCAAAATATACTCGTAAAAAAATGAAAAAATAGCGGAACAGAGGTTCATTTTTTATTTTTTTCCAGAAATTTCTCTTCTCAATTATATGATTGTTTATTTGTTTTGACAATTACTTCATCTATTTTTAATTCTTTTCAATTTCATCAATTTTTATTTTTTCAATAATATCAGCCTGCCATTGCTCATCAATACCACTGACTAAAACTTTATTGTGTGTGAAATGCTTTTTGGCTGGTTTATGTAATGTATTTGTGGGCTGTTTAGCCAGCCATGCCTTAACGTGCGAATATTTGACATTTGGCAGTAATTCTCTGCATTTTTTATACAAGTGATTCAGCCCAGAATATCCAGTCATAGTATTATAATGCAAGTTTTTCAATGTTCTATCCATTTTGGTCATATTAAATTCATGCACTTAATACTTATAAACGAATGAACAGGATTTTTTTTGGGTTTTATATTTAATTATTTTTTTTGGGCTTTTATATTTTCAATTACAAATAATACTTAATAATTCAATTTTTCCTTTTCTTTTCTCTAAATCTTGAGCTATATATCGTTTTATAATGCTGTTTTTTGCATCCTGAGATGCCCTGTCATATTCTATACATGGTTGACACATTTGTACAGTAAAATATGTACGTCCTGAATTTGTTTCAAAAAAATCTTTTCCTAAACTGGCTCTTTAACAATAAAACATAATTGAAACATAAGAGGAAACATTCGCCATTTTAAGTTTCGCCCACAAGGAGCTATTGGCGGTCTAATCGACCTGCCATATGGCTTCCTTTCCTCATCACTAAAAGGATATTTCTTAATTTCATGCACTTCCTCCATCTTTGAAAGGTTTTCCAATATTTGGGAATGCTACTGATATTTGTAGACTTAGTTTAGAAATATTAAAACAAATTAGAAAAAAATAAATGAAATCATTAGAAATTCTTTTTGAGCATCCTATTACGTATATAGTTTCCAGACCAACAAAGTCCAGGAAGACAATATGCATTCAACAAATAATTCAAAATAGAGAAAGCCTCATAAATACTAAAATCTCAAAAATTTGGTGGTGCTATACTAAGAATCAACCACTCTACCAAAAAGTAAAAAATGTCACATTTGTAGAAGGTTTTCAGATTTTAATCACATTAAGCAATATATTCCAACACCACAGACAGTGGGCAAACCACAATTTCAGTTCTTCACTTGTGGTTGTCATCATTGAAATGTTGGCCTTATTCATGTTGTTCACAATTTATTTTTTTAATGGTCTTTAAACTTTCCAAGTGAATTCAGATTATATAGTGTTTTTTAAAAATCTAAGTGATAAACTGCAAGCACAGGTTTTTTGCACGCCAGCTCTATCCTTCGAATTCAAAATATTTCTTAGAAGCCTTTATTGATGCAACTAATCAGCCCCATGGTTACCTTTTCATCGATTTGACACAAAATGCTAATTATATATATAGGATAAAAACAGACATTTTCAGTACCCATCCAATTGTTTATACCCCAAAATCTATAAATAACAGTAAGACAAGAGATAATTAAACAGAAATGGCTCCAAATCGTCTCAAATGCAACATTGCCTGCTTACATTTATTGAATACAGCTGAGCAACCTCAAAGGGATGCTATTATAAATGCAGCTAGCAAGGATCAAATTTTATGTGTTTTTGACTTTTTGGAATGGTAATATTCCATTTTCTGATCAAAAGATTCGAAAATTACTACGATATCAAAAATAAATAAGGTATCCGGGTAATAATAAAAGGCATCAACAAAAGAAAGAAAAAACGTCATCATACAAAATGGTGGTTTCTGACCCTTCTTACTTACTCCGATTCTTTTGATAGTTGGTAGTTTGATAGCAGATGCAATAAATGGGAAAAATGAAGCATACTGAAAAAACGATTCTCGTCCCAGCTGATATAACTGAGCCTTTTAAGCCATTGGATGCAGTGTTTAATTCACTGAACAATGAAATGTAAAAGATTCTAAAGAGCAAAAATATACCAAGTGAAATAAAATTAGTCAAACAGTCTAATGGTGAACTAGTAATTAACGGACCAAAAATTTATGGTTCTAATGTTGTTGATTTGATGCATCAGTTTTCTCAAGACCAAATAATTAGTGGACTTACAGGTACAAAATAGTTTTCACTCATACTTGATCATTCCAATATACCTCTTAAAAACATTGGCAACAAAAAACTTAGACACCCTTTTGCAACAGCACAAACTGATGCAAATTTTAATAGGGATGAAAGTCCATAAATATTAATTAATTCATAATAAAATAAGAAAAATTATTAAAATGCTTATTAAATTCAATCCGGACGATTTTAATCTGTGGGCAGAGTACTAAAGTGGGCAGGCTGCTTAAACTGGCTATGGGCTGGAAGGATTTTGAGGGACTCCATACCAACAAGGTGGCGGGTTAGGCAGTTTTTTCCGGTCTTTGTTTGGACTGGCTGTTCCAGTTTTGAAATCTATGGGGTAAAATGTTGGAAGACATGCTCTAGTAGCAGGAGCAAATATTGCATCGGATGTAGCCCAAGGAAACCGCTTTTTCATTCAACTAAGGAACATTCAAAACGAGAAGCATTGCAACTTTTCGATGAAGCCTCTACAGCTCTACAACAACAACATGGCGAGGGTTTGGCTAGTTGGCCAAAGTCTATAAATATGAATACAAACAGTGGCGGATCTAGGATTTTTCTAAGGGGCGGTATCCCAACTTTTCCAAAACCAGTCAAAAATAGGTCCAAAAATTTGCCCTTAATGCGCGAAATAGAATTTTTTTGTTGTTTGCATTGTATACTTTTAGATAAAATCACTTTCCATGCAATATATTCTAAAAAAATGTTAAAATTTTTGACAATTTTGTGCGGAAAAAATATTA
Source organism: Mermis nigrescens (assembly GCA_036768485.1). NCBI lineage: Eukaryota > Metazoa > Nematoda > Enoplea > Mermithida > Mermithidae > Mermis > Mermis nigrescens. Next base: position 7,431,578 of record JAVLUZ010000142.1, read on the forward strand.
TATTTCTTCGACTTTTACAAAAATCTGGCGCATAGCACTGGAAAATTTGTGAAAGTAAGGCGGATAGACATCTAGAAGCATAACTTGATTTCCTGTTTCTATAGCATTTGATGCGGAACATCAAAATTTTCAATTAAAAATAGAAGAAAACTATGCTAAAATAGAACAGAAAATGGCTTACAGATCGCCAGGAAAGTTCATAAATGTCATTAATAGATATCATTGGTGTGTAGCCCCAATAAAATTTGAGAGATTATGGTCACTGACGGCCAAAAATCATTGCAAATTGCATAGCGCCTGGATACAAATGATTGATTCACAAGATTAATAAAAAAACATGGCTCTAATAGACACCAAATTGATGCCGTGTACTAAAAGTGAGTTGGATCTTTTTACAATTACCCAACTGAGGTCGTTATAGAATGAGAATTTTTGAATGAAAGTCAACCAATTCATCCAATCACACACAAGGGACTATATGAATTCCGAGTACCAGCTGAGCCACACTACTTACAATTGGTAAAAATTTTATTTATATGACTTTTGGGATTAAACAACCAGTTGTGGCGGCAGCATCAGAAGTACCCGACTATGCACCTATCAATTTGATTGGAATGGAAAAACTTTCTTTAGACAAGTAAAGTGCTTTCTGGGCGGGCAATTAGTTTTTGACACTTCTGATAAATATGCATATAGAGCATATTTTGAAAGAGAATTAAAAAATTATTGGTTTGATGCAAAAAAATTCTCATTTACAGTCAGCTTTATATTTTTGCGTATATGGAAAAAATGTTTATGCTAAAGACAATGAGGGGTTTCAAGAGAGAGCAAGATATTTCAAAAATGATAAAATTGTGGAAGTTCCGGCTCCTCTTCACATTGATTTTTTCTCCAGGACAGATATTTGTTGAATTTTACCAATCTGAGGCTAAAATTACAAAGAAACAGCAATAACCTTGTTCTACAATGCTTTGAGGATGTTAATTTAGAGCTAGAAATCTTACAAATGAAGTGTTTCATATGCAAAGTAAAAGTTTAAGATAGCTTAAATTTAGCCCTAGAGCAAACCTTATTGTCATACCCAGCAAAGTATCATATATGACGGATATCAACAACAAACCTACACGTTTCAGATCAATCCAGAGAAACTTCTAATTATATACTATTTACAGGACAACTTCCTCGACGTATAGTTTGTGCATGTGTTAGGGGTAGTGCCTGTAGAGGTGCACTCTCTAAATCACCCTTCAATTTCAAGCCTTTTGGTATTAATGATGTCAGAGTGACTTGTGGTGGACAAACATTCCATACACAACCATTCAAAATTTCTTTCAAAAATGATAAATATCTACAAGTTTTTAATAATATGTATGCACTTGAAATGGGAAAAGATGACAGAAGTAATTCTATTAGCAAGAAAGATTTTTAAACGAGTCATTGTTTTTTGTTTCCAGTCTTACTCCAGACAAAGACAATAGTGGGCATTGGGATTTAGTTTGAGAAGGGACAACTAGTGTTCATGTAAGATTTGAAGGTAAAATACCAGAACCAGGAGTGTAATCAATTGTTCATGCTGAATTTGACAATTTAATCTTGGTCGATAAAAATCGTAACATTTTTTATGATTATAATGCTTTAGAGATGAATACTGTAGAAGTGATAAAGATTTTGAAATTTTACTTAGAGAATACATTTTTAGGTTTTTCCTATAGATCTTCTTCATCAATAATGAAATTTCCCACTGCCTTAATAGTAAACATTGATTATAGCAACAAACCAGGCTCCCACTGAGTTGTATTGTATTTTGACATTGATATGCACTGTGATTACTTTGATAGCTTTAGTTGTGAACCGACTGAACTCAAACAATATATAATTAATAATTCAAGACTGTATAGATATAATAATATACAGTATCAAGCATGGCTTATGACTAGCTGTGGCCATATGTGTATATATTTTTTAGTGTGGGGCACCAAAGGCATACCATTCAAGAACTTTGTACTGTCTATGTATCACACAGAAACTTATAAAAATTCCAAAAATTTATTAATATAAGAATATATTGTAATCTTCAAAAACTGTAAAATTGCAAAACAATTTTATATTATATTACCAGCAATTCGGATACACTAAATACAGCATCTAGTTTTGTGAATAAACTACCTAGTCAAATAAATTTAACATGCGTGTGGGAAGTTTATCTAGCAGAAATAATTTATGCAAATACGTGGCATATTGTTGCAAAAGAACAAAACTTTTGCAGTTTTGTTTTGATTTGAAGAACAAAGTTGGGGGAAAATGATTATCCCTCCTAGTAGATATCAAAAACTTGATGAGTTATTGAAAATACTCAATAAAGCAATTGGGATGACTGGTTCTAATGAAAAAACTGATTATGCAGCTTATTTTAAAGTTCAATACAGTGAAATAAGAGAGTATTGTCATATGGTAGTCAACGAAATGTAAAATTGAGTCCACACTTGCTTTACATGTTACAGTAGCTAATCATTCTCCAGACATGTTAGGCGGAATGCATAATTTTTACATATACTGTGACATTGTAGAACCGCCAATAGTCGGGAATGTACTTGCACAGCTACTACAGGTTGTAAACATTGAGGAAAAATATTTGGATTTGATAAATCATCCATACATAGGTCCACATTATATAGGTACCCATTGTGAAGAAATCCTTTAACACTATAGACATCAATTTAAAAACGAATTGAGACCAGCTAGTCCCATTTGAATTTGAAAAACTATAATCAAACTGCATTTTAGAAAATGATAAATACTCATGTCCTAAGAAAAATAAAACAAGAATGATTATATAATGTTTTTGACTGTCTTTCATTTCCTGAGTAAGGAGTATTGTACTTTTGATGGAAATTACAAAGTTTGTGACAAAATGGATAATTATACATATTTATCATATAATGTTTAATCAGTTATTCTCAGAGATAGTTGCAATCTGCAGAGTTCTAATTAAAGAGCTGACTTGAAAGTACCCCAAGTTAGGAGATCAAAAAAGCTTTTACCTTATTGCACTGATTAATTTAAAAATTGATGAAAACTATCAAGGCAGGTCGTTTTCAGTGTAAGACGAATGATTTTCTACTTTAAAATGCCAATATCAAATAATATTGTAAAAAACATACGTTAAAACATATCCCATTAGAAAGAGCATCCAATTTCTATCTATTTACAGAAAAAAATGCCAGCTATCCTGAAGTAGTTAGACATTATAAATCTTAATCTGTAAAAACGCAGTTTTTTCATTAAGTAATTAAAACAGCAGCCATATTGAACTTTTTCCAGTTATCCAAATCAAACAAACAAATAGTTACTTAAAATCTCTTTCTTTTTTTTTAAATGCGCTTAATTGGTGAATTATGTAAAGTAGTAAGAGAGCTACAGCTTAAAGTATTGTTTTTCCAATATGGCTGCCCCAATGAAACAAATTTGTATCGAGCAAGCCAATAGAAGAAGCAAATCTTGTTTAACCGCGTTTATTGCACAAGACAGCCTATCTGAAGATGCAACTATTTTGCTACTTTTGAGCTTTCTATCTACAATACAGGGTAAATGAAAGCCTGAGCCAATTTTCGCTATTTTTATGAGGTGAAAAAGCTACAGTAATAAGAAATTTTGATTGTTTTCTGCAAAATAGTTGCGCTTAAAATGTTCTATCTGAAACACTTTTTATGTCTAAATTGGAGCAGCAGTCCTTGAGATTTTCTCGAAAAACCTAAAAGGTATGAAACATTTTTTGAGTGATCATTAACCACTTTGTCTTTGAAGGCTTACAGTGAGTTTATTACTCTAGCATCGAACCTAAAATTACATACTGCTGAAAGCACTTCGATTGCTGATTCCGAAGTGCATATAATCATGTTGCTTTATTGTTCAACTCAAAGATAGTAGGCATTCCAATGCTAATTTTTCCGTTTATAGTGAAAATGGTGTGAAGGCATTAAAGTTGAGGTTTGTTGTATAGAAAATAGTATGAAATGTAAAGAAAGAATTGATTTGGGTATTATTATAAATTAAACAGCGGATTGAATTGCTCTGCTGATTACATTCACTCTTCTGTGTGTAATCCGTTTCATCAAAGCTGAAATATTGCAAAAGAAAAATCTATGCATTGAATCTCATGTATAGTCTCGGCCAGTAAGAAAAAAGTAGTAGGAGGGGTTAAAACACGATTATATAAGTCTGATGTGAACTTGTGCTTTTTAACTAATAAAATTATAAAAAAATAATAAAATAAAATATAAAAGCAAAAATACCTTCTCATTCGTCTATAAGTATCATTAGTTGATTGTTGATAAAATTTTAAAAAGACCTAGAAGGGATAATAAAATAAAATATCTCGCTCACCGGAGGAAGTATCCTAAAAAATTTGACTCATTAGTTTCTACTGTAGTCAACTTGTAAAACAAACTTTTAGTTTTTTCCTAAATTTCTAAGCTTTACAAAATAATTTCTAAGCTTCACAAAGAAGTTTTCAAACTTTACGAAATAATTTCCAAATTTTACGAAATAATTACCAAATTTTACAAAATAATTTCTAAATTCTACAAAATACCTATACTTAGGCATTTAAAAAAGTTTCCAAACTTTACAAAATCATTTCCAAATTCAACAAAACTATTTTCTAATTTAAAAAAAAAATTCCCAATTTTACAAAACTGCTTCAAAACTTTACTAAATAATTTCCAAATTTTATCAAAAATGTCTCTTATTTTTTGTTAAACACGTATTTTTATGTTTTATTGTCTCATAATCTCTTTATGCATTATGCACGTTTTCAGTGTGTTCATACAAAAGATCTGCAGTCTACATAGTGATCCTCCAGCTTAAGGCTGGGGAGATCTTTCCGAGACTGTATACCGTTTGTAACCTTTTTCACAAATATCAACCACATTATCTTTACTATGGGTTGCAAAATAATGCATATAGTAGTCCTGGCGAATCAGAAGATATGTGTTGTCGCATACTTACAGAAACCCCATGCACCATATTTTACGAACATTATTTTTGACTCAATTACATCTGATTTAAAATTCAGCTTTATTCGCTTATTAGTTTGTGAGATATAGAAAATTCAGAAAGCTACAGTATACCTACAGGAAGACACATAGCTAGAGTAAGCCAATACACAATTTTCCATACACATTGTTTTGGGCATGTAGTCTTTATATTGTGAACATTTCAGCTGTTTTCAACTACTGGTTCACGATTTATATCAGCTTTATTGTGTGGTTAAAACTAATTGAGTGTAAAGTGTAGAGTGATATAACAAGTTAGAATATTGTCTACATCTAGTATGGTAAGCGATCTTCATAGTTATCCCCAACTAAAGCATAGTGATCTTTTTGTTTATATTTTAATGATCTAAAAATTCAATCCAGAAAAAATAAAATTCCGATAGCTTCCCCATTTTTTTGTATCCCAAGCATTAGGTAGGTACTCTTTCTGTAGTAAAGTAGATCGGTGTACAGTATACTTAGTTGACTTGATCCGCAAGTTTAAAGCGGTCAACAGTATACCTTGTACTATTGTTTATAATCATCTATAGTTGCCATGTTAAGTAACTTTAGTTATCCTCAACTACGATTAGCTACAATAAGACTATTGTATGTGATTTGCAAGTTTAAAAAGACTTACAGACAGTATACTCGATGTTGATGTCAACTATGGTGTGACGTCACCATCCAACGTTATCCCCCAGGGCACAACACCAAACATATAGCCTAAGCTTCAACACAGGACTATGCTTCAACGCAGACAATGCTAAAGCACGGGCTATACTTTGTGTTGTGGTCCGGAGAGACATGCCTATTACCACCGTCCATATAGACTCAATTCAAGCATCTAAACAGTGATGTGACATGAACAGTAAGTGCGCTAAATGAAAATCTTGCAGCAGGAATCGAACCTGTGTTACTTGACGACAATCAGACGTTCTACCACTAGGCTGAGCGGAAGTTTTAAGCAATGTTTAAAATGCTAGTATATTGCATTTAATAATCGATATATGACAAATTAAATGTGCGAATTCCATCCGCATATTGCATGATCTGCTGGGATACGAGAATAAATCATTTTATAATATTGAGAAACCCTCCCTTTACGTACCTACAGTGGTTTCTAAATGACCTACAGTAAGTAGGGTAGATAGAGTTACTGTAACCTCAGAAAAGATATGCTGAAAAAGCGCTCGGTTAAATGAAACAGACCACAAGCTTAAGCTATGTATAAACTGTAAAGTGAGGAGGGACTGGCTTGTAAGCCTACCTCAGAATAAACTATGACTAAAATTCAGATGAGAAGATCCTGAAGCAATGCAACCAGAGATTCTGAGACGAATTGCAGAAAGGTAAAAATAGGGCTAAAATTGAGTGGGTTTAAGAAGTAGGTGAAAATTGGTTTAGCGAAATCTTTCTCTGCAAAATTAGTTGAAAAGATAAAAAGAAGGCGCGGAAATAGAATTTCAGGCTGCTTAGGTCGGTTTTACATTCGATCAGGGCCCGGTTTCACCACAAAGCTACGAGTTATGAGTTACGAGTGACGGTTTCACGAAGTACGGGCTACGAGTGCTACAAATTTCCGTTTCACCAAAAACTGAGATTTACATGCCACGGGTTACGAGTCACGAGTTCTACGAGTACTTTTTACGAGTGTTTTTTTCACAAATAACGACTGGGCGGTTTCAACAGATATTACGATCAAATGTTACGAGTGAAAAGATTCGTAAATTTTTTAATATTATCACGGATCAAAAAGAGATCCGTAGGACTCGTAAAGAAGTGGCAGACTAGTGCTGTTTAATAGTTTTCTGTTTTGTTTTTTCTCAATTTGTTTCACTTTCTTGCGCACACCTACATAATACATTTACTGGCAGCACATGTAAAGGGTAAGAAGACTAGCATTCAAAAAATAATATTTTTTTCAAAAGATGTCATAGAGAAATCCTATAAAATTCGATTTTTAAGCTGCATTGTTGAGTAGTGATTCAAAATTTTATTTCTTTAGCCCTTGTTAGTAATCTTCACAGCTTTTTTATAGAAAAATATAACAATCACTTAGACATATTTTCATGAATTGCGGAAATCAGACATTTTTGATTAGATTTCCGGAAAATTAGAATTTCATCGTCCTCCCTTCGGAAAAGAGCCGACTGCATATTTTATTTACGTATTCATGACAACTAAGAATGATTTGTTAAATTTGAAAATTGAAATAATACGCTGTGATATACTTTTAGCTTCGAAACGTCTCTGAATCTGATTTAATTGATTTCAATAATAATAATAATTATTATTATTCTTAGTATTATTATTATTATTATTATTATTATTATTATTATTATTATTATTATTATTATTATTATTATTATTATTATTATATTATTATTATTATTATTATTATTATTGTTATTATCGTCATTATTATTATTACTAATATTATTATTTTCATTTTTATTTAAAGCTATAAATTTTCAGAGAAGCTCATTAATTATTGTTGCTAAATCCCAAACATTTCTTAACACTTTTTATGTTTCTCTATCGAGCGGCATAAAATCTGCAATTAATCACATAATTATGCTGTTTAAAACAGAGACAATGACTAACGAAGAATGTCATACGCAACAGAAAAGATATACATTTTATTACGAGTACTCGTAAAAAGGTCCAAAAAGTACTCGTAAAAAATGAGTTTTTATGAGTCCTACGGAAACCCTGGTGAAACCCTCGTAATACGAATTCTTAACCCGTTGCTCGTTACTCTTACCCACACCTGGGCGTGGGGGGTTTGGGGGGGTATGCACCCCCAGAAACCAAAATACCCCCTCCCAGAAATCAAAATACCCCTACCCCCAGAATTCAATTTTTGGAAATTTTTTCCGTTTTTTTCGCAATTTTTTGATGCCAATTGATAGTGCTTGATGAGAAACGTCGAAAAATGGTGTTTTTATCGCCATACCACCATTTTTAAGGCCATTTTTGACCTTCAAAAAATCTTGCACCCCCAGAATTTTCTTGCTGCCCACGTATGCTCGTAACTGGTAGTCGTAATTTTTTAAATCGTGAAAAGATGGTGAAACCCGATTCTCCCGTAAAACGGAATTTATAGGACTCTTAGGACTCGTAAACTTAT